>OY740767.1:98288735-98888735 GCA_963513935.1 Aphrophora alni
TTTAATTCTTCTTTATAACCATTATTAAGAGAAATCTGTTTACTTACATTCAATTCAGTATGGAAGTCATCTGGTAATAAAGGTATAGTTAACAGCCTATGTATAATGCTATGAAAGGCTGCATGTTTATGGCTAATGGGGTGTAGAGTTGGCTGGTATAACAGTATCCTTATAGGCGAGTTTTCTAAAAAATTTATGACCATCGCCTATGATTTTAATGTTTAAGTCCAAGAAATAAATATTATCCATACTGTATTTTTTCCTCCAGATCACAGTAAATTCTTAAAAGTAATGAACCCTCAAGCTCCAAGATTATACGGCCTACCCAAAATACACACATCCGGCGTCTGACCAGTCGTTTCCTTTGTGAATGCTCCTACTTATAAATTGGCTCAGAAAGCCAACTCTATGTATAGAATTGTTATCTTACTGATTTTGAATCTGAATTTAGTATTAATTTAGTTGATAAAATTAAAAATGTAGATGTTCCTGTAAATGTAAAAATAGTTCCTTTTGATGTGACAAGCTTATTTATTTTCAAAGTTTTCATGAAAATTTCTGCCAAAAGGGGAGACTAAGGAGAACCCATCACAAGGCCTTCAATCTGACAAAAAAAGGTTCTATTGAACTGAAAATAGTTCTAGTCAATACGTTCTACAAAATAGTTCTAGTGTGAACATCACATCTTCAAGTTGTTTTTTGGAATATTCATCCCAACTGGTATTTGCTAACATTTCATGGATGAGGTATTTACTCTCTTTCACAGAAATGCTAGTAAATCGGCTACACGTCTCACAAACCATCCTAAAGATTGTGATGGAATTTTAAAAATTGATTTTCTTGTTTGTTTTTGAGTTAGACTTGAACTCTACCTTACATCATAATTAATGAACATTGACCAATTCTTAATGTGTAATATTATATTCTATAGATTATATGTCAAATAATTTAATTTCATTCAAGCTTCAATTCAATAGCAAAGACGTATTACATATCCATTCAAACCTATATTTCTTTTATTTCACATATTTTGAAATTATTCTTTTGTTAATAAATCTAACCTATAGTTTCATTGTATCTTGTGTATTTTTTAGTCAAGAGAGTCAAATTAATATTTTTTGAGAAAGAATATCATAAATATTTAAATTTAATAACTAATTTTTATATGCAATTCATACCATAATATATTTGATGCTGTGTAAGCTTTTATGTTATTGCAATTTGATGCACCAACCAACGTGTGGCTAATATTTAAAAGAGAGATAAAAAGATATCCGAAATAAAAAAAATATATAAACCAGAAATTTAAACATAGCAATTTGACACACCAACATGTGGCTATTTTTTTATTTTGTTTTACATGTAAAGAAAATTTAATATTGCAATCCATAACAGAAAATTTCATTTAAGTTCAAATATTTTTATTCATTTATGTTCGACATCTGTACTACGTTGCAGTAAAAATAATAATTCTTTCAAAACATATATCGAGATGAAATTAAATATTGTTACGAAGACATATTCTCAGACCTATTATCACGAATAAGGAAAAAACCTAAGTAATAGCACAATGTTTTTTATTGCATCACAATCAAAATGAACTGAGATTGTATTTAGTACAGACTTGCTTATATGGGATTGCGAAATTGGAATAGAGACATAAGGGATGAATTTCCCATCTGCTTCAGTGTGGGATAACTTAATTATTTCATATATAAATAATTTATTATTAACCAATGATTTAATATAATTATTGTATTTGGTTAATTTCTTTCATATATGAATAATAAAATTAAAATTCAACACAATAAAACATGTTCATATGGAAATCATTTTTAAAAACAGTCAAGCAGGCAACAACAATTCATTTCCTGATCTTTTAATCAATTTTCATAGTCAGCTGATCACTCGATTCAGCTGCCATTTTTCTAAATAAGTAATAAAATGTAAAAAGGACATTGAAATGAAAAACTTTAAAAAAAATACAATTTACTTTTATTATACACAATATGATATCAACAAAATATTAAATACAATTGAATTGATAGTAAAAGAAACAGAATACTAACATTCAGATAGCTTTATTCTTGAATACAAAACCATAAGGTTGGTAAAGAATTATCAACTTTCACATAATACATACACACTAGATTATAAATGACGATTAACCATAATATTTTACTAACATAATTATCTTCAGTACTTCATAATAATTATACAACAAATTTAAAAATCAATTGGTAAATGTATTCAACAAATAAACAATATAGTACATACATATAATATATAAACAATTTTATACACATCACATTAATCTTCTTCAGTATTGGAATAAACAATGTTAGTACTATGAGGATAATCTGGATGCCACCAATCAAGAACACATACTTTAACCACAGATTTAAGTACTACAGTTGTTGCCCCAGCATTCTGAAATTTGCCATTGCAAAAAAGTCCTGAACCAAAGATTAGTTGTAAGCAAACGCCTATTGGATATATGTTCAGCGCAACAGATTGCAAAGTTGAACCCATAACAACTGGTAGTGGAATATATACCGATGAAATTACCTAGATATAAAAATAGATGATTAAACATGTATGCTTGTATAATATACAGACAGGTAATCAAATATTATTTTTTCCTACAGTTACCTAACAATGTACATGTTCTCTCACTGATTTGAGAAAGCAAAGTGGCCAATTCGCTCATCAGTGAGACAATGTTAACATTGTCTCGAGACAATGTTAACATTGTCTCACTCTAATTACTTTGTCTCACTCCAGATTTGCAACGTGAAGGCACGAAATAGTGAGCGTGTAACATGCAGACAAGGTCGTATGCGCGCGAAATACGTTGGCAGCACTGGCTGTAAATCAGCTGGTCAGCTGTTGTACTGTTGTATTTGTCACAACACTTCCGGTCACGGCAGAAGCCACCATTTCATTGATTTGCCATTTGTAAACATTGAAGGTGGTTTTGTTGTCGCAAAATGGACGTTAATGACGATTTTAGTAATAATAGTTCACCAGAAGAATTAAAAAATGTGGCGAGGAATGTGTCTCTAAATCTTCTTCCAGAGAAATCAAAACATAAATATGAAAAAAGGTATGAATTGTTTACTTCCTGGTGTGAAAGTAAGAATGTAAAAAGCCCAACGGAAAATGTACTTTTAGCATATTTTGCTGAAAATTCAAAGATTAATAAATCTTCTACTCTTTGGGGCGTTTATTCAATGCTTAAATCCACAATTCAAATCAAACATAACATTAACATTGGCAGTTACAAAAAACTTATAGCTTGAAAACTTAAAACTTGAAAAAAACGTCCGTAGGGTATGAACCTAAAAAATCAAAGATTTTGTCTAAAGATGAGGTTGAAACATTTCTTAAGACTGCTCCCGATGACATTTATTTAATGAAGAAAGTAGTTTTAATATTTGGGATAGCTGGTGCCTGTAGATGTGATGAGTTGACCAAACTGCAAGTAAACAACATAGAAGACAAAGGCAGCCTGTTGATTGTTAAAATACCAGACACAAAAACTAACAAAAGCCGCACATTCATTGTTACTAATTACGATGGAAACGGCATAGATTATTTGGATATTATTAGAAAATACATGAAATTAAGACCTCCAGGCTTATCCACTGGTCGATTGTTTTTAAAGTACTGCAAAGGTGTTTGTATTAAACAAAACATTGGTCTTAATACCATTGCCAAGGTACCAAAAGACATAGCTACATTTTTGAAATTGCCTGATCCACTAATGTACACAGGCCACTGCTTTCGACGTACTTCAGCTACACTTTTAGTTGAAGCTGGAGGTGACATTTTGCAATTGAAGCAGCATGGGGGTTGGAAAAGTTCAACCGTTGCGGAGGGATATATTGACGATTCTATTAGCGGAAAAGTAGCAACTGGCCAGTTGATTTTAGGCCAGTCGTCGACACAAGCGACAGCATCAGTTGTTCATTCAAGCAACAAGTTCCAAGAATCTTCCTCTTCAGGGATTGTGATAAGTAATTGTGAGAACTGTACATTTAACATTAATGTTACAAACCAAAAGTGACTTTTTTTTAACTGTTTGCTTGTGTTATTTGTCTTTCTATAAGTAATTCTTTGGTTAACAATTCTTTTAGGGTGTTTGTGTTCATTTTTAAGGAGATTATTTTTTGTTTTATAATTTTGTTTCTGATTTATTAATGCTACTTTCACATTAAATGTCATATTAAAAGTTCACTTCTGTGTAAAAATATGTTACGTTTCTTTACCAATTTATTTGTTTTATGGTAACTGTAGGAAAAATATAATGTGCAACTCGAGTGCAAAGTGCAATCGCCTCACTCGAGAAACCATTCCTCACTCGCCTACGGCTCGTGAGTAAGGATTTCTCTCGAGTGAGGCAAATGCTCACTTTGCTCACTAGTTGCACAAATAACTATTATATTAGATTACTTTCCAATGCACCATTTGATATTGTAACATTATATTACATGAAAAACTACATAATCTTTTCATGTTTATACAGGATGTCCCATGAAGAGGTCACTATTTTTGAATTAATATTCCAGACATATAGAACAATCTACAAACATGACACTACAGTTATGTTACATATATGTAAAAAAAGTACTCTCAAGTTTAATTTTCTATAGTCAATTAAAACAAAATGGCAGAATAACAAATAAACATTAATATTTTGGATAGAACCACTTCCTCACACAATGAAATCCAATTAAAATATGCATTGCCATCTTTTGAATCTTGATCAGCTGTTTTGTTAACACATAACAATGAAACTATTTGGTAGTTCTGTTCAGTTTATGTGTGATATCTAACCTTGAACCAATGACTTTTTCAATTGAACAAAAAGTGAAATGTTGTTCTTGGGCTATTGACAATGAATATGAAGCATGAATATGAATATGAAGGTGTTTTCAAAGAACCTACCCAAATGTGGTTCCTCCATCACGAAAATCAATTTATAAAATGGAAAACTATGGTACTAGAAACTGGATCAGTTTCAAAGTAATACCATTGATTTTCTAACACAGAAAAAGGTGAGCTTGCATGTGCTACTTTACTGAAATCTCCAAACAAGCCTAATTCAATTAGAAAAGTTTAATCCGCTAATGGGACACCAAAGTAGTCAATTCAAAGGTATGCCAAAAAAATAAATAAATTTAATTTTTATAAAACAAATTTAGTTCACAGACTGTTGGAAGATGGCTCAGGCAGATTGAAGAGGAAATACTGTTGGATAAATCAGCAATTTTTCGAAAGAGCTTTTGACCCTTTTTTTAATTAATATATATATATGTACATTAAATTGAATAAAGGTCAAATTTGGATCATTAATAATTTATTTAAATTTTACACGTTCTCATGTTATCTGCAAATCAACAATTTGTAACGGTTATGCAAATAAAAATCATTTTGGTAAAAATGTATCATTATTTTGTTACTCGACCATTTTGTTTTGATTGATCATAAAAATGAAATTCGAGGGTACTTATTTTAGATATCTATGTAACAATAACAGTAAAGTGTCAATTTTGTAGAGTGTTCTATACCTCCGGCATATTAATTATAAAATAGCAACCTCTTTGTGGGACACTCGTATAATCAAATAAAAATATCTACCAAACCCAGATAGATGTCATTATTATATTAATATCAATATTATGAATACTCTATATACAAAATGTACAGAAACATCAAATCTTATATATTATATAGACAAATGATATAATCTATATATATATATATATAGACAAATGATATAATGGTTTGTTGTGTGTATATTATATATATATATATATATATATAAAAATTTTAAATTTTGATATCTTTCCTTTATGTACCAGTACTTTCATGAATTTAAATTTTACAAAAAGAATCTCAATTTACATTCAACTACTTAGATGCTAGACAAAAACATCATATTATTATTTTATAAAGTTACAAGTTTTGCACAAGAGGTTTACATATTATGGATTTAGTTCTCTGTCCAAAGTTCAGACACATCTTATTAAAGTATTTGTTAAAAGATTTTTATTCACGTTACTCTCGAAATTAATTAATTAATGTAACACCTTTTTTTATAATCACTTCACTGTATGACAATCTCTAGTTGTTCTTTATTTAAAACGCTCCATGATGAAAGTTGTACAGAGCGATCTGAAGATGCGTCTTCCCTGCTAGGAACGCTAAGCTGGAATCCCTCCTTGTCGGTTCGAAAACGGAACGCTCGACTCCTTTGCCTAGCTTGCCTTGGTCAATTCCTAGAATTTTGTACTTTTTCGTTTCTAGTGGTACCCGTAGTTTAGAGTTGTGCAGAACACGCACTTTTGTCAATTGTAGCCTAGAGGGTGTTACATTACATTCATTATGGCGCTTAATTTAAATTGATTGATTTTTAATTATTTGTCTTAAATGTTTTTTATTCAAAGTTTTTATAGTTGTTATTTATCATTTTAATTTTTATGTGAACTTCTTAATTATTAATATATGAATCTAATCCCTTAATAACTTAATTTATTACTTATTTGTTTTTTACTGGTTGGAGAATGTCCCATGCTTACAATTACAGTATTTAATTTAATAAATACTGTGTTTGATAATTGATTTTTATTTTTGTAAATAATTGAATTTATGAATTTAAGTTATTAATTATTTGTCTTAAAATATGCACAGCTGTTATGGGCGCCAGATGTTAGACATCAATTTATAAAAATGAATTTACCATTAAATTATAAACTCTCGAGGTCGTAAGTTCTTTTGAAAATGTACTCACAGTGAATTTTCTGGTTAAATGAACAATCCTTCTTTTTGCTGAAACTTGACATGAATTTATTGACAGAATTTATACATTACCATTTGTTATTACAAAAAAAAAAAAAAAAAAAAAATCATGTAGATCAACCATAACTAACATCCTATCCAAATTTTTTGTAAATGCCTTTGAAGAAGGTCTATTTTTTAAGTCTTGAATTTATCTCTAAGTTGCAACTAGCAAAATTATTTATGAAATTAAAAAGATTAAAATTATCTGTTTTTTATTTATTGAAAATACATTATAAAAAAATTAACTATGTCAGTAGACATTCTTTGTACTCTGGCATGAAAGTTTTAATTATTTGAAAATATTAAATTTATAAAACTAAAACATCAAACATAATAAACTTTATACAATAAACAGATTAGATACAGCGTGTTAAATAACACATTTTACCAGTCCTTTAGCAAGTTATTATTCAACTATGGTCCAGGTGCCGTCGCATTTGATGAGTATCCCGCCATTCTGTGTGCGTGGTAATTCGTCCGCCGGAATTATCTTAATCTCACTTCCCGAGTTCTTTACTATACTCGACTAATGTTTGTATTGCGATTTTATCACCACTGTTCATCATTTTACTGTACTAGATACAACTCGCGTAATTGTCTTTCGCATGAAAATACGATTGTTAATTGTCTTTGTTTCATAACACGCGATTCGTACCGAACTCTTCTAATTCTTTCCTCTATTTCAAGCTAATACTGTTTTTAATACTTGATGATATTGTTCCAAATACTTATTAAACACATCTGACCACTATAACTCCTTTACTAAGACTGATTTTTATATACTTTACATTTTTTAACAAAACTTTCTAGACAAACTTCAATAGGTCTCACCCCGTCAGATTCCATTCTAAGACTGCCGGCCTCATGGTGCAATTCTATCTTTTTGTTCCCCAGGACTCACATTTGTTACTCCATGGACTCTCATTCAATCTCGCTGACGCTCGTGATAAATGTCTCGTACACATTAACACTGTTCAATAGTCTTATTCTACAAATCTCTTGTCTATATTTTTAACACACAACACTATTTAGTTTCTTATTATTAATTATTTCTAAAATCCTATACATCATATTATTTATTTGAGTTTGGAAATCTATGTTAATTTAATTTTCTTTATTTTGAAATATAATACAAGTCATGTTTTCGACTTTTTTACCCCCTCCCAAATTGATTCTAACGATTCCCTGTTACTTTTATTATTCAAATTAAATTAACCCTTTTTAGGTATTACAATTGTATATTAAATATATCCAGAGGAGATAATATATAAATTGTAAAATTAATTCCATTTAAAGCTAATTCTCAAAAGAGAAATTTTGTACGTAAATTGAGCGACAGCGATTAAACATTGATTTTATAAAACAAAAAGCAGTCAGTCATTTATAGTATTAACAAATTTTTTTTTCACTATAATTAAGCTCACAACGTGGGGCAACTTTTGTTTCTGAGAAGTTGCTGATCAATTGCCTAAGGATTAAGAGAAAGAAAATCCTATGGAAATAGATGAAGGCTTATAACAATGTCTACTAATTTCAGAGGATGACATAACAGTAGAGGACATGCAGCCTCCACTACTACATGAAAAGCTGGCAGACAAATGGTTCAGGCAGGAAGAAGATGAAGTGGACAATTGCGCAAGGCTATAGTCGTGGATGACTCTAATGAGACCATTCTCCAATACTTTTGTTTCCTTTATGTTCATGTCTTTTTAAATGTATTCTTTTGTAAATATATTTATTCAAAACCTACCATGACTTTATGGACACACTGTATAAATTTTTCTATATTTATTAGGACATATATTACATAAAAAATAATTTTAGTTTATACATTTCTTCAAAAAAAAATTAACAAAATTTTGTTTTTGTGAGTCTTGCCAAAAATGTAGCCATTTAACTAGACATAAATTATAATAGCACCAATGAACAAATTTAATGATTTTATAAAAATTGAATCTATTAGCAAACAAGGTCTAAAATATACATTAATCAAGTTATATAAATTCATTAAGTCATACCAGAACAATCACAACGACAACCACTAATTATTATAAAATGTTACAACTACCTATGAAAGACAAAACAAACAATGATCTCCCCCCCCCCCATAACTTAACACAGAAATAATCAATGATACTGGGCCTTAATTAATTTTTTTTCAAAGACAGAATCTATGGTTCATTTTCACGCTTTGATTGACAATTACCTAACTAAAATTTTTTGTACTGATTAGTTTTACTTTGTTTTTATTTGATTTTGAAGATGGGTGAGAGAGAAAATTTGTGCAATGTTTTTGAACTAATTTATTTAAATAAATAGTATTATTCAACCAACATATAACTAAAATTAGTTAATACTGTACCTGTAATATTTTGCAACCAGCTTCAGTATTGGCAGATATATCGTCCAACATTTCAAGCATATCAACCTTTACTTCATTGCTTATTTGCTTTAAGGTCACATCTTTGCGCACGAGTTTAAAATTATAACAATTCTTATTTGTTTTTATACATTTCTGGAAAAAAGGAAAAAAACGTAAATATTTATCCAAGAAAAATAAATAAATCGACATTCCCTTCATTGTTTATTTGCTTTAAGGTCACATCTTTGCGTATGAGTTTAAAAGGTACTTACGTATTAACGCCACCGCAGCAGAAGTTGCTAATGCGCATGCGCCAATATTTGCTTACTTTGCGATATAATTATATATCACGACAGGTTTGGCCAGGTAGCTATATATATATATATATATATAAACACCTGGCCAAACCTTATATATATATATATATATATATATATATAATCACCTGGCCAAACCTTTCGTAAGTTTATTGAAGTTAATAATTTGAAATTAGATCATAGATAAACATGAGCTTTAAAAGTGAAGTGCCGCCAATCTTCGCCTAAAATTTTTGCGACAAATCATAAAATGAAAGTATATGAATCTCAAAGCTGAAAAAAAATGGAATTCTGCTTCCCTTAAACCAGTTTGCTCTTTATTGGCGCATGCGCATTAGCGCAACTTCTGCTGCGGTGGCGTTAATACGTAAGTACCGTTTAAAATTATAACAATTCTTACATGTTTTTATACATTTCTGGAAAAAAAATTAAAATATTAACCATTCAGAAATTTTTAGTTTCCTTACTGGATTGTTTTTAGTATTATTGGTTACTATTATTTTTTTAATGTTTACCTATTGATGTTTTCTAATTTACTATAATGATTTAGAGTATTTTCATTGTTTCCTTGTTGTTTAAAGACAAAAAACCTCTCAGTCATCATCACCTTATAAAAAAAAAGTTAAAAAAAGAAGACCATAAAGTAAAGAATCCTAGCCCTCAAATAAATACTTTGAATAGTGCTAGGATTAGAAGAAAGACCTGACAGAAAAGATGAACGAGAGGGACCTAACCCAAGAAAAGATAAATAAAGGCCTAGATCCAGTCCCTTGGGGCTTGGATTGGCAATCCCAAGGATGGTGGAACCACCTTCACTTCTTCTCTTTGGCATTTTTAATTGGTAGGCTGTAGTCAGTGAGAGCAGCAAGATATGGTTCCCAATTACAGCTTTTTCTACAGCAATTATAAATTTTTCTGACGTGTGCCCTTTTACGCCTCAGATCGTCATTCCATCATCTGGTGTTGGTACGGTTCATCCTTTGGTGGAGACAACAGTTGTCATGATACCAATTTAAGATTGGATCCTGCAAGTCATAAGCAATCTGTTCAACATTAGGAAAACTTGAATCCCTACCGCTAATTGACCCAATTATGGCCGAAAACTCACTGCTGTTAGATGACCAATCTGTTAACTTGGGACTGTGTTAACATGAAGTGGTATAATTTTGCTTAAGATTATAACAGATGTATTTGTGGTCAGAGAGAGACCCCTTTTGGGAAACATGCCAATCTTCAATATCCCTAAAAACATGCACTGTGCAAACGGAAATGTCAATAATTTTAGTCCCACATCTTGTAGCAAAAGTAGGCAGATTACCAACATTACAAATATAAAGATTTTGTAAAAATAGATATTGAAGAAGAGACTAATCTCTAGGATTCGTGTTGATGCTCCCTCAGCCATTGCTATGGTGAGCATAACCTATTGTGAGTTGTTGACCACCACCAATGGATGAGTATTTCACGAGACACTCAAAGTCTCTTCATGGGAGTAGATTATTGGAGTCATATGGCAGAACAACTGAGCCTAAAGTTAAACTCCATTTCCCACCCACAAAATTCCAGGTTACCATCAGAGCAGTGATGCCTTTAGAACAGAATTGATATAAGGGCAGACATCCCACATCACCCCTCACAAGAATACATTTTCTGACATTATCTAATGAAGTAAAGTAAATTAACTTATCCTTAGCATCAGGCACAACTAAGACGCGTTCCCAGTGAAGCCAGGGCTTTTGAATCAATTTGAGATCGAATTCTCATCTAATGCTTTGTTATGATGTACAGTAGATTGATCTGTATGATCCTTAGCATGTACCTGGGTTGAAGTAACAACAATGTTGACTTGCCAGAGTCGCAGATTTGCCCTAATATTGCAGCCTTTAAGGCAATGAAGCAGACGTCATCGACTAGACAAGCAAAGCCATAAACTTTTTGGTCTTCCATTGCCAAAAGTATCTTCCATTCCTATACCTTAAGACTTAAGCCTCCCAGACTTGATCGGAGGACCGTCTCAGAAGCTTGGGGCACAGCCTTAAGAAACACAATTGTAGTCTTCAGAACCTCCTTCCTCAGTCCGGTGATCAATATGTTTTCTTCACCTAATGGCTTAAAGGTAGCAACTATTGTTTCCAGCTAATGCTTTATTTCCAGCCATTTGCAAATTTTTTCAAGTAACACCCTGAGAATGAAGGAAAAGTTCCATCCTCTATGATTAGCACATCCTCAATGTCTTCATCTTGATTATAGGTAAATTTAGCATCAATAACAACAGCCATTTTGCTGGCAAGGCTGTCCTTATAAGTGTAAACCTTTTTACCTTATCACCAAACGATGGTGAGTTTTTGATACATCAGAACCTCTATGTTTACCTCTGGCCTTCTTTGAAGGGCTTACAACAAAGGGCGGAGTGGACAAATCACCTCTAGACCACTTGACCACACTAACCCCCATCTTTCCCCAAGGTGATTCCTGACTCTGACTTCCTCTTCTTTTTCCAGGCCCTTCACCACTTATTAGGGTCCCATTGCTCAACACTTTCCCGGATTTTGGCTTTAACAGCCTGTTAGGATTTGTTTCTTTAACTGCCCTGGGTTCTTTATTTTCAATATAATCAAATGGTTCAGTACTAAATTAACCTTTATTAACAATTATTTACAAGAATAATTATCTCCTATCTCGTTACAATGCTATGACTTTCTTCTTATTATTATTAATCCATAATGACTCTAATTGTTGTGACTCACAGATCTGATTCTACGTTATAGTTTAATTATCTGACTCTGAAATAATTACAAGTTTCTTAATACACGAAGTTTGCTCACTCTGTTTCCAATTCTTGTGGACGCTCATCCAAAGTCTCAATTCTCCTAGGCAGCTCTTACTCGCTAAGTCCATGTGGCTATCTTCAAGAATTCCTCCAGCACCTCCACTTGATCAATCTTGGGCCACTGATCAGGTTTCCTCCCACCCAAGGTTTTATATATCATTGTAGCATCAATGATGTCTGTCTTGTTGCAAAGTATGCAATTTCGTAAGTTTTCCAGGTCTGTTACAATAATTGTTGTCTTTCTGGTTTCATAAAAAGTATTTTGACTCTATTTCTAACTAAAACGATTCTTAACAAGTCTCTCTTCGTTGGCCACTAGTGAGATTAGTTCTGTTCACCTTTAGTCCACTCAGTTGCCTAGTAGCATCGTCGAGTGAACCAGTGAAGCTCAGTGTTCCTAGATTTTTCATAAGTTCATCTTCTCCTACTGAGATAGGTGAAACCTCTCCCTGTCCCATCTCATCTAGCTCTTTATCTGTGTATTCCCAGTTAGAACCCTTATTAGTTGTTTCAGTCCTAGAAACCGAGTGCAGCCTCATGTTCTTGAAATACTCAATTTACTCGCTTTGAAGTAGTTAATTCTAGTTGTGATGATTGCACTGTAGCCTCAAGTGTTGCAGCTAGTTCATAAATTTTTTTATGGTTTTGGTGATTCATAATTGATCTCACGAAAAACTAGGAAAAAGATAGTCAATCCAGGCAGAATACTGCATGCCTAGGCAAGGTTGATTACTGCCAAGAGGTCACCCAACTTCTGGAGGCTCCGTTTATATCTCCACTGGATAGAGCTTGGAGACATTCACCCCGTTTACCACGGATCGCGTAACACTACTAAGGTTCAGCTGAAACATAGAAACAAGAAAGAAAGAAATGAAGATATTTCATAGGAAAGATAAAAGGGAGAGAGACAGTATAAGAGGAGTTATGCTGACCATAGAACGAAAGACTCATAGAACAAGAAGAAGAGAGCTAGGTTAGGCTAATTTCAGTAGATTGTCCACTGAGCGATAGGATTGCCGAACCCCACACAGTAACAGTATATAATACTGATAAAATACTTCAGTGATCGTAGTATTATTAAAATTGTTAAATTAAATTGCTAAACTATTAAGTAAAGAAGAATACAATACCTCATGCCACAAACATATGCACTGTCTTCTAATTAGCTTATGTCTAATTGTCTTCTTAAGTGGTGTTTTAACAGACATTTTTTGCACATAAGGTGGATACATATAATATAATGATCGTACTACGTTTGCTTTTAAACCATAGTGACGAACAATACACTGAGGCCTCAAACGTTCTGGCATGTTAGCCACAGGTTTGTAATATCTGTAAAAAGAACAATCTCTCGATAATTGCATTTTAACTAAATTTGCATTTAGTTGTAAAATATCATCCACTACTTTCATTAAAAATATGTATTATGGTAAGATCTGTATAAAGAAGTTTCGTTACATTTATTTAATAATAGCTATGATTATAAATATTGTAATAAATTATGGTTATTTAATTTTATTAGATATAAATAGGTCAATCGCTCTGGTTTCTTTTTATTATTCATACAAAGTGATACATGTTTTTAGTGGTTTTATTAATAAAAACCAGTTAAATTAATTTATATAATCTCAATTAATGTTTTAGCGATGAAACAATTCGAAATGTTTCTATAAAATATGTAAATAAAAACAAATAGAGAATGACACTTAAAGAAATTGCGATACCCAGTGTAGCCTAGATCAACTTTAATGTAATGCTTGACTATTACCAAATTAGCCTAGATACGATCAGAAAACTATAAATTAAAACAACTTTCCGACATTTAATGACAAGGTTACCCTTATCAAAATTACACTAAATTAAATAATGAACCTAAGAAAATCCTCAAATCAACAAGACTCGACTTTAAAAGAAAAATATCTAAATTTTTTTAAATACACATTGAGAGTTTTGCCAGACGTCGATAGGTGAGATGCCACGAAACTAATAAGATTATAAGAAAGGGAAAAAATAGCAAGAGAAGGTAACATCGCTAATTAATTAAATAGAATCTGCTGCATCCAAAAGAAATTGGCGAAAATATATAGGATATACGAGTAATTTAAGATGATGAAAAAACCAAACCAATTCCCAAATAAAAGAAGACATACTCAAGATTTTTAAAACTCAATTGAAAGACACACCCACTTATGAAACTAGCGCTCTGATTAGAGGAATAAGCTTTACTATATAAAACCTAAAATCAACAGTGCAAACAATATTTTAAGAAATATGTAAATTCGATATTATGATTATCGTACTAAAGAAGTTATTTGTTCGTTATTAATATAACTCAATATGTTTGGAATTTAAAAATTATATTATTCAAAATTGAATAGTTAGATCTTAATAAAAATTTTAAAAAATAATAATAAATTTTCATTTGCATACACACACCACCTATTAATAAACACAGTGATACAGTGAAAAGTGATATAGAAGACGGGTATTTTGAAAGGCTTTGAAATTTGATTCTTGAAGTTGGATTTTCTCTGGACCAGATCAGATGGTTTTCTTCAGGTTAAAAAAAAAATAACCAAGAAGATATAATACGATTTAAACAGTACGGCATTGAATAATTAAAAGTATCAATTAGTGACAATCCCTCGAAGAATATCAAAAGAAAGAATTGAAGAAGGAATTCTACAAAATTGGTGAGACCTAACCAAATAGGACAATTATAGACCCATAGTTATTTTAAATATTTTACACCATAAAAACTTTCTATCAAATAGACAAAAGAAACTATACTAAAGTGATAAGACAATTGATATATTTTTAACTTAAATAACAATTAATTAACCCTTTTCATTTCATTTCATTTATTCTTTATTCATTTCAGTTTTATTTTAACTATATGTATTTGACTTAATTCCAATCAATTAACGATCTCAATTTATATTTGTGCTAATAATAGAGTTTGGAAAAAGCCGGCACCTAACCCGAACTGGAGATTAAGAGTGCTCTTATAAATATATTTATTATTAGCTAATTTATGTGTGTAATAATGTGTGTAATAGACGCCTATGACAACATTTTTTTTTTTAGTTCAAAGAATATTATTAAAAGACTGAGAAAATTATTTCATTAATTCAAATTTGATTGATTGTAAGTTTTGCTATATAATATTAATAAAAGTTTAATTTATTGTAAAATGACACTCCAACTTGAGACTATTTATTTGTAATAAAAATATAAAAGTTAAAGTTAAACATTTCAATTTATTGTAAATTTGGCACCTCAATGTGAGGCTATTTAATGTTAGTTAAAACTAAAACATTACCAAGTTATTGTAAATAGGCATTCCAACGTAAGGTAAAATATAATTAAGCGATTATGGCGATTAGGTTCTTTTAGATTATAATTTTAAACTTTTATTTTTATTATACAGAAGATGCTTTCCAAAAGTGAACAAAATGAACACAAATTTTGTATGCCTAATAAAACCGGTTTTAGTATAAATTTATGATTTATGATTTAGTACAAAATGGAAATGATTATATATCGGTCGGTATGTATCCTGACGAACCGATCGCGACGGGATATTTAATTAATATGGTCTTTTTAATTATATGGATATTTAATTATATGGACTGGAATTTTAAATATCCAGTCGCGATCGGTTCGCCAGGAAATACATACCGACCGATATATAATCATTTCCATTTTGTGATCGTATGAACATTAAATGTGCGTAATAGTGTCATGTTATGTTTTGTGTTATTATGTATGTACTGTGTATATTCTATTGACAAGCTCCATATGGAACGATTTTAATATAAACTAAATACTTTATATGATCTAAAGATGGACTTACGAAGCCCGAAACTGCAGTAATCTGTAAATCAACGGAAGGATTAGTTGACGTACTGATAAGGTAATTCATTTATTTATTCATAAATTTACTAATCCGTTGGCTACAATGTTAAATTTGAAACTAAATATTGTTGTGAAAAGGCCAAAAATGATTCTACGTGTTAAATATTCAATAAGAATACACAATTTGTTTGCTCACCCTTAGTATCAAATATACAGTCAAATTCCAATGGTTGCCGAATAGAATCTCTACCCTGCCGAACGGCCTCGTTACAAGGACATCATGGGTTTTTAGAGTTATGACCATTGGCTTACCAATATTCTCTGCCACTCAACTATTGCATCACTTTTTTAATTCTTTTGTAACAATACTCTACTCTCTGTATACTGCTTTGCCTATATGTAGCTCAATTTACAATTGCCCAATGGGACTATATATCTAGAGAATTTTTGGTAAAAAAAAGTTTAAAAGTGTTAATGACTGGCCTGATGATGCTACCCAAGGCAGCGAAATATTTAGCCAAATAATTAGATCAAAAGGAACTACTCTTGGCGGTTTTATATATGTAATAAAAGATTTTATCCTGTTAAGGATCTCTTTCTTTACCTATCTTCTTAACATAATTCTTTCTATAGATTTGCATATGCTACAATAAGGGAGAGTACGAGGTCTATTCCTTGCCAATTCATCTCCTTTTTATTCCCTTCAAGTCCTCTATGACCAGGCACCCAATTCACCTCTACATGGTCTGATAACCTACCTGGTCAGTTTACCAAGACACATGTTTTACCATCCGGACAAAATTCCCAGTTTTACTCTAAATAGATTAACAATCTTCTACCCTGTAGTATAATTTTGTTTATATTTTAGCACCATGTAACCTTTTTATCTAGAATTACAGCCAAATATTTGACTTCTTCTGACAGTTCTATGTGTGTATTTTATAAAGATATTCTTCATTTTTAGACATTGAACTAATTTAATACGGTATTTACAGTTTATTTATGTGTAATACAACCATATTATTTTACTTAGACAATGGTTAAGAAATTACAAAATTGCTTATCTTTTTAATGTACAAACACAGAGTTTCATCAAAATTTATTGAGAATTAAAACAAAGTTAAAATTTATGGACCCATTTTTATTTTTATTACCAGGTGATATCGTGACCAAAATGGTAAAGTAGCGAATGTGCAAAATTGTCGAATCTGAGCTAATACGCAAAATAAAAAGTGCCGAGAGAGATTTACACTCCAGTAAAACAACGAATGTGCAGAACCAATATTAACGACAATGGTCACTACGTTTATTTTAACGAATCTGCTTTTGCTTCCTTATTCACAATGCTAAATAGTCGTATATGAACTATCCACGGGTAAACAAACGAATATGCCACATTCGTGCTTTTACCATAGCGTATTATTTATATTGCAAAAGGTCAAACTGACGAAAGTGGCACATTCGTAGCTTTACCTAAGTGAAGATTTCTAGTGCTGAAATAGTGTAAATAAAAAATGATTGGATTGCACCTCAAAAAAATAAAATATTCTTTAATTTTATTAACTCTAAGGAAAGTGACAAAAGCTGTGGAGTCACGCAGAGCTTTCACCAAGAAATACACATTTTCCACTGAAAATGGCACATTTGAAGTGTGTCGAGAATTTTTTCTTGATACCCTGAATATTTCAGAATCACTTATAAGAGGGGCACTTAAAAAGGTTAGCTCAAGTGGTGTTCTCCTCCCCGATCTAAGAGGAAAGAAAGATCCACCAAATAAAGTACATCCTACCACTGAGAAGTTCATCAGAGAGCATATTTTGTCTTTCCCAAGAATGGAATCCCATTACGCACGTAAATAATCTGAGTACCAATATCTAGACAGTGCATTAAATGTAACAATTATGCACAACTTGTACAAAGAAAAGTGCATTGAAGAAAACAAGAATCCAGTATCGTTTGAGAAGTATAGACGGATCTTTCGTGAGTATAAACTCAAATTTCACAAACCCAAAAAAGATCAGTGCAAGAAATGTATAGCTCACAAAGAACAAAAACACGATGCTGGTTATGATGATAGTCAGTATATTGAGCACTGTGAACGTAAAGAAGCCGCACGAAAAATCAGAGACAAAGACAAGGAAGATGCAAAAGAACAACATAATGTTTTGGCAATCCAATCAGACCTTCAAGCTGTCCTCAATACACCAAAGGGAGCCAGTGGACCGTTCTTCTATGTCAGAAAGTTGGCTGTGTACAACCAAACCATCTACAATCTTAATGGCGCAAGTGTCACCTGCTGTGTCTGGGATGAGACAGAAGGAAACCGGGGCAGTACAGAGGTATCTACCTGCATCTATACATTTTTAATGAGCCAGACCAATGTTGAATTTGTTAGAATGATGTCGGATAGCTGTGGGGGACAACAAAAAAATTCCAAATTCATTTCAATGTGCATGCATGTTATTAAGGAGCATCCCACAATCAAGCAAATTGATCACAGATTTTTTGAACCTGGTCATAGTCAAATGGAGTGTGACTCCATACATGCCAAAATAGAACAGCATAGTAAAAATGTTCCAATTTTTACTCCAGAGGGGTGGTCCCAAGTAATACGAATAGCAAGAACCAAGCCAAAACCATTTGAGGTGATGCCTTTGTGCCATGACGACTTCATAGATTTTTCTGTAGGCCTAGACAAGGTTATTTTTATGGACCCGGAAAATAATGACAAAAAAATAACCACCTACCTTTCAACAAAGCCGTTTGGTTTCAATACAGGACAACTCACCGAGATGCTGTATTTGTAAGAACGGAGTACGCAGAAGATGCATCTTTTGTTAAGTATGTTGTAAAGGTGAACAAAAATAAAAGGGGCAGGCCATTAAATAACTCTTTAGTGAAGCCTTACAAGACGAGATTCCCAATTTCGACAAAAAAGCTGAAAGACCTTCAAAAACTCTGTAAAGATCTGCAGATTCCACGTATTTATCACGACTTTTACAACAATCTCCCCTCTGAACATAGTTTACGAGATGCCCTCCCAGAACCAGATGAATCTGATACTGAGTAATCAGAGCTAAATGATGTTTTACTTTTGAAAATATTTATATTTCAAACATTCATTTGTTGATTTGGTTGTACTTTTTTAGTTTTTAATTCATTAAATTTACATTTCTTGTGTTGATTCATACTCACGGTGTTTTTTACTCTATTCCCTCATCTCAGAAAACAATTATAACAGGTGAAAATAAGCATTAAACATAAACAATAATTCAGATTCGCTACTTCACCGTAGCCTAACAAACAAGATATGTACAAGATAATCACTTTGGTAAACTAACGAAACTGACTTTTTTGCTAAATATCGTCATTTGGCCTATTTTAATAATTAACATTTTTTACAGCATTTTTCAAGGTTTTAAGATCAGTTGTTTAAGAATAAATAACACTAATACCAGATTTTTGGTTGAACTTTGAAGTGTTTTTTCGCTCTCCTGTAAAGTAGCCAATTTGCACTTTCGCTACTTTACCATTTTGGTCACGATATATAAACTATTTAATTTGATTGAAAATAATTGTATTTAAATTTACTCCTATTTGTTAATGATTATTTAATTATTGTGTTAAAAAACCATAATACCTTACCTTCTGTAGAGACTGAGCCAAAACTTAGGAGTATTAACAACGTATAAAGCAGTTTTACATATTCTAGAAAATGTAGATACGTCTTCAGGCCGCATATATCCTGACAAAAGGAACCAAATGTCTAGAGGATATTCTGAACCACCTTTAGATTTATCACTCTTGTTTTCAGTTTTTTTACACCGGCGTTCTTTTTTTACCAAATGTACTGAAAAATTATAAATAGTACTAGTTTAATAAAGTATTTTATGTGCTTAAAAGTAAAATTAATCATGAATTCAATTAATGTTGGGATTGCAGAGGTGGTGGCTACTTCTACTGTATGTGATATTTACAGATACATACAACCTTCTCATATTTAATTTAATTTTTAGTCTAAGAATTCATACAAAACTCACCTTTTAGAACTTCCTAAGACTTGAAGCTTCCAAAAATGTTTTATAAATTTTCCTGTTTTTGAGTTATATCCATGATTATTTAACATTTACTTAATGAATTTATTGTATACAGATTCTGACTGTTTATAGGATTCCCAGATGTGTTTACTCACACAAACTTAAAACCGACCCTTCCAACTATATTTTAAAATAGACTTGTTTCATACTTATCATTGTTACCTCCTCATACTTACAATATTGTTATGTTTTTTACTATATGTTAACTACTTGGATAAAATTCACGGTAAAATTTTTCTATTCACTGATGACAGAGTAATTTTATTTGAAGGCTTTAGGTGAGGATAATTATTGACAATGTCAAAGTTTTACACATAGAACAGAAAAGTAGGAAATTGAATAGTTTGGAAATTTTAGAAATTAACAGATCTGTTTTGAAATGCCATGCTTCTAACCTGAATGAACAAGTAAATAACCCATACCCTTTGTTAAAACCTATTGTTTAAACTTTCTGTTATCCATGTCCCTTTCAGGTAATACCAGGTCATTGCCCTACCTCTGCTTTCATCCTCACCTTCATTCCTAGATGTTAGTGTTAAGTTGACTTGTATTTTAGTTTTTAGTTGTCTGACGATGCCTAACGGCGAAACAGCTGTAGCAATAAATTGTTGTTTGTGAAATTATAAGTGCCTCATCATTTTTGTTTTGCCTTAGGATAATTATTCTTAATAGTGTCTCTAGATATCGCAAAATTCAAAAAATAGTTTGACCAAAATGTTCTAACGGATAAAAATGCACCAAAAACGAAATATATGCCAATTGTTCTATGGAAAAGCAGTGGTGACCCATCCTCAGACTTGAATATAGTTCTTCATTCTTGTGGTGATATGACAAACCTTTTGCTGTAACTGTCATAAGATAGAAGGTGTAGATCATTATAAATAGTTAGGTGTTGTTTTTGACAGTCGGCTGAGGTGGGAAAACAATATAAGTACTCTCAAAAATAATCTGAGAAAGGTGATTTTTATTTTTCGACAGTTGACTCGAATATTAAATAACAAGGAAATTAAAATGGTATATCACACTCATGAACAATCAGTGTACAGTGGAGCATATAACACTTTCATTGAACTTTTGTCAATTAAATAAAAATCTATAATACAAACAGGATTTTGTTTGGGTAAATGCTTTCCCTTGCTGATATTCTTTAAGGAATTAAGTATACTATCTGTGAGGCAACTGTTTATCAAGACCATACTAACTTTTATATATACACACAAACATGATCCTTTACGTTATTCACACCTACAACTCACAACTATGATACTTGCAACGCATCAAGTTTTGCAGCCCCCTGAACACCCTGACTCAATTTCGAATTCCTCATATGTCTGACAGTCACTGGACTATGGAAGTGTATGAGTGATGGGGAATACTGCAGTAGGTTTCTTCTTGTGGTGTTTTTCGCCGCCCGCTTGAGGCTGGTTAAGTATTGGCAACTTTGCCTAATATACATAGTTGATTTCATAGGAGTAATGTGGACCCTTGTTTGACAAACATGTTTTGAACAATTTGCAAGCAAGCAAAAGTGGTATTAATAAACTTCTAATAACAGACTTGCTAGGTTTGAATTTTTACAAATACGGAGATTTTTAGTGATGCAATTTATTTTTAGTTGTTTGAATCCGAAAAATTCTATTTCAACAAAGTGGGTTACAGTTAATAAAACAAGTGAAAATTATATAATGTAGTTTATATAATTTAGTTTTAAAATATACAAGTGTGTGCTACTTGTAACATTTCACATATTTGGGTTTCATTTTGGGTTAGTGCTTGGTTCAAAATGAGGTGTAACTATAATTTTAATTTTGGTTATTATATCATATATAGGGTTGGAAGAAAAGTTCAGTTTGTCGTTTAACATGTTGTCTGGGTTGTTCTTATATTCTTTATATATTTGGAATTCTTCTAATATATCCATTGTTGAGCCTTTATTGGTTTCATATAATATTTGCAAATTTGTGTTTATGTCCGTGTAAGTGTGGTCCTCATTAATTATGTGTTCAGCATAATTTGATTTTTGTCTGTCTGTTGTTGTTTTTTTATGGCTAGGTAAATGTTCCTTGAATCTAGTCTTGTTCCTTGAATCTTGGATTAGGGTTGAAATAAAAAATCTATATAAGAAGAAAGACGAAATTAGTTTCACATTAATGAAAACACATTTGCAACTCGCCAATAACTTAAATACCGTTGAATTCGACCTGTTTACTCATGAGGTTGATAGACTAGTCTAAATCAAAGTCATTAAAAAGAGAAATTGTTTAAACAAAAAGTTATCTGCTTTATTAGAATCTAGTAAATAGACATAATATCTAATCATGTTTTCTTTCCTCGTACCTATAACCTAACAAACATTGAATTTGATAAACCAGAATTAGATTTGTTGAAAAAAGGTTTAAAGTATAACTTAGTTAATAATAAAAGAGATGACCTTCGATTTGCACTTATTAATGCTAAAGAAGCAATCCAAAAATTACCTAGAGATAAACAAAATAAGCTTTACCTTATGTCAACAAACCATCAATTAGACCGATCAATGCGACTAAATGGAAATTTGAAATGGAATTACCAAATAAATAAATGGTAGCGTGAAATAAGTTCAATTATTCGTAAAATATATTTTATTAGATCATTGTGCCCACCAGAACTAATTAGACAAATTTATTTTGCTTTAGTGCAATCGCTATTGCAGTATGGTTTAATTTGTTAGGGGGGGGGGGAGCATATTTAAGGACTACAAAAACCCATTATTACTGCTCAAAAACATATTATAAGAGTCATGTTGTTTAGGTCTAGAACTGATTCTTCTCTACCACTCTTTAGAGCAATGTGCATACTGCCGTTGAGGTATTTGTATGTTTTAAAAGTTTTAGTAGAGTTTTATAGAAAAAGTGGTTCTATGAATAATGATCACATAAGGCGGATTTGTGGACAGAGGAAAATAGTATTTCAACTGTTAAAAACTAAATTAACAGCAGTTAAGAATTCATTTTCGTATAGGAGGGTGAAAATATTTAACATACTACCGGCAATGACTACATAAATACTATAAGACACGACATAGGATAGGGAAATAGTCTACGCTTTACGGGTGCTGTTCATCACAAGTTTGACTCACAGCTATCAGAAAGCGCTAGCAGCAGGTGCTTGACTGTACGCATCCCACTTGGTTGAGACTGTACAACTGTTGACCTCTCTCTTTCACAAACCTTCTCACTTACTTCCGTCTTACTAGTTGTTTTACCCGGCTTCGCCCAAAGCTGTGTAGATTGGAGGTTTATTATTATTTCTATAGTCTTGAGCTTGTACATGTTTTTATTTTGATAAGATAATTTTTAATTTGCACATATAATTTAGTATTTATAGGCCTAATGCACAGACATGGTTTTGATGCATCCCTCTACATGTATGTATAGTATGCCTTTTTAAAAAAATAAAAAATCGTTTTCTTACTCTCTGAATACAAAAAATTGGTTTAACGGTTATGTATGTCTGTGTGTGTCAGAAATATCCAGCTTCAGATTCAGATGAAATTTTGTATCTATTCAATTGAAAACCAATATTTAATTGACAATTTCACCACAATTCCAGACGTTAGTTTATATTTATATTTTAGGGGTTTATGGCCTCCCCCAAAACCCCTAAAAACTGAAAAAATCTAAATTTCTCAAAAATTGTCAATGTTTATGGGTACTTAAAAAATACTACAACATTTTTATAATTTTTTAAAAGATATTTAAAAGTTTAGTAATTTAGTCTAAATAGAAATAAAAAAAATATATAAAAATTAAAAAAAAATCCTTACCCTAAAATTAATTTCAAATATACCACATCATACAAAAAGAAGCAGCGTTATGAACTATAAGCTTGAAAAAAATGGTATAGTAATATATTTTGGGGAAAGAAAGCCATGAACACAAAAATATGTCTTACCGTTACAAAACTTTTTGATTAACAAAGTTATATAACATAGCAGAATAATTTTTATAATTATTTTCAAGATGTACAAAATTTTAGTAATTCACTTGTGAACACAAATCTGTAAAATTATTTTTCCCGCGACTTTTCTGTATATGTTTTTGTCGCGACTTGTCTATAGTTGGGGCCACGGAATCGGGCGGTTTAGTGATTTTGCGATGGCCTACATTGGTTATAATAATGTGAAAATGCCTACATTGGTTATAATAATAAACTTGAAAAATTGAGCTCAAACTAATTAGGCCTAGTATAATTTTTTTTAAATTACTTCCGTTATCGTATTTCTTAATCTGTTGTGTGTAAAATTATCGTTTGAAAACTAATTAATTTATGATTTGTTAAAAAAGGAAAGGATAGTGGGAAACCCCAATACCATACCCACATCTTACTGTAACAATGTCGTGAGGTGTTAAATTGAAGCTGCTAATGCTTTTCTGTTAACTGCTTTTCTTCTATCTGTTTTTAGTTTTTTTTGCTTTATTTCAATGTTGATGTAGTGAAGTAAGGAGTGTTTGGTCAGTGTAAACGTTTATATCTACTTTGTGAGTTGTTTGAAAATTTTAAACATGAGTTGTAAAATTTGTTATGCAAACATGTTTTTGATTGTGAAATCAGTCATAATTGCGTTTTCACCCATTTTATCATTTGCGTTTGAAAAACTAGTGGTACCAGTTAAGGGTTAATGTAATATTACATCCCATTATAAATTAATTGTATGTTGCAAGTATATAATGGCTAACATAATAGAATATTACGTTTTGAGAATGTAATTTAATTATTTATTACCAACACTTATAAACGTTTATTTTTATATTGCCAAATTGTTTTATAGCCAGAAACAGATAACGACAGGGCAGCAGTTAGAAAAAAAAAACTTAGAAAATTGAACACAAATATTCTTACTGCTTAGTCCTATAATGTTATTTCTTGTCATATTTTTAATGTTTTAATATATTTTATAATTTTGCGATATTTTAGTTCTATGTTGACTTTATAAATTTGTATTTAGTTATTAGTTTCACTTTTTTTCACAAATTTATCAAGCTATTATTAAGGTTTTTATTTTATTATTTTGACTACAAATGAATTTTATCTGTAATATTTATGATTTTTACAATTTAAATAATTTTCTTAGTCCTATGATGTTATTTCTTGTCATATTTTTATGTAAGAATATATTTTAAAATTTTACTATGTTTTAATTCTACGGTGACTTTATAAATTGTCTTTACTCCCCCCCCCCCCATAAATTTATCAAGCTTTTCTTAAGGTTGTTATTTTATGTTGTTACGTATGTAAACAAAGTTTTCAAATCTCTTTTGTAAAATATTGTAACAAATATTATTAAAACATTTTTTATAAACGTTTTCAATAGTATCCAAACAATATTTTATTAATACAGTAGAACCTCCCATATCCGACCTTCCCACATCCGACTCCTCCCGATATCCGACCTAGTGTCCGACCGTCCGTCTGTCTATTGTTTACTCACGCTCTCACGGTCCGTTTCCGTTCGCGAGCCTGTACAGACTTGAAAAAGTGAATATACAATATTTACGTATTTAATTTCATGTCAGAAAATGTTTGAAATGTATACACAATATTTTTAAAGGTGTAATAAAGTTGTATTACAGTACTGTGTGGCATTTTTTGTACCTGGGAACGGCATTTTACGCTCCTTCCGATATCCGACCTTTTGGCCGTTCCGACCACGGCCCGGTCCCGTCATGGTCGGATATGGGAGGTTCTACTGTATTTTCGAAACATTAAACAGTATTGCAAAACATTTTCCCATAAACCAAAATCAAATATGTTTTTAACTTCTTAAAAAATATTTTCCGGCGTATATTAGAAAAATGTTGAGAAAAGGTTTATAAAATATTTCATTACAATATTTTCAATATATTTCAAAATATTTCAAAAACTATAAACGACCAGTGTTTCCGTAACAATTTTTTTTTAAAGATTTTAAAAATGTATAAGATCACATGGATATTTTACTCATAATTACGATCGTCTTGGGGAAAGTATTATTTTAACGTTTTTGTTCTTTTAACTATAATAATTGCATGATAGTATGAGTATTTAGAAAATGTTTTCAGCAAAAGCGGATGTTTTTGTGCTGTTAGTAGTGACGAGTCCGGGCGCAGAGAAATGACCAGTGCAGTAGGTTAGATTATTATTTATTTACTTAACGTCGCAACGCAACTGAAACATTGTTTGACCGTAGAGCCACCTAGCGCCAGTCACGTCAACTTCAGATTCTCTAGCAGAGCGACAGCTCCACACCCTAGCGGGTAATGGACAACTCAAGAATAAGCGTAGAATTTTTAACATGGCAATGTCGTGTCTTATAGTATTTATGTAGTCATTGCTACCGGTAGATGTTCAAAAGGGGAACAATTTATCCCAGTTTTCTAAATCCGTGAAGTTATGGCTATTTTCAGTGGAAAATATTGAATTAGTTTTGAGGTGATGCAGTGGGAACAAGTTAATATTTCTGGAATATGTCATGTGCATGTGTGAGAGTAGATTAGGTCTTGTGAATAAGTGTGTGTATGTAAGTGTGAAATTCTGTTCTTTATCCAATTTTTTACTTAGTTTTATTGTTAAGGCATCCTTTGAATTTGTATATATCTTGAATGGTAATGGCGCTGTGGCTGATCTCTTTCTTTCCTTTTCCTCTAATATCTAGATTTAAATATTATGATGGTAAATCCTACTCAGGCACATGTGCCTAAGGATTACCTATTCTTCACATAATTTAAATTTGAATGTAAGGAAAATCTTTGTTTTGGATATATCAAGTTAAGTTTAATATCAAGAATGTGTTATTTTTACTTGTATTGTACTTTTATTTTTATTGTTATGGCATTCAAAATTATTATTTATTGTAATTTGATTGTGAAGAAATAAATATTATTATTACTATATACATACGTACGTACGTGCGTGCGTGCGTGTGTGTGTGTGTGTGTGTGTGTGTATTTCACACCATCTAATATGACTATTTTATTTGTATGTTAGCTTGTAAGTGACTATCAGTATGTATTTCCATGAATAATATAATACAAAATATTAAATATGGTATTACCAAGGAATCTGTAGTTTGTTCATAATTGCAAGTACATTTTCCTTCCAAAAATCCACAACCCTGAGCTCATCGAAGGTTACAAGTGTCTGTGATTATCACAGAATGACGCCTATTTAACCAGTTAAATTCAAATAAGTAAATTCAGTAAAATCAGATTAATAGAAAAGTTACATGCTTGAATTACTTACAGATTTATTCATAGAAGTTTTGGATCACAAATTTGTTTAGAAATATTAAAGGACAGCGATTTTTTAAAAAATAGTCTATTCACAGTTTTAAAATGACAGTGTTTATCAAAAGTCTATTTATAAAATAAAAAATAATAATGTACTTATATTCACATACAGTAACTATAATGTTGCACTGATGATGCAAATTTTGCTTTTTTTAAAGAAATTATTGTCAAAGTTTTGCTCATAGCATAGACCTTGCTGTTAGAATTTTTCTAAGGAATCATCACTTAAATTTAATCGAAATGGGATCCGTGTTGTAATGGTTTATTTTCATGCATCGTCAAACAAGCATTCTCTAAAGTCTGATCAACTTAAGTAAATATCTGAGTTGGAGTGCGCACATTCAACCGGCGTATCAGTTGTATCTAAATGGACCATCTACTATCACTGTGGATTTATTTAAATTACAGTAATATAATCCAAATCTTATGAGAAGAGTTGGAATTCTGCCATTGTATAAATGACATCTTTATAACTTCTTGTGCTGTAACTCCATGCACGCCTGTACAACGTCATCAACAGATCAAAAATACTTCATTGAGTTTCATGTAATTCATTACATTTAAAAAAATATATATTTTGTACAAGCCATAACAGCTAGAGATTAATACTTCAATATATATTTTATATGTCAATAGACATTTATATTGAACAGATAATTAAAAGCATTAATTTAGACAAAATTTAACGAAAATATTTATTAGAATTTGACATGTGGTTTTACAAAAGCTGTAGTGAATGTTCTCATTTAAAATAATAATAATAAATAAATAAATAATGGATATTTGATTTAACACATATTTAAATTTATAGGATAATATGAATAATCGTTAAAGAAAATAGTTGTTTTGATAGTGTACATTTTTAGTTTTGTTGACCTTGTACAGGATGAGGGTATGTTTAGGCAAAGGCATAGCTGATCTATAATTGCATGGGTGGTACGTATAGGCAAAGTAACAGAAATACTTTGTTTTCTCGATTAAATCCAATATAGATTAAATTTAATAAATGAATTAAGTAATGGTAAATGATCAGAGAAATTTATTGTATGTATTTTAATAATTAGAGTGATTAAAAACATTGTAATTAAGAAAAATGCAAAACACGTGTTTGACAAAGGAAGAATTGAGCGGTAACAGACATTGCAGTCTACAGAAATCTCTCTAAGCGGTAGGTCACCTAGATAGGCGAGTCCTACTTAGGACAAGAAAAAATGTAAATAAAAAGTGCAATACTAGATAATAGTAAATTATTTTAATGAATAACGTTGTATAACTATTGGTAAAGTTATTTATTCAATTAAAAAACTAATTTAAATAGTCTGAAATGAACCATGAAGTGAAACCACGTGGTCAGAACTAGTGAGTAGCTTTGAACATAGTAAAAGTAAAAAGTAAAGTGTTTTGTTCTATATTAATGATTTGTATTAGCAAACAATGTTAGAACGTAGAAAAACTAATGACATTTGGACTACCGAAAGTGTATGTAAATCTAAATTGAACATTTAAGGTTGTGAGTGTAATTGAGTCCGGTCAAGGACGACGACATCTTAAGATAAGTGACTTTTAATAACAATGAACTGTGCTACAGGACTTCAGTTTAGAAAAGTTACATTCCTCTGTGAAAAAATGTGTTTTAACTAAGTGAATGTGTCTGCTAAAACACGTATTTTGTTCTAAATATATATTAAGAAAAATGATTATTTAAGCACTTGTAGATTTGTATAAATCTTTCAATATTTATAGTTATGTTTTTGTTTGATATTTATACACAAATATCAAACAAAGTTCTAAGTTTAGATTATGTTGTTTAAAGAGTAATTTTGATAATTTGGAATATATAAAAAAAATTTGATCTTGATTTATTTTTTATTTTTTTTTTTTTAAGTAAATTGTTATATCAAAGCCTGAAATAACTTTGTTTCAACTCAACTATGTTAAAAATTTTATAAATTATAATTGAAATTAAATTCTTTTGATAAATGACTTTTTTAGATAATGATTCTTAATATTATGTTGTGATTTATGGTAATTGTCTATAGATATTCATGTTTTTGTATGTATTCTTGTCATAATATGTTTGTTAAAATAAATAATATGTTCATTTCAGTATAAAAAGATTTCTACTTTTCATCCAGTATTCCATTTAGTACACTTTTTCAAATGAATTCATGACCCATAAAAAATTAATATTCACAACTAAATCATTAAAATTTATTTATTTAAAAAAAAATATTATTTTTTTTATTTTTAGTAAACAAAGCTATACAAAATGGCGCCCAACTTATATCAGTAAGCAATTTTGTATCAAAACAAGAGTCCTCTCATTTTTCATATTATTACAATTGGCGCACAACGTGTGGCATTTTTATAAAAAACAGTCACCCTCATTTTTATATTATTACAATTAATTGTCGCACAACGTGTGGCATTTTATTTAAAGTAAAGTCATCTTCTTATTTTTAATAGTTACATTGTACCTACCAAAGTTAATATTATATACAGTACTTTATTTAATTGTTGATATTACCTGAGTATTAACAAATTCAGAAAGAAAAATATATATATGTTACTCTAGCGAATTTATAAAATAAAAGGAATTTAAAGATAAAGGAATTTGGAAAATCTATCTATATAAAGTTTGTATGATTTGTGGAATAAATAAGATTTAAATCATATAAATTTCCATTTAATGAAAAAATGTGTTCTAAATCGTTGTGTGAATTTAGTTTATAAATACTACATGTTCCTAACAATAAGAATTTTTCAATAATAAAAGTAATTATTTCATGAAAAACCATTAGTGAACAAGTTTCAATTTCATATCTGAGGTAACACACAACGGAAATGAGTGAGTAGTCACCGATCATCACACACTGGTTCTTTGTCTATTCTTGCAATCTGATAATGTGTAATAAATAATATTGTCTAACATAGTAAATATTTAGAAACTAGCATAGATTAGGTTAGGACGTCCTTGATTTTAGTTTATATTAAAATTACTAATGAAACATAGAGACTATACTCACACATATTAGTATAATAAAAATACACCATGTAAATACAATAAAAAAATAATTCTAACAATTCTAATCCAAATCTAATTTGTAGTATGAATATTGGACTGAAAACAACACAGCCTAACCTAACTTATATGCAAATTATTAGTTATCAATTGATAATAATTTACAAATTTAGTGCTCACAAAAATGGATTGTGAAGATCATGAACCATTTTTAAACATACAACAGTATAGGCCTACTATACAGTGATTATTTTGCTTGTATTGACTTTATTTGTGTTTTACATATGTGAAGTTATTCTGGTTTTAAAACTATTTCATAATGATGGGTTGTTCATATTATTGACATGATTTAATCAGATGTTTGCCATCATTTGTATATATTAAAAAATAATAGAAATGATTTATTTGAGAATATCAATCAAGTCCTGTTATCAACTGATAACCTAGAACAAGAAAAACATGAAACATTGAGTATATAATTTTTTTATATACTCAAATCATAGCAAACATCCAATTAAACTATATCAATAATGTGAAATTATTTGCATCACTTTTGAAGTTTTTAAAATATATAGAATTAGTTTATGTGAATATACACATATTTAATTGAAGAGAAAAGTTGAGAAATGTATTTATTTTATGGTGTTCAAATAACTAAACGTTATTTACTTTCAAATAATATTATATTTAGATTTTGTATGTATAGGAGACACACTCTAACGTGTTCTTGGTATTACCTAGTAGTACATAAATAGAAAAACACACAATGAAACACTAAAGTTCTGAAATATTTCGTAAACACTGTTCACTTTCTCAATTAGTAGAGTATATAAAGAAGACTAAATTGTTGTCAAATAATAATGTTGTTGTTTTTGAATAATATTGAAACTTTGACAATTAATAATTATAACAATTCCTTCTATAAATGTTAAAGAGATATTAAACCACAAAATAGTGTAATTTGGAGTAACAAAAAAGTTACCTTTCCCATCTTCCTCATCTTCAACAAATTGAAAATCACCTTCAAAATCTTCCAGCTTCTCATCCCAAGCTCGACTATCTTCCTGAATGCTCAATTGTTTCACTGTGAAAAGCCATGGATATGATTAAAAAATAACATTTCAAATTTTAGCCTTCAAAGAATGTTATAACTATAAAATAACACTTATCAATATCTTTTTGACATTTAAATTTAGATATTTTGAAAAGCCTGATGTTATGATGACAAATGATATGAAAATATAAAAAACTGGTGTATAATTTCAATTTCAATTTTTAAATCACCCAGACACCGATTTTATTTTTATTGCCTCAATTTGTTCTTAAAATTTTTAATTATTTTCCCTATATATATATATATATATATATATATATATATATATATATATATATATACATTCAATTATCCTTTCATTTCTCATTGTCCATAGGATTTCTTATAGGTATTAAATACATATTTGGATTTGTAACTCCCAGTTTGGTCTTTTAAGTTTTAGATCTGTTTAGTTATTAGTAAAGTATTTATTTTTAATATTATTTATGTTATATATTATTTAACTCTAATTAACTTTTCTTTACATCTGATCTTGATTTAAATTGTGTTTAACTTATATCAGACCTAGGCTACTTGTTTCATTTAGGCTCGTTGTTTAGTTGTAGGTTTTAAACTCATTTTAACCAAATTTAATAATTCTTTTACATTTATAAATGGTGGTATTATTATTTATGAACTTTCAGTTCGGTTTTTAATATCCTTTAGGCCAATCTTCGGAATGACATCACGGAAGATAACACGATCTCATTGGCTAGGCCAAAAGATGTCGATGTTTCAAAACATATTTTAAAGTATTTAATGTAAAAATTTTAGAAATAAGATTTTAGTTATAAGGAATATAGAGAAATGATTATATTATGAGATCGTACAAAATAAAAATAAAAATTATTATAATATAAAAATCTTTACACATCTTTCGGAATAAATATAAAACCTATAAAATTATGACAACGAATTCATGTTTCATACCGTGTATTAAGATAAGTGAACCCCCATACGCCATCTTATAAAATTTTGGAACAGAAGCTAAGCAAGAAGAAAGCGTCCTTTGGACAGTTCAGTTTTGAGTACAGAAGACGATAGACGTGTACAGCGATGACTACAAATTTTGAATTTTAATTGTGAAAGAGAAAGAAAGTATTGTTTTTTTTGTGTTTGACGAGAAGATATAAGTGCTAAGAATACCAGGACTAAATTCGACAAATTGGTGAGATCTCCCCAAAATATTTCAAACTTTCAAATTCCAAAACAAATTTATATTTCTCATAATCAAAATTTAATTTAATATTAATTGAGAATTTCGATGAATACGATCAGAAGACTGGATAAAGTCGGCACGTTACCCTACCCTGAGATTGTTATGTATATAAAAAAAGAAAAGACAATATAATTTTCACTCTTGCTCTTATCAAACAATTATATTTAACTCATATTTTGTTTCTAATTCTTGATCTTTTGCTTGTAGTTTTTTTGATATAATAAAATTTAATTTGATTGTTTACTTTGTAAACCCATGTGTGTGTTAATTTACCATTGCGAGTAAAATGCATAATTAAATATAAATATAGATAATATATTGTAATTTACAACATAATTACACCAGTCTCGAAAGATTAATGGATGCAAAAAAAATTTACTCAAATATGAAAGAGCCCTTGTATTTCTATTTTTTAATATTTATTTTTAAACCTGAAGTTAAGATGTCAAATTATAATACTATTTTTTATTTTAAATGATGCCAAATTATTATTTTAATTTTATCATATCACTCTTTATAGTATAAAATTATTTTCTTCAAAAAAATGTGGACAATAATACAAGTTTGTCGGTAAGGTCCTACAATTAACTCAAAATTATTTATTAATCTTTTATATATACAATATCTTTTTCGATTATTTCACTAGACACAAGTTTATTATTACTTGATTGTTACTGGGCCATTCAATGTCAAATCAACAAGGGTCCCAACCCCGACACTCTCAGAATTTAATGAAATTTGGTATGCTGGTAGCTCCTGCAAATACTAGCATGGGACAATTTTTTATTTATTTTTATCACCCCCTGTTATTGAGTTATTGGTTTCCAAAAATAGCCATAAACCATGTTTTTGGCTCGCGGCACAATTTTGAATTCTTGATAGAATGAGTTCTATGTTAGCTAGAACAGTGAGAGACGGCTCATTTTTTAGGAAATTTTCTGGGCTTTAATTTGATATATAACACAGCTAGATTTTAACAACTTTTCATTTTCAAAAAATATTTTGAAAAATGTTACTATGTACCGGTTTTTGAAAAACTATTTTTTTTAAATCTGAAAAAAATATATGTTGAAGGTACATCTAATAACTACCGATTCTGTGAATTTCATGTTGGGATGACAATTTGGGATCATATTTTTTTGTACATGTGAATAACAAATTTTGTCGCGAATTTAGTTGCTGTTAGTGAACTACAGCAAATTTATACACATCAGTTGCCAGGAGCCATGTGTCACACTCAGCTGATTTTTTATTATAGAACTGAGAATGTCACATGACTTTTTTCTCGTTTCCCTCCAATTCTGTGGTTTCCCTCCAAAACCTTTCATAACCTATAAAATTAGCATTGTTTGTGAAGTAGCTTGAAAGTAAATTTATACGACAAAATTTAAGTAAAACTCGGAACTGATAAGGTTACAAGTTTAAACTGTCCTTTGTTAAATTTCTTTGAATAAAGGACGGGGAGCACGGTTGTGTTCATTGTGTTATGGTTCTGCACTATCCACTGAAAACTACCGACTTATTCCATAGTCATCACCTATTTTTTCAGATTAGTTGAAAAAGTATTCGACTGCAATGATATAATTAATTTGAATGACATTATACTGCAGCCACAATACGATATTAACTGTATGTACAATATTACACTGACTCGATACTTTTATTTCATATGCCGTATACTAATACCCGCCCGCTACTTGCCTGCTTGGCTCTTCCCTACAACGTCCATACTCCCCGCTTTCCGAACACTGCTCTTGTTTATATTCATGTTTGTACAAAAAGACTAAATAAAATCATAAAACCTGTCATATTCCTCTTCATATGTGTACGAAATTATCTCAAGCTTTAAAAGGCTAAATATGTCGTCTTATAAAACGAAACACCATATTTTTGGAAAAATATTTATCACCTTGAAGGGGAATACGATCGGAAATCGGTTCGAGGACATAATATTTGTGGTCCAATGGTCCAATAGCAGAAAAGTAGTTCTTCCTTCCTTCCATTTTTCAAAAATACAGTAAAATAACAATACTTATAATAATTAATGACTAAAATAATAACTACAATATTTGGTTTTGGAATGGACGAATGGTATACTGTGTGTAAATGAGTATCTAAACAATATTATTGTACGCATATCTTCGGACAACATGTACACACGAACGTTTAGATAGATTCGCTATGTGTGTCTCGCCGCTCATCGCAGAGCCTCGGCCAATAGACCTACTACACTACAATCCAACAAAAGTGACGCCCCCGTCATTGCACACTTTGGGCGAGTGTTTTGTCGAGTCATTCGGGCAAGTTCATCTTCTCTCCCTAAACTCGGCGAGAGTATAAATGTGGCATTTGTTCTTTTTATTTCTCTTCCGCTCAGTTCATTATCAGCTGATTACTTTTTATTTTATTTGTAGGCATTTAAAATTTTAAAATGTATTTCTGTGACCATTCAACCATTTAGAGCAAAATACGTGACTCTTCCGTGACTTCCATGACCCCTTAGTAAATTTAGTAATTTAGTAAATCCGCGACTTTTCCATGATTTTCGTGACCGGTAGACACCCTGCCCTTACCGGGTGTCAAAAATTTTCAAATAAAAAAAAACAGAATTAAACTCTAAAACTCCAAATAGTGATGTTAGTGGTGAAGCATATCATTGAAGAGGTCTTTCAAAAACAAACATTTTTTTTTATTATCATTTTATTTTGACTTTATCTCTAACCGTTTCACAATGATGCGTGAAAGATGGTTTTTTAGGCTGTACCTCTCTTATTGACTTTACTACTACTCATCCCTAAGAAAATCACAACTAAAAACTGTAACTTCGAGTCACCAGTTAAGCAAAGCCTTGTAAAAATTACAAACAATAACCACAGCCAAAGTAATATTAGATTTACAATAAAAGTTTTTCATAACTATAAACATTTTGTTTCTTCTGTTAATTTAACATGTAGCTTATTTTAGTCGTATAAGTAAAATGTTGATACTATTGAAAGATGTTCACCTTAATTGTCAAATAATTATAGTTTTTTGTAATTTTTTTTTTTTTTTTTTTTTTTTTTAATTATTTTAATTTTTGAATGGAGCAGTAAGTTATAAATATAATGAACATGAAGATGTGTTTTGTCTTATGAAAGGGAAGAATAGAATAATTGTTCCTCTTAAAACACAATTGCAGTTAAAACATAATTCTAAAAACTAAAACAGTATGTCAATCACATGCACTCCAACAATAACCTACTATTTATCTTGTTTCAGACGGTTTACAGGTGCTCAAACTGCAGCCCATTGCTTTCCAAATAAAGTTCTACTCTGGAATTGAAGCTATCTACAGCTCGTACTATTTCTTCACCACTAATTGAGTTCACAGCATCTCTAATTCGCTGAAGCATGTCTTCTCCCGTTGTTGGTTGTACAATATAAAGGACATTCCAGTCCATATGTATTGAGATTGTTTAGTCATGAATATCATTGTTTGCATGTCTTTGACCTGTTATGAATGAAAACTTCAATTTGTATCTGTTTAAAGATAAGGAAGCTACTAAATAATTTTTAATCGTACTTGGAAAATTTAAAATCATAAACATATTTTTAATGAAAAATTATTTAAGTAAGCGTAATGTGAATAGGAAAGACTGATGTCAACACCCCCTTACCACCCCACCCAAAAATGGCAAATGTAATAGGCAATAAAGAGTGTTGGAAAATAAGTTAACCAGGCGCCATTTTGAAACGGTTAGAGATAAAATCAAACTATAAATACAAAAAATATTGGTTTTGAAAGACCTTTCCAATGATGTGCTTCACGACTAACATTACTATTTGGGGTTTTTGAGTATAAATCTTTTTTTTCTAAAATTGTATGTATTTTTTAAATTTGAACATTTTTGAGTAAGGGCCAACTTAGGACATTTTTGGAAAGAGTATTTTCTCATGAATCTAGGATAAAAATTTGATTTATATAGGCTATGTTATGTGGTAGCAATAAAACTAACTGTAAAACACATTTTTGACGTTTTGGAAACACTCTGTACATCAGCAGTGAGATAAGTTAAAACTTTTTTTCCAAAATGATCAGTGAACAGAGACCTTTAAAATGATGTATCACTCGACCTATCTTTACGTTTGAAAAATTTTCAAAAACTACCACACTTTAAGGCATGTTTGAGATTTCAAAACATTTTTATTGAATTCTCTAGGGTCGAAATAGGGGGGGGGTTAAGTTAAAATGAAAGCTGTAGCTCATTTGGTGCAGTCGCTATACATTGTGTACGGGTGGTCTGATTCACCCTGTATACACTTTATCCAATAAAACAACTTCTTAATTATATTTTACATACTACTGTATTTACAATTTATTATTTTCCTTAATTTATATATTTATTTGATTTTTTCTAAATTTTACAAAATCATGCTGCTGAATTTTACAACACTCAAATCCTATCATATGTTATCCTAGATACAACATCTGATTCGTCCATTTTGTTTCTTTACATTTCGATATTATGCGAAAATAAATTTACATGTCTAATATATTATCTCAAAATATATTTATGATTAAATATGTCCTCTTATCCAATCTACAAAGTTTATTTTACAGTGTTCTGTATTATTTTGGTATGACAAATCCTACTTGTGTTTAAAATTGGTACACCAATGTCCTTCTAATAAGTTAACTTTTTATCTTAGTATTTTAAAATCTTAAAAAAGTGGTTTCTTAGTTGATCATTACATTATTTATTTATATTGTGTTAAAGTTATTATGAATACCATTATAATAACTTCTTCCCATTCTTTTGTATTAGTTCCTAACCAAACTAATTTAGACTTAGGCTGAGAATGTACAACCATTTAATAACTTCTAAAAAGAATAAATTTCTATGAACAGACAAAGAGGAGTAGATCTTCTTCCCTTCCTCAAAACCACCATGCTTGAACATCCCGATTATAACAATATGACTTACAATTATTATACAATTATAATTATTTTACTTACAATATGACAGCTTAAGACTATACCGTTGCAGGTCATATTTTTAAGATTGATGATCTTGGGCAAAAAAGAGTTATCACATTTCTAAGTCATACCATAAACGCATGTGAAATTAAGTACCTTATGATAGAAAAGGAACTATTAACAATGTGTCTCCAAAAGGCTCAGCAAATGCTATTGGGCTCAAAGCTAACTATAATTACAGATCATCAAGTCTTTATTTTCCTAAACAATTGCCGATTACTGAATTCCAGAATCACCTGTTGGCTGTTGGAAATTCAAGAATATTGTTATTATTATTTGTTATTAAAACATAATGTTATGGCAGATCTTTTAACTAGAAAGCCCCTCCTCCCTAACTATACAGAACGATATTATAACAACACTGACTTAACAATAAACGCAACTTGTAGGACTGTTTCACCAGATATCTATGGTATATAGTTTTAATATAATGTGACTATACGTACTCAAAATAGTAAATATTTGTAAAGTAAAACGACTGTTATAACATATAATTCTTTTCTTATATGTTATAAAATATTTTATCTTTATTATAAAATCCAAAATAGTGAAGTTACTTTATTAAAAATTTATTTGAAATATCTACAACTAGTCTTCAACTATTACTAAATAAGTTGACAATAATGCAGATGATTTCAGTTATATAAATTCATTTGTTTATTCATTTAAATTATAAATATTTTCTTTTAATAAATTATTTCTTGTTGAACATTAATAATATTTGCTTTTGAGTTCTTTTAATAACACAACAAGGTTAAATTGTCTTTAATTACAAAGTTAAATTATTCCAGGCTAGCTCTAGGTTTGGGTTCATTACATATATCTTTATCATAGAATTACAAAGTTCTTTTATAAATATTAGTAATTAATATTTATTATTTTCTCGGGGCAGGCACTCGACCAGACATGAACAAACTGTTTTTTAACGCATTTTGTGAAGTTACAGTTAAGAAAAATTGAGATTTAGGATCGGTGTTCTTTTTTTGAAATAGGCTTATGAATTGTAAAATTTGTTAAAGTTTATCTTCAATATTAAGAATTTCTGGACTTTATTATGTTTGAATTTACAGAGGATACCACTCTCTGTGTGATTTAGCACTGAATTTACCACTGTTTATACTGTTTTAACATACTAAAACTTGACGGCATCACTTTTAAAATTACGAATAGAAATTTTCATCTTTGGGCTCTGAAGTCTTGGATTGGAATGAATTTTTGGCTTCGGTTTTGGAATTGAATTGTTGCCGCGGTTCCCAGCATGCACTGTTCTTCCGTTCCCTTGGTTACTCAAATAATATTCTCTCGTTTTGTACAATTTGATGTTCTTGACTTGAATAAATTATAAATTTGATATTACTTTATGTCTTTTTTGCCTTTGGTCTCGTGATAATATTTATTCATATTTACATTGCCGATTCTTAAATGAGTTTACTGATTTTATTGTTAATTGTATAATTTCCCGTTCCAACAGAATGACGTACTTATATCTATGACTCAAGTAGTCCTAGTTCTAATTCTAATTATATAACATTTGGGTCTTACGGTTACTATTTATGTTCTTAAATTTACTTTAAGGATTGTTTTACTATTCTAACAGATATTGTGACTTATTATTTATTTTTATTTGATTTTATTAATTTCGATTGTGATAGTCGTTTCTTTGATCTAGTTGTACTAACAAAAACATGGCGTTCATAGGGAATGCGTTTTACCTTCATATATTGTATATGCTATCTTCTGATGATTAAAATAAAGAATAGTTGTTTACTGAGGCTATATATATATATATATATATATATATATATATATATATATATATATATGTGTGTAGTGCTTATATTAATTTATGGTGTAGTGTTTGTGATAGTATTATGGAATTGGTTTCAATGTGTTTGTTTAGATGTGAGGTTATAGGTTTTCATGTTACAAGGCTCTGTCTAGGCTTTATTCTATATTTGAGAATTATATTTGATAATATCCATTTCTATATGGATTTGGGTGAATTCTTGGGGTGTGAATTAGTTTTGACATAGTTAATTTAGTTATTGATGATGTTTTTCATTGTGTATTACTTTCGTAAATTGTTTAGGCCTATCAGCTGATATTTTAGTGTCGGTTTCTTGGTTGGCTTTGTGGGTCATTGAACTTTGCTTTGTTTTGGTGTCGTTTATTTTAGGCTAACTTTTTATGATGGAATTTGTGACGTTATACTGTACTGACTATTGCTTGAATACAATTGGTTATCTATTACGATTCCGATATACCAAAAACCATGTTTTCCAAGATTCCCTCGTGGGCTTTCCAGTTCTCCTGTTCTGTACTAGTAATGGACACCACATTAACTACAACTGTGTTTGTGTTTCATTTAAGTTACCTCTCTACATTAGTTATAGTTTCCGTATCGTCTTGGTTAATTACTAAGGCGATACACTACAATATCCGTCGTGACTACAATTAAGAAGGAATTAATTTAGAAGTTAATAGTTTAATTGATGGGTCAGTTTATAGTCCTTTATTCTTACAATAGTTTATATGCACAAGATGTTTTTGTTTGAAGTAGCTATTAGATGAAGGCTTAATTGATAGTTGGCATTTTATCAAATTTGTTATTTTGGTACTTACCAACTGTTCTCTTAACAATTTAATCTTGATGATAATTAGTGTTCTTAAGTGTCTTTGGTTTGATATTATAAACTTATGTCTCTTAAAATTGTTGATACAGTAGAACCCCTCAAACTCGACATTCCATCAAACTCGACAGGGCCAGTGACCAGGAGCATGGGATTTCCAAGGTCATTCACTGCATTGTTTTACACCATGTGCGCCTGCCAGATGCCGGGAGGTTGAGGCTTGTCACTTTTGTTTATATGGCTGTGAGGGTTGCTCCATTGTCTAGCCACTTTCTAATCCTACTGTATAGTAGAGGCCAAAGTTAAAGATAAAGGGTCCAGGTAGACCGGGACAGCCCCAATCATGTGTTGTCAAAATATTCATATTGTTGTGAACCCAAGCGCCTACCACCCGGATGCTACCGGTCATTAGCACCGATTCCATTAAAAGTAAGCGGCAAGTCTTTTGTCATAACAATTCAACGGAGCGTCGTAGAACTATGATTCAAGTTTTGTAATAAAGGTCTTAACCAGGTGAAAAAAATGACCCGACTCTTAATTATATGCGATCAGCAGTTCAATTTATAGCATTTATATTGGACCGTGTTATTTCCAAGAATAGTGTTATTTCTGTGTTTTTTTTTACTCTAGACTTTACTGTAAATTTTATTACAGAAGCCTTTTTAGTTTACTGAGCCTATTGTACAAGGCCAATACTTTTAAAATCTCATTTGACCCATCGATAAATTTCATTTTAATGTGTGATTGAACACACTATTTTTGTTGTTGTCAGGCAGGGACTTTTTTTGCAATAAACGTGTAATCATTGATAATCAATAAATGTACAGTTATTTAAAGTATTTGTTGCAAGCCTAACCATTAAATTTAATATCAAAGTTCCCTAAAACTCGACAATCCCCAAACTCGACAACCTTAAAGTCCACATTGTGTCGAGTTTGAGGGGTTCTACTGTATATTGTTATATATTTGTAGAGCCCTTGTTAAAGATGTATGTATGGTTTTTGTCTTCACAACAATACTGATGCTAATAATCATCTCACCTTTTTTTTCTTCCCTTGCTTGTATCAACCTCTTTTTTTGTTTATTTTCTTCACTTCCTTATTATATTGTATACTAGAACTACACTTTTAAAACATATACATATATGCTCTGGATATTTAAAAAAATTATATGAGTAACACCTTCTATAGCTATATATATATATATATATATATATATATATATATATATATATATATATTGGTTTGATAAATGAAATGGGATATGTATTAGGCAGTTTGAGGTGTGCGACTATTTTAGTGGCGGTCAGGGTGTTGTAGTGATGATATAGCACCCTGAGGTGATAGTTTATTTATAACCCTGCATTAAAGTATAATTATAATTGACTATTATGGCAAACTGCCTAGAGGTTAAAGAGGCAGTTTACCTATTGGTCACAATCGATACGTTCAGTAAATATGTCCACATATACCCATTAAAAAAGGCTACCACTAAAGCCACTCTTAATGCCATACTTAACCACTATATACGAACTATAGGAAAACCAATTCGTATTCAAACCGATCATGGTACACAATTTACCAACTAAACTTTGGTCTGATACACTATGACAACATAATATCATATACATTTTATCACCAATTAGACGACCACAAAGCAATATGGTAAAACGAACGAACAGGGAGATTTCATGATGTCGACGCACATACTGTCATGCACAACAAAAAAAACTGAGTTCATTACATTTCACTACTCAACCAAACATTTAATAAGCTATATAATGATACAACAGGTTTCACACCCAATGAATTAATCTTTGGTACTAAAACATGACACATCTAGGATAAATAAATAACACATTACACAAACACTGACATGGGGCAAGACATCAAAATTGAACTTGTTAGACGTAGGCCATTAAAAAAAGGAGGGAAAAGAGCTATAGAGTTTAATAGAAGTCACAAAACTTCTGAATTTAAAGTTGTAGACAAAGTTCTCATTAAACAATACAACTATTCAAGTGAACTAGAATTCATCATTGCAAAAAAATTTTTAATTTATGAAAGTCCTTACCTCATAGATACAAGATAGGCACTTCCACATATTAAATCGCCAAAATTTATAGACAGCTTTCTTCAGGAATACAACACACCTCTAACATGCAACTATACAAAGAACTACCAGCAAACTAAATAAACAATTTTGAACAATAATAAAACTAAATAAACCAAACACATAGTTCCACAGCAATGAAAATATCTACATATAAAATTTTGTCACATAGTTTTTTGATTATTTGAAAAGTTTGAAACATTTCACACAATCAAAAAAGGGGACTATTGCAATGTCACACAAATTTATAACTTTTATTAAAGTTGAAATAATTGATCATTCATCCTTTGATACAGTTAATTTTTTTTTTTAAAGAACTTGTATAGTAGCCCATAATAATTTAAAAATCAATTTATCACATCCTCCAATTATCATACTCACAAATATTCTCAATTTCATATGACATGCATTCTATTAGAAACTTGTAATCATTGTAGAATTAAGTGAATAGTGAATACCATGTTAACATAGATTGTTAATTAAAGAAAAAAGTGCCACTATCTGTGAAGGAGAAGAACTTAGTTTTTTCCTATAATACAAACAATGTAAAATATAGTACCTCTCCAGATGCCGAGCATCTATATGTTTATAATGCAAATTCAACATCTAGATTAAAAATATCAATTACCAAGATACATAAATAATTATATGAAGCCCACAACAATATTGATCTTAGAAATAGCATACATATGATATATAACCATGATAAATATAGTTTTCCCCAAAACATTTGGTAAGTTAAATATTTCCATTTACACAATAACAGGATTATAATGTTAAATCAATATAACTAACAATTCGTTAATCGTAAACTATCAATAGGCTATCATTAGTTAAAACCCCTTTATTTATCTCCAACGAACATAGAAAAAGTTCTAACTTCAATTTCATCTGAAGTCCATCATTCACTCAATTATATAAAAACTGTAACACACCCAACCTTGTAGTGGCACAATTAAATAAATCATATATCCAATTCTATAATTACATATTGTTTTTTTTTTTACAATCTGTGCTCAGAGTTAATTATTTATTGTCAAATGCCTATTTGTCAATTCTATTTCTTTGTTTAAGTTAAGTTGTTTATTTATAAATAAATTCTTATTCTTATACAATTATTTTTTTCAATGCGGAATTCACTTTTTCACCGAAAAATAAGAATTTATAAACTATGAAATGCACGTATTATATGTAGATATAGGAATGGGAATCGCGAATGGTTTGACGCATGCGCATTACATCATTACTATCATAAATATGTTGCATTTTACAAATGATAGATTTTGGCCAGGTGGCAATATATATATATATATATATATATATATATATATATATATATATATATAAGCAAATTTCTTACTTCAACTTTAAATTCAAATTAATTTTTTTATATTAATATTATATAGGCTACTAATATAATTTTTTCTCACTAAGAAATCCAATAATAAACGTTGCTTCTCCTATTCATTCCTCAATCTTATATGGTCCGCTGTATATTTGAGAATAGTTTTGATATTTCACTTTTTCCTTGGTTGTAATATTCTTTCTCCTTTATAAGAATTGACTCTCTTTTCTCAAAGATATGTAGTTTATTAAATCACTCAGCTCTAATTCTCCCATTCTTTCTAATCCTCTCCTCAGCTATACTTATTTTCACTTCCAACATATCTTCCGATTCCCGACATGTAGGTAGGTAATAAATAAAATATCCTTCCAAAATCTTGTATTTTTCTTATTCAGATGTATTTCATTTGGTGTGTAACTTGTTGTAGTGTGAGGAATTTTCGTTATTAATGGTAAATATCTAGCCCATGCCTTATAACTATTATGGTAACATATACGTAAACATCTCATTGTTTACCCTTTCAACCATGTTACTACTTGGCTGTCGAATTGATGAATATAATATCTAAAGTTCGCAAGTACTCTATCCATCTTATGTTTTGAAACTGAGTTTCTTGGTCACTCTGAATTTTATCCACTTTTCCGAATTTCAAAATATATTCATATATAGATTGTAGACCTTCGCACGGACTGAATCGGACTCTGCAATAACACAGCACTAATGCATTAACATTTTCGGGAGTGCGGACCATTTTCACAAGCCTTGCATTATTAATGTATTGAACAGAACCTGTATCACGCCAATTTCTCACTCAATTAAGAATTTTGTTATGTAATGGAGCTAATCCTCTTCCATTTACACCAAATTGCTGCCTAAACACACGTTTGCACTACAATCACCGAATTATTTTTAGTAAATTCATCCACACACAAAATTTTTTGCTGAATCATCCATGTAGCCCATGTGTATAAAACATAAACTCATTGTTGATAAGTTGACAGAAGTTAGTTTTTTATTCCAAATATTTACACACTGCTGCTAACATGAAAACTATCAATTTCCCATTCTCCATTCTGTATAAGGACACACATATTTCTTTCTCTGTTGTAACAGTGTGAAAAGTCAGATCTTAATATTAACTTATTTAAAAGACGCGGTTAATCCATAGAGATAAAAGATTCAAATAATAATTTAAAACTAGTAAACTCATTTATAAAGAAAAAATAGATTTTCAAGAAAACAGAATAAATAATTATGTTAATTTTAGTATAATTTGTTTTTAATTGTTATGATATGTAAATTATTTGTGTTTTACGGGAGTGTGTTATAATGTGCGAACAGCAACGGAAGTAACGCCTCTCGATGTAGGATTTTGGCCTCATGGCAGATAATCAGTCTTAGTTGGGGAGCTGAGGTAATAGGATGTGTTAATAATTGGTCGGAATTGAGATATTGAGAGAGATGATGTGTTTTAGGACTCTTAGCATAACGTCTAACAAAGTCAGATCTATAGCAGTTTAGATTAAAAAAGTTTGTCGAGAATGTAATGTGTTTCATTTTGAGTCTAGTTTGGAGTGTTATGAAATATATTTGTTGAGTTGAATTTCGTTCAAAGACTTTTAGCGTAAAGAATGGACACAGTGTGTTAAAATCGCTGTTTGAACAATAAAACTGACTAGATGTTTTCATGTGAACAGACAATTAACATTTAGCGTGTGTTATGACAATGCGATTAAACAACGAACAGTTACAAATCGTAAAATCGTATAGAGTATTAATGGACTTTCTTTTACAGACCTTCGTAAGGTGCACAGACAATCTCATCAGGGACAGGACGACCTCATCGCTAAGGGCGACAAGGAACACGTTAAGTAATATGCTATGTGAAAATGTTCTGGTAACTTGTGTTAAATAACACACACATTTATTCTGTTGTAATATAAGAATTTAATATGTTTAGTTTTTTAATTCTATAATATAATTTTGATTTGTAGAAAATAGTAAATTCTTTTATAACTATGACTAATGGCTGTCTAATGACACTTTTATCCTTATTTAAGAAAAGTAAAATTTATATAAAAAAAAGAAAAGTAAATGCTTTCATTTGATTTTATATTCATAAAATCGTTTAACTAAAATTTTGTTGCAACATAAAGTAAATCTTAAATTCATGAAACAATAAATCAGTTCTCCTTCAGAGACAAATAAATAAAAAGATAAATTCAATTAATTAAAATAATATTCATGTTTGTTTTCAGGATATGTCTATATAAAAATGTCACTGTATAAAAATAATTGTGTTTTTATTTAATAAATGTTTTTTGTTAACATTTCAGTCAAAGTGTTCTCATTTGAAACCAAAATCCACTGTAAGTACACTGAGAAAAGAATTTGCGACCCCAGAGATTTTTTAAATATTTAAATTCATTTTTTTTCTAAATTGATGTTAACACATCTGGCGCCCTTAAGTCGAGCAAATCAATAATTAAATTCAATCTTAACAATAAATAAATACTTTGTGGAACTCTTCAAGTTCAAAAGAATATAACTTTTATATTTTCAGATAGCTTCACTATATTATTAAATATAACTACGGTTATATAGTTAATAGTTACAAATGTCGCACCAACTGTTGGGCGTTTATGGTCGAAATAAACAGTGATTTTGGTAATGCGAACACTTAAAACAAGGTAAGGACTCTCTAAATAATATAAGAAAGATTCTTTTTTTAAATTTTTTGTGTTAAATATAAGATAAAAAATGGAGTCAGAAATTATAAATGTTAATAATAGTAATGAACAGATAGGGTTAGGAAATCAAAATTCTTTAAACAATTTAGAACAGATGGAATTTACGGGGGATATTTTTGATAATTTACAGAAGGAATCACAAAGTAAAGAACAAACTGATGAACAATTTGCACAAGATATGTTAGCGCAGGAATTAATTAATAGTAATAGTAATAGTAGACGTTCAAGTATGAGTAAAAGTAGTAGTTCAGGTTCGGATTTTAAGGGATATAGCAGTGATGGGATTCTAAATAATAAAGGACAGTGTGAAGATATGAATGAAAAAATAGTAGGAATATCAGGGGTAGAAACTGCAGAAGAAAATTCAGATAAGGAATTAAGAGTTGAAGAGGTTAGGATAGTTGAGCAGGTTAGGTTAGATAAGAGTGTGGAAAATAATGATCAGAATAAGAAAATGGAGAGTATGTTTGAGCAATTGATGAGAAATTTTGAAAAAATAGATAATAAATTTGACCAGAGTAGGTTAGAAACAAAACAAAATAATTTAGAATTTAGAAGAGACAATGATAAGAAATTTGAATGTATAAATAATAGGTTTGATCAAAATAACTTGGAATTAAAAGAAATAAGTAATAAATTTGATCAAAATAAGCTAGAAATTAATGCTAAACTGGAAAATTTCAATGCTAAACTCGAACAGAATAATGCTAAATTAGATAAGATAGATAATGACCTAAAACAGAGTAAATTAGAGTTAAGACAAGATAATTTAGATTTAAAAGAAGCAATGTGTAAAAAATTTGAAGAAATGAGGGTTGAATTAAAACCAGATTATGTAAAATTAGAACAGAATCTTAAAATGGAAATTAATGTAAGGGAAATTAATAATAAAGTAGAAATTGAAGTAAGCTATTGTGAGAAAAAAGTAGAATTTGAACGGATAAATAATGTAGAAGGTGCTTTGATAGAAAATATTAATAATTTAGATAACAATTTAAATCAAGCAATAGCTGAAATTGAAATTAACAGTTTTAATGAAATAAATAACATGTCAAATGATTTGATAATAACAGAGGACAATTGTGTGAATGACTGTGTTCAAGAAATTGCTAAAAAGATAAATAATGGGTTAACATGTAACAAGGTAAATCTAGAAACAACTAATAAAGTTGAAGTGAATAAGTCTTGTGGGGTTAAATGGAGCATAAGTAATTCAAAAAACAAAGTAAAAGTAAATAATCTAATAATAAAGGAATCAGCTGTTTATCTTAAAAAACGAGTTTACCATAAGACTGTAGATTTTGAAAAATACACGATGTTAGAATTTAGAAATGTTTTTAGAATACAAGAACAAGAAATTAAAAGTTTTTGTGAAAAAAGTAACTTTAAATATAATTTTGAAAATAAAAATGTAGAGATAGTAAAAGAAGGCTTTGCGGTAATATACAGAAATGGTGGGGTGAGAATGCCTAAACTGACAGTTGGCAAATGTAGGTTGTTAAATACTGAGATATTTGAGAGAAGGAGGGGTGATGGTATGTCTGAGAAAGAGAAAGAGAAAAGGTTTTCGTCAACACAAAAGCGGGTTGTCAACAAAAGGGAACATATGGTTGAGATGAGTTCATTTGTAGGATCTAGTTTAGAACAGGTCTATATTTTGAAAGAAGTATTTAACATCAAAAGTGTGTTAAAAAATTCAATCATGTACTTTAAAATCTTTCACCAATCGGGAAATCATCGCAAGAAAATAGATAATTTATAATTGTTGTAATAAATTGGAATGTGGAATGAATAAATAATAATGTAAAGACATTTTTATAATGACACACGGACTTGGTTTTGAAAAATAATATTACTGTAATAGAATAAGAGTTTTGTTAATAAATAAGTTTAAGTTTGATAATAAATAATTAAGAGTTATGAATATTAATAATTTGTGTGTACTAATAAATTTTGTAAGCTAAGACAGAAATATAGAAAATAATTATAAGCCAAGCGTAAAATGTTAGAAGTTTTAGTTTAAGAAAGGTTTCAGTATTTGTTAAAGTAAAGACGCTGGATTATAGCAGTAAACAACTTTATATGTTTATAGAAGAAATAATATTTAGAAAACGTGACGATAACAGATTGATTAGAAGGAAAGATTTGTATGACTTTAGATGTGAGTCATCAGTAGTGTTGAAGAAATAATATTCAATATTAAGTAGGTGGATTCAATGTTGAATATTCAATAATGTGACGGGAGTTGAGATTCATTGCAGACCGAAAGATTTCATAGTCGATTCCTTATCAGTAAACAGATAAAGAATTGCATCACCATATGCAAAGGGGAAATTGTTTATGCCTAAATCAAGTCTAAGATTCTATTGCGTATAGCATAGAGACCAATACAGGGTGTTACGAAAATACTGTTCTCGAAAATAAAAAACTTTTGGTTTATAATTCTAAATTAACTTGCGTTTTCAAATAAAAATTACTTAAATAAAGGATAATTGGTTTTAAATAAAGTAAATAAAAATAAAAGTTGATTACTTGAATAACTTTTATAGAATTAAATGTAAAATTTCTAAGTAAAGAACTTAGAATAAATTTTAAAAAATAAAATTTTCTTTTTGAATTTGAATAATAACATCTAGAAAGGATTACATAAACAGAAAATCGACGATGCTAGTAATAAGATTGGTAAAAATGAACATTATTTCAACTTCGGATGATGCGATTTGAATGAAATTTTTTATGAATTTTAAAATTTTCTTCGTGTAAATGCATTTAAGGAGTACATGAACATAATGGGAGGATGGCAGGGTAACGGTAGTCGAAAACATGTTTTATTCTTAGGAATAAAGCATGTAGACAGCATTGAAGGTGTGTTATGGTTGAAAGGTGTGATTGGGGCTTTATTCTAAACTGAGTAGGAATTTTGCATTTCAACCTTCTCACATCTGAAAAATCATAATGCAGACTTCAATGTAAGTGTCTAAAGTTGTAATCAGAAGGATACAAAGTGTAATTAAGTCGACAAGAAGTGTCGCGGATATTGGAGATAATAGGAGAATATACAAGGGACTACTAAATAATTAAAATTTGGATAAAAAAGTAAATTTTGGAAAATGATGAGTTAAAATTTGTAAAAGTTTTGAAATTTAAATGTTTTAAGTAAAATTGAAAGTATTTTTTTGATAAGATGATGGAGATTTTGTAACAACGGTTAAGACAATAATAATTTGATATAATATTACATAGAATTTCCATGTAATGAAACTTTAGACAGATGATAGAAGAAAGATAAAGTGTAGTGTATACAGAACTGATCAATCTGTATATACAAAATAAAACCGGACGAGTCAGAATTGGAGTACTTTAGTAAGAAAGATAGTAATTTTTTAAATGTATATAATAGATTAAGAGTAATAATGCTTGGCTTATATGTAGAAAGTATTTGATATTTGTTTACAAAAGTTAAGAATAATAAAATAAGTAATTATATGCAAAATATTGTTAGATTTAAATAATTTGAGATTTGAAAGGTGACTTGTAAAGGAATTGAGTGGTTTTCAAGAGGCATTGCTAAGATGATAATAATATTGAAGTTTTTTGTTTTTTAATAATGAAATGGTAATAAAATGAATAATGGAGTTAAAAATGTTAAAGTTTTTGTTTTTTAAAGAAGGAGATATAATTAATAAATAATATAATATGAAGAGAATCTATGTGAGTTTTGCCAAGACAAATAATAATAAAGTTTTTTATGTTTTTTGATGTTAAATAATGAATAAAGGAGGTTAAGTTTTGATTTTTAAAGGAAAGGTGGTAAACTAATAATAATTGGAGAAATTTTAATGAAATTAATAGAATAAGATAAATAAGTAACGTTTTTTTTTAAATAAATAATAATTGAATTTGAAATAATAGATGATTGTGAGAAGTTATTTAATGAAGGTGTTTGATGATTTTGATGAAATAAGGTGTTAGCTGGGAAACAATGTAAATTTTATTTTTTTTTGAAGTTTTTGTATACAAGTAATAGATGATTAAGAAGATTTTAATATGAAGTAGTTTAAATGAGAGATTTTTTGAGTTTTATATGAAGATGATGACTTTACAGAATTGTTGAGTAAAGTGGTATTTAAAATGAAGTTGTTCTGTTAAGAAACTTTTATAAGAAGAATAGTTAAGTTGCATTGATGGTTAATTTTTAAGTTTTAAGAGGTTTTTTGAGTGCTGCGATGAAATAAAGGAAATATGCGACGATTTTAATGAAATAAAGGGAGATTTGAGGAATTCTACGAATAAACGACGACTATTATGATTTTTTAAAGGAAGCTACGTTGAGATAAAGAGATTATTTATATAAATGATGTAGGTAACCTGCGTGGGCTACATAAATATGAATGATAAAGAGGTTTTTTGAGGATTAGTGCAACTTTAATTATTAAAACATGAAAGATTTAAGATGGAAATAATTTTAAGATAGGATACTGAGAGATAAAACAATTGTAAAGAGGTAATCTTGAAATAAATAGATGAGTTTTGTAAGTTAATATCTGTTTTTTTTGTAATAATGATGTTATATTTTTTTTGAGTACTAAGTAGAAGAGAGGAGTTTTTAGTAATTGTAAAATCAGTAGTTAACATTTTATCCCAGCGAGACAAAGAGTAATTGAGAATTGATAAAGAATAAATAATTATTGGATTTAAACTAAAATAAATAATAATATAAGATGATAATTGAAAAGTTTTAAAGTAAATTGAAGTAATTTTGAGTAATAAGTAAATAATTTTGTAATAATGTTAATTAATAATGAGAAATTTTAAAATTTTAATTGTGTTTAGTTGAAAAATGATTCAGATGGATAGTGAAAGATGGATGTAGATTTTTATAAAAAAGATGTAGAAATTTCGTCTTGGCAAAAGAGAAAAGTGTGGGAAAGGAAATGCTAGATGGCAGGAAAATATATAGACGGCTGTCTGGGAGATAAGCTTTGAGTGACGGGATCCGGTCAACAAAAAATGTTGATGGGAAAGTTTCAGTCAACGGATGTTGGAATTATAACTAATTAATATTAGTTATATTATTAAATATAACTATGGTTATAGTTAAAAGTTACACTGTGGTATAAATCATAAAAAGAGTTTACATACATATTGATTCATCAAGCATTGCCAAGTTTAAGACCATCTATAATCCAATCGGCAAGTGTTGATCGAGTGAAATGCTGCATCCTGTTGGCGCGAGTCAGAGGCAAGCCAGTACACAGTGATAACAATCCTAGCTTTGAGTATTCAATTACTTGAACTGTGTGGATTTGAATAATGAAGACATGACCGTCTGAATCTGGGGTCAGACCATGCACTGGTTACGTATTTACCTTTTTACCCATTCGTCACAACCAATGAATTGGTGAAAGTGGTGTTTATAACTGCTGCTCATGTATAAAGAATGTTGCCTTTTGGAATAATTTGGAATCAATGATTGTTAATGAAATTGTTCAAATTTATTATTTATCTACATATTTTCCTATCCTATTTTGGATCAAAAATACAAAATAAATTATTACTAAACTTTGAACACAAATAAAAGTCAAAGCTAATGATTTACAAATTTAAGGTATTTATTTATTAAAATTTTAGTGCAGAATCCACTAATGTGTTTACTAGTAAAAAAAAAATACTGAGCTTGACTTATGAGACATTTTAAAATTAAAATAAACTTTCTCACAAATAATATGTTTATTAAATCAAACAAGTTTCAACGACAATGTCACCATCTTTAGTTGTGCAAAAGCTACAATAATCAAACTATAACTTGGTTTATTCTGATTATTGAATTATTGTGAAATTGTATCATGATTATTAAGATGATGACACTGTCTATGAAACACGTTTGATTTAATAAACACATTATTTGTGAAAAATTGTGTTCAAATTTTATTTTATATATATATATATCCCGCGTGTTAAATAAGTCCTGGGACAGCTTAATATTTTTTAACCATTACATAGAGCTACAAAGCTTTGCACATTGTCAATGGACACCAAAATCTATTTTAGTATGTATTCAGTGGATCGCTAGCTATCCAGGGGAATGGTCCACAAGGAGTAAGTAGGAAATCTTAAATAAAAGCATAGGTTGAGTTGTTCATCCAATTAAAGGCCTTTATGAGTAGAACACAATGCCGCAAACCCAACCTCAAGAGGTTCACCCTAGCTAAAATAATGTGGGTTTAAAAGTTTATACTAAATCAAACAAGGAAAATGGATTAACCATAATAGGCCTATAAGAGAAAGTTGTTTGTGACTGATAATGGGTATTCAAACAAACAGGAAACATACTTGCTTTAGATGCAACAATCATCAAATGCTCTAGTTTTCCCTGTAAATGAATAATCAAACTCCCATAGACTTCATTTACATTTATCTAATAATTGCAAATTTAAGCAATCTTTGGACGACTGCCATTTCTGGCTCGGTTGTCCATTTGAGTTCGGATTTGCGGCATTGAACTCTACTAATAAAGACCATTATTTTGATGTACATATCAACCTATGCTTACATTTAAGATTTCCTTTTGACTCCTAGAGGGCCGTCCCCCATTGGAGGTAAAGAGCTGGTGAGCAGTCTAAAAAATTCTTTATTTAAGCCAGATATTGATTTGCAAAGTTTTCATTACATAACCTCTACCTAGTAAACATTATTAAGCTTTTTTTCAACATACCTGAATTTGTAACTAATATGAACTTTAAACCCACGCTATTTTAGCTAGGTTGAACCTTTTGAGGTCAGGCTTGTGCCATTGTGTTCTATTAATAAAGTATTTTAATTCGATGTACAACCCAACCTATGCTCTCATTTAAGATTTCCTACTTACTCCTTGTGGGCCATCCCCCTGGAAAGGTACCGATCCACTGAATACGTACTAAAATAGGTTTTGGTGTTCATTAACAATGTGCAAAGCTTTGTAGCTCTATCTGTAATGGTTAAAACAATATTAAGCCATCCCAGGACTTACTTAACATGCTCTATATATATATATATATATATATATATATAAATATATGTGTGTGTGTGTGTGTGTGTGTGTGATTTTGATATGTGCAAATTGTCACTTATTCAAATCCTGACTTTATATAAATATTTTACCTTCTCGTAAGATGTTACTCGTTATTGTTTTTCTTGGCCGCCCTTTTCCGTCGGGTGAATTGGCATAATCATTAAGAGTAATGTCTGAAACATACAGTAATAAAGCTGCATTGTTTTATTTTAAATCAATTTTTTAATTAACCTTAACATTGTTGATGGTAAACATATCTAAATTTTAAAATTAAGATAACGTGACTATAGTTAACAAGTTAAAACATCTTTTTAATTTATAAAACTATATACCTATTATTGTTTTTTATCTCTTTTTTTATTTTCATTATAAATAAAACCCACCTAATAAATGTTAGTATTAAATAATAAATAACAATAGTTGCGAACCTACAAACATCGTATATTCTTTATTATCCAAAGGAGTCAGTACTGTACATACTAAATATGATCACAAACTTTACAACCAACATGTTCTTTATTATCCAATAACTTATACATATTGATAAGTATAATATCGATTGAATAGTCTATGCTCAGAAGCGGTTATTGCTATAATGGTGACTCAATTAGAGAATTCATCCAAATTAAAACTATTATAAACATCTTTTTTCAACATTACTAGTAATTTACTAGATTATTTCCTTGTATCATTTTATGAGAGGTTTAATATTTCCAATGCAAAGCAGTGGCCATAAAATGAACAAGCTCTGATGATACTCCACTCAATTTTATATTTATGTGTGTATTAGTGAGGAAAAAGTCTGCAATCACTTAACTATTAGAAAAAACTGTTGTGAATAAATTTTATAATTTTGCTACTTGTATTCGCTCCCTAAGGGTACATTTTAATAAGGTCACAATTCTGATGAGGAAAATTTTGAACCTCTAGTTTGGAATGAACTTAAATTTTTTAATTGAGTTGAGAGCTCCCATTCCCTGGTCGTAGTTCACCTCAATGAATTTTTTATACTCAAACCATGAACACAGGATGGGAATAAAGAAAGGAAGTAGAGATGAAATAAACAGAACAATTGATTTATAATAAAATTATAGCCTATATATTAGTAATAAGGCTCCACCATTTAGTTTCAGTAAATTGTAATTTATTTAGACAAATTTAACCATCTAATGTAATGTTTTAAAACATTTTGTATTCCTTAAAATATCAACTAAAGACAAACAACATTCAGAAAGCTAGATAAATCCTCATAGCAATAATTAACAATTGTAGTAATGTTAAGAAATTGGACGAAATTACAAATAAATGCCTAATTAAAGATAAAAGACATGCAGCAAAAATGTTTTAATGTTATCATTAATTATTTCTATTTCTTGGTGTATCGTATCTTCTGTTTTAGATCATCAACATTTAGAGATGTTTCTATAGAAGCTGCCAAGAATCTAGTCCGTTGAAAAAGGAGCCTGTAGAGAGCCTGACCTTGAAGAAACCAATAGGAACCCAGCAAGTTTGCCAACTTGTTCTCTCTCTGTGACAGCGCTTGGCACTGCGTTTCTTCTAGTGTTTCTTTCATTTAAGGGGCTCGGAAAACTCAGATACTGCATTTCATATTGCATCACATAATTTAAAAAAGAAATACATCCGAAGCTGCTTTCCTTCCTTGTAAACAAATCATCACAAATTTATCAACGAAAACAATATTTTTTCAACTAAATAAACAAATGTAAGTTTGGAAAATTTCAATTAAAAACTAATATTAATTTTTGTACTGAGTAATAAATATTATTACAAGGGAAATAATTATTACTGTTAAAACAAAAAATGTTTAGATTACCACAGACTAGCAGTATGTATACTCACATGTTTGTGACATTACTAATAAAGTTGTAAATAATTACTACTTTACACTTTGTACACTTTAAATGTATCAGCATTATAAGTAAGATGTAATGTCTTTCTAGTACTAATCTTAATATTGCCAAATTTTAGAATTAAATGAAAATAACAAATGATTTGAAACTATTTATTATTCGGAAACGAGTCAATGCCTGAGCTGTGTCTTTGCCTCTTTGTTTACAACAATTCCAGATTATGTCACGTTTGAGAGAATAGATAATAGACAATAGACAATAGATATATCTATAATTATAAATTGTATCTCTTTATATTCAGTTCAAGCATGAAAGAAGTGGCTATTGTTGTAAATACAATATTGATTGCTCAAATATTTTTAACAGATTTTTTTTTTTTTTCAGTTATGAACTATTATTCTAAATAAAGTCGAAATACTATCTCGAAATTATTTCTTATACAAACTATCTTTCTTAATGAAGTGGCCGAGGAGTGTAAAATACTAATAATTATTTATTACTCAAAATTTAAAATAATTAGGTTGAAAGAAACGGAAAAAATGTTTAAAGGGTTTGGAAACGTTTATTATCCATTTATCGTTTATTTATATACTGTCTTTAAGCTATATTACAGCAATCAACATTATCATACAAATTAAATACAAGTCATATAAGAAAATATTCTTTGACATTAGTCAAGTAACACTCCTCGAGACTCTAGACTATACAAAGGTTTCTCTTTGAGCCAATTTATCATAACAAATTTGAAATGCTTGATAGAAACACTTCTTGCCTCTGGTGACAATCTTTTAAAAAACTTTACATCCTTATTGTAATAGTTTACACTAAAGTTGGACTAGCAGTATTTATCAGACAGTCTTTAAATCTCCTTAAGTTGGCACAACTGATTTCCTCTTTATTTCCCTCCAGATCTCATCTGTTTTGTTGTTTACATTAACATAACCTCAAAAACTAACATTGTCAATCGCAGTTTACTTGTTTGTGAGTTCTTAACTGTTATGAAAATATCAACTCTAGAAGTGATCATGGTGTCTTTTACGGAACAAAAAACTTGGAAAAGTTAACTTTGCGAAGAAACAAATCACGACTGAATCTTGACAATCTCCAAAAGGTAAATAAATTGATCAATGCATTCATACACTTAATGTTTTTTTCAAACAGTATTTTTATATGAAACAGTGGTTCCGTACGGGACATATGCATAATGTGTGCAAAAGTTACCTACAATATCTAATTAAATGTTTTACAGCTAAATGTCAACAAGAGGCTTAGTTAATATAGGCCTATTTTATTCATGACTAGGGGGCTAAACCATTTAAATGTGTGTATTTTTTCAGAAAATAGACAACAAAGAAAAGATATTTTGAGAAGTTGAGATTAGATCCCCAGTGACTTGCTGCACATCGGGGAAAGGAAAGACAACAGATTAAAGCCATAAGAACTAAGAAGAGAGAGAGAGAGATCTTCTTTAAGATAAGCCAGATATTTTATAAAATAAAAGAAGAGTAGAACCATTGAGAAAACAAACACGAGAGCGGAAAAAATGGGCTAAATTAGGAGAGAATTCAAATTATCATAATGTAGTTAATAAAGACCACAGAGCTTAGGAAAGGCTGTGAATAGGAATAAGAAATTGTTACCAGAGTCACTCTAAAAAGCAAGCTGTTGTCAGAAAACTGGTTCTAGAATACCCAAATCTGATATTGACAAAAAAAGCTTGTAAATATAAATCTAAACTTTCCGATGAAGTGAAACAAACCGCCAAGGATTTTTTTAGTAGGGATAAATAAGCTACCAGGCTCCTGGAAAAAGAGACTAAGTCGATAAAGGATACAGTTACAAATAAAAGAATTAATGTGCAAAAAAAGGTTTCTTGTCATGTCCATGAAAGAGACCTATCAACAGTTCATTAAAGAAACAGGCACACACCAAGTGACCAAGACAACATTTTATGAGTTTCGACCCAAACATGTCCTTTTAGTTGGTTAGGATACACAACCAAACTAGGCCTATAATTAAAGGTTGAGAAAAAATCTTCATTACAAGTTTATTACATCCATCTAAAGATTATATAAAAAATTTTGTCAAATATTTACTAAAATGATCCATAATTTTTGAAGCGTTTGAAGACTTTTTTGAACATTTTTCAATATTTGAAAATTGGTGTTGAAATATACACCTTCTCATTAACAACTCAAAGCTCTTGATTGAGGAGCCCAAAATGAAATGCTACAATAAATCTTTATAATCTTCCTTTCATTCAAATTATAATATGCCACAATGTAGTAGGCCTATATGAAAACTATTTAAAGGTTAAGCTAGTTGATTAATAAAGAAAAAATTGGTTACAATGATAACAATTGAAACTCTCTTTGATGACTAGGTATTTTATTAATAAATTAATTAAATTTCAGAAATTAAACAATTCAATATGGCTATTATATGTCCTTCAAACTATTGATTCTTAAATCTCGGGGTTATAAGGTTGTCGCCGGCACAATCCAGATACCTCACACTTTGAGCAAAACACACACATATATATATATATATATATATATATATATATATATATATACAATTATTTACATACATTTATATAGTCTACATCCTAAAATTATGATATATGGACATGAAATATCAATAATTATATTGTTCGATGCTCAAGTTTATAATGTTAAATTATTAATTTGAACTAGTTAATTAACAATTAGTTTGTAACAATTTTTTATCTATATTTGCAATTCATAAGGCCTTTCTAGGAATATACAATGGTGTCTAAATCGTTGCATTTTACACTTAATTGCACTGCACTTCCCAAGTATTTATAATATCTCAATTAGTGATTTTATTGCTAAACAATTTTTTATCTAACTAATAATTATGTAAATTTACATTGTTTTCACAGTTTACATTTTATATTTATTTAACTGGTATTTGGTTTCCCTTACCATATTCATTTATTAACTGAGATTAATTTAAATGCATATTCGTTTATTCCGTATCGGTCAAGGTTTGAAACTGCGATTGAGATGTATTTGTATGACGTCAAATGGACTGTTCACTTGAAAACTTTATGAAGCGATTATTAAATTGATAAGAGTTTATGTATTAAAACGAATGATGAATTTGAAAGGAAGTATATGGTAGAATTCACTGGTATCGATTAATTTTGAATATTAGGTCTCGTTAATTTATAACCTTGTCGTAGTAATGTTATGTTAAACTATTTACCTTTATGAATGGGATCGTATTTAGTTAGACTTAAAATGCTGATAACTTTCGTTATATTTTGAGTTTCTCCTCTGGGTTATGAAATTAAATTATGGGATGTAATTTAGAATGGTTTTGTTCATGTTTTACGTCTTATAATACTTTAGTTTAGTTGTCTTCTTCTGAAATCGTAGTCCTGACTAGGCCTAGGTAAGTTGACATTTTTGACGCTTGGAGTCGTTAACTGTCGGTTGTCTTTAATGAATCGCATTCCATGCTGCACTGATTTATTTAAATAATTTGAATAAATTGTGAGTTGTCTCAGTGTTATTTTAAATTTGTCTAAAACCTGAGAAAAGTGTTTTGTCTATTTATTACAGTTTTAAGTTAGTCTGCACCTAATGAAATACTCCAAACATAGAATTTTTTGTAAGTTCTAAATAGGCTCTACCTAAAGTAATTTTTTTAATTTGAATAATGACAATTTTTTGCCCCCCCCCCCATAATGAGAGAGAGAGAGAGAGGGAGAGAGAGAGGGAGGGAGAGAGAGAGGGAGAGAGAGAGAGAGAGAGAGAGAGAGAGAGAGAGAGAGAGAGAGAGAGAGAGAGAGAGAGAGGGAGAGGAGGGAGAGAGGGAGAGAGGGAGGGAGGGAGGAAGGGAGAGAGGGAGGGGAGAGAGGGAGGGAGGGAGGGAGGGAGGGAGGGAGGGAGGGAGGAGGGAGGGAGAGAGGGAGGGAGGAGGAGGGAGGGAGGGAGAGAGAGAGAGAGAGGGAGAGAGAGAGAGAGAGAGGGAGGGAGAGAGGGAGGGAGAGAGGGAGGGAGGGAGAGAGAGGGAGGGAGGGAGAGAGAGGGAGGGAGGGAGAGGGAGGGAGGGAGAGGGAGGGAGAGAGGGAGAGGGAGAGAGCGACCTTACCTAACCTATTCGTAGTTTTGAAATCGTGATTTTTCAGTGAAAAAGTTAGCTCAGCATTGAAAACTTATGGTAAATATCGGTTCTACATCGTCCTTCGATTTTTCTATAAAAATTATGAAAATAAAGTATTTACCTTATATTCAAAGGATCAGATCATATTATGTAGTGCAATGAACATTTCAAGTCTCAAAATGCATTTCTTTATTGTTAAATAACACGTATAAAACAAGGGAATACAGATGTTAGGTTAAAGTCTAATAACGAAAGCCGGTTTTAATACATTAGTAAAGTTAGTGTATGTGTTATGACTATTTTATTTTAAAACAATCAAATCATTTTTATTAAATTTCATAAGATACTTTTAAAGTCAGATAATGTATTAGTTTATTAGAAATCGACTAATTGTCGTATTGAAATCGACTTTACAATTAGTAGCGCCTAAGTTACACAAGTTACAAAATGGGACGTAAATTACAGAGGCGAGGTCGACAGGACACTGTGGCTATATATATATATATATATATATATAGCCACCTGACTTGACCTAATAAAGACATAAATTACGATCAAATACAGTAACTTGATGAGCGTAGTTATTAGTATTAATGTTGGCATTCCTAAACTACATAGCTGGATTTCGTACTTTTTTATTTTTAAAGATAAATCTCTTTTCTATTTAAACTAATGCATTTTGATACTTGAAATGTTTATTATGCCACATAAAATATGATCTAGTATTTGGTTACAAGGTACCTACATACTTTATTTTCTTAATTTTTTATAGAAAAATCGGGGGACGATGTACAACCAATATTTACCAAACTTATTTTTTTATTAATGAATAAGTTATGTAGAACATGATTTTTTTTAAATCGCCAAAAAGACCGGTTGGAGTCACAGTAGACAATAATTACCAAAGCCTTCATATTTTTCTGAATTTGATAAAACTGGATAATAACAAATACAGCTCGTGACAGAAAATATAACTACAGATTCATATAAAATTTATTTCTTAAAACTAATAATTATTAACAACTTTTCAAATAAATTATATCGTAACTTTTAGTTCACCACAATCACAAAGCAACATAACCTACAACTAATGTAATCAAAATATAACCTACATACCACTAAGATTTTTGTGTTCAAAAGCTCTTTGCGACCGATGTTTAGCCCGTTTTTTACTCTGTTTGGACATTTTCCTTTGATTTATAAAATAATCTACAATTATGCCGTTTTTGACATTTTTCTGCAATTATAATTAATTATTTCAACTCACAAACACAAAATTATAAAGCAAAAAGGATGCATTCATCTTCATCTTACGTCACGACTTCGTTTATACACAATACAGAGACTTACAGAGTGACGAGTGTACTTGTAGACTTTTACTGCGTTAGACTCGTAGAGTGTAGTGTAGACTTGTAGAGTTTAGACTGTTACGTAAGTTTAGTTGCCAAACTTTAGGCTCAGATACCTTCTACATACAAGTTACGTGTACGGTTAGTCACGTTGGGTTTAAAAAAAAAATTATAATTAATTCTAAAAACCCTTTTTATTTATTATAACACATAATATTCCTTTAAATATTATAATAAATATTTCATACAGTTATTTCTCTAACTTGTATGGAGACCTATCTTCCAAACTGGTTGAATAGGAAATAAGGATCATACGCTAAGCTATATTAAAATACAATTATGCTTACGTTGCTAAATTATTCTAACATCAACATTATTTATTAAAACTAAGCATTATTTAATTACATAACTCCTTCATCCCTAATTAAAACTTCGGAGGGTGGAGAAGTTTCTGCTCCCCTGGGAGTTTTCTTTGCCAGCTTGATGAATGCTAAGTATAGCAACCCGCTGAATGAGGCGCAATGCATGGCAATAGTCCATACACTGATGTGGTGGGTTATTGCCATCTTTTGATTAACATCTTTAGAAATGGTTTCTACATTAATCTTGTCCAATTCTAGTCGCTTAACCATGATTGAAAACTTTGGGCTGATGTCCATCTTCAGGTCAAAGTTGGAGGTGTCAATAAATATGGGATGACCTCCAGCTGTTTTTAAGTGTGAGTGAGCTTCCTGTTATTAGTTTTTATTAAGAATATACCTTGTAGGGTAAGGGTTGTAATGGGTTTTCAGCGGTAATCTCTAAAGTCTCCTTATTGAGGAAAGTCGCCAGGTATTGGTTAATTTCTGGGATCCAGTTAATCATGTTGTCCGTGACTTCTAAAGTGGCATATTCACAGTTGTCTGCATTGTTGTTTCTGGTGATGGAAGTTTCACATTCTATTTTTTGATGGGATATATTGTCAAATCAGCAGAAGTATTTGGAGTTTGTTTTACTATTACAATTATTATCTAAGCCTAAATTTACAGAATTAGATACTAACATGTACTTAACATTTGGTATTATGGTTACATGTCTGGTTTCATATTTCTAACAAATCAACATCTTTGGTTTAAAGTGAATGTAAGTTTTAAAGTGAAGTGTAACACCTTGTCTGCTAAAAAAGCTATAGAAACAGCTGTTAGAGCTTGGATAAAGGAAGAAAGGAAAAAAACATTTTAGGATCAGAGATAATGTAAGTTACCATCTAAAAGCTATCCATGACGAACTTGTTTTTTATTTACACCCGGTTGAATTTGAATATTGTGTAGTGATGTTCTAGAATTTGTTAAGATTAAAATAGAAGAAACTTTTATTCGACAAAGGAAGAAAATAATTAACTTACCATTTCCTCTTGATGGCGGAAAGACCCAAGACTGTGCAGAATGCAGTGATAGAAGGGCTGGTAAAGAGAGAAAACGTAGTAAATTTTACTGCAAGACTTGTACTAATCATTATGGACTACATGTCATATTGGTCTGTGTTTTGAAAAATACCATTCCATAAAAAAAATTAAAGACTAAGAAAAATGTGAAATAGTTTATGCATGAATATAACATGACTGTAAAGTCCTACTTTATAACAACTTATTTAGTTTTTTCTGTTAAATATATATATATATATATATAAAAGTTACATTTCCAAAACGTATGTTTATCTTAGTATTAGTAAGTAAAAATAAAAAAAATAATTGATCTTTACTTGTTCTTTATTCAATAATTACTATGAGTGTGCAAATAACACAAAAGTCTTTTAAAAATAATTCCGAGCTGGGGAAGGAAACAATAAATATGGCTACCGAGTTGTCAAATGTCAATGGCAGTAGAGCCATTGACATTTAGCTGTACTGGCCATCCGAGCGGCGAGGACAAATTACAACAAAACAAATCCGAGCTGTCTACAACCTCGGCGTGGCAGGCAGTACTACTGGCCATTCGAGTGCAAAGGGTTAAAAGTAACATAACAGCAACTACAAGGTCAAAAAAGTGTTAAAACTGTAAAAAAAAAAGAAAAAGTGATTCCATTTACATGGACGCATTTTAAAGTTAAGTTTACTTAAACCTAACATAGAGAGAGAAAAACCAGTCTTTACAGACCAATCTCCTTGATCACATGTTTAATATAATTTCTAACACATTGTTAAATAATTATAGATTAGAATGGTATTTATAAAAAAAAAACTTACTTCCACCCACACACAATGGATATAGGAAAAAAGAGGATGTGCCGATTTTATATTGCAATTAATAACTGATGTTCAAATTTCAATGAATGAAAAGTATGCAAAGAAAAAATGGTATTTGAAGAAAATAAACAAATTTTTAGATTTTTAAATAAAACGATTATTATATTTTACAAAAATACATTTATATATTTACAAAAATACAAAAAAAAATGTGTTTATAGGCAAAATTAAACGATAGTTTCTAAATATAATATTATTGTATAGAAGTGGGTGTTACCTCATAGACACTTCAGCCTGAAAGACTCTTTGTGTACTTTTTAAATTCCTTGTTTTAGACTATCATTTGCTATGACTTTAGTTATTCAGCGTACAGGTTCTCTTATCCTATAAAGGATCTCTGGTCCCATTCAATGCTAGTTTATCTGCCTTTTCGTTACCTTTGTATCATCTGTAAACTGGTACCCAGCTGAGTTTTACCTGGTTTTTGGTGAAAAGCTTACTTAAGGTTCGGTGACAATCCCACACCTATGATGAATAGTGTTTGTATGAGCTTACAGACTTTATAGTACCCTGACTTTCCGACCTATTAATGATATACTCATTGGCGAATCCCTTAGCTAGCCACAGTTGTGTGCATTCCAATATTGCCATAACGTCTGCTTGGAATAAAGTTTCGTACATTCCCAAAACTATGATTATAATATTTTCCTTGGTTGTTTTACCATATTCACCCGCACCTGCACCAAAGTTAGTGTAAAATCTGTCAGTATAGTATTATATACTATTCTGTATTGAAGACCAGTCTTTGTCAATATCCTTTCTCTCTTGGAAGATAACTTCAAATGGTATAGTCCATGAGGTTTTTTACTAATGTTTTCACTTTTCATAGTAAGTACATAATTATACGATTTATGTTTAAGGTTTATGGTGCCGTGTCCTTTTTGGCAACGACTTACTTTCCACATACCATGGTATTCCATTCAGTATGCTGCTGAACTATCCTAAGCTATTATAGTGAAGTCTATTAGGGTTATTTCTAATAGAACTTCTATTACTGCTGTAGGTGTACTTCTAAAAGCTCATGAGATGCATAAGCAGGCCAACTTTTGTAGACTAGTCCAACTTACGTCTAGTGACATCTAGAAGATTCTTCTCCAACAGACTAGGGTGCTTTCTGTATCTAAGGTTTAATTATCATACTATAAAGTTAATTAGTCATAGCTGGACGGAGACTCCAGTTCTTACCAAGAAGTAGCATACATGCCATAAGTTATCTGATTGATTTCTGCACAATGTAATTTTCATGTTTACTCCAGGTGACTCTTCTATCCAGAATGACACCTAGATATATCTTGAACACCAGAAAACATCATCTGAAAGTTCTAAGTTAGTATTTACTAGATATCTTAATTCTGTCTATTTTAATGTTTCTCGTGAAAGGTGTGATGGTAGTCTTATTTGGCTTATTGGAAAGACCCTCGTTCCTGCAACAGTATTCAATATTCTTTAATGCTCTATTCATTAATTCTGAAAAAAACTACTTAAGAATTTATCTCTTATCAACAAGCCATCAACGCTTATGATTTTATTTATTTTATTTTTACTTCTTAACATATATCCTTCATTATGTGACTAATAAACTTTCATATAGAAACACAGACATCTATTTATTGAAGTTGTAACTTATATAATGTAAATAATTAAACAATCATTTTTTAAGGTTTTTTATAAATAGAATACAGCCACATCGCTCTCACACCGAAAATTAAATGATTTTGTTATTCATATGATACAGTGATTCCTAGTTAATTTCTATACATTAAAACCAGACATTGGCCACATACTGTAAAACAGTGAAATAGGAAGACGCCTCATGATATACGCGCGTAAAACAGTGCCTGCCTCTTTTTTTTTTTCAAACGGGAAGTGGTAAAATGGTCTCAGGTCTGTCCAATTTTTAGAAAATTGAGAGAACATCATACAATAGTGAAAATGGAGTAGTCATAGAAGTGGCTTTGCGCGACCATCCTATTAGGAACGACTATTACAATGTCATGTGTTATTTGCAAGTTATATTCGTACAAAGAACATGTTTCGCGAGTCTGTTTCAAAAATCGGTTAACGAAAGTAGTTGGTGGTTGGTAGTAATTGGTTTTTAAAACCCCAACACTTGAATAGATAGATTGCGCCCTCTATTTGCTGTTAATCTACGTCAGTTAAATTGTGCCGTGTGGCATTTCCTCTACAGAATTGTTGTGTGTGTGTGTGTGTGACTTCCACTTGTTTAATGTAAGCATAGGCTGGTTCTGGTTGAGTCGACTAGAGAGCTCAAATATGTGACTGGATAGCAGATAAAATTGATATTATTGGTAGTAGGGGATTACAATGGGATCATGTGTTAAGTGAAAGAAGTGAATTTTTCCTCATTTGTAAAGTTTTTTTTTATAATGCTGTAATAGTTTTTTCAACGTATTATATTTATAATAATTCTATTTAATAATATGAAGTGTTGTTCTTCTCCAATGTAAGTTTGATTATATTCATAATCTATTTGCTAACTGGTTTTATCTTCCTATGTTGACGTTTACTAAAATGTAAAAGCCATGTCATGAAGTTTTGTTATTTTAGAAATTTAATATTTATTGAAGAAATTTTATATGGAGCCAATTCGTGTTTATTTTTCATGTTTTATTTGATGCAATTTATTTTTATAGATACAATTTAGTTTTAAAAACATCTAAATCTGATGTTTTACAAATTTGTTGTTCCTAAGCCTAACAATGAAGATAACGAATTTGTTTTGAGAAATTAGCCATGTAACTTGCAGATCATCTTTAATTGGTATATTAAGCCTACCTAAATGTCAAAAAATTATTATCAATGTTAGGTATTTTTTTCATTAGCCTACCGATTATCGCATTCTTCTTATTTTGTGTTATATTCATGACATTTTAGCCTAAGCCTAGGACTTGGGTCTACCTAATTGTATTACATTTGATATTAATCAAGTTTTAAATTACTACTTTTATGTAATTATTGGCTACTGAAATATTCTAATTTAATATTAAGTATGATTTTTATATTATCTAGTTGGCTTCTTGTGTAGCCTATGACACAGAAGTATTTGGTATTTGTTTACATAAAGGGGTAGATGTTCAGTTGATATAGCGCTACGATTTAATATAGAAATATCAAGAAATCATGTGTTTTACATAGGCCTATCTCATTATTAAATAATTGGATCATCCTTAAACTGGGAAGACCCTTTTCAAGTATGAAAGTCCATTATTTACTTCTAAAATGAGCAATGACTATCTTCTCATAAAGAATTCGGAAGTTGGCTCTTATAACTTAGACCTCAGGTAACTCCCAATATTTTAGAATACTACCTCAAAAGTTAGAGTTTCTATCTATATTATGATGTACCAAATCCCATCGTAAGATTTGTCATACACAAAACAATCATAGCCTACCATTAGTAAGTCATACCTAACCTATTGTAAACAAATGTTCAGATAAACCTAGCCAAATAATTATAAAAATCGTTACCAACACTTTAGAAAATATAAATTACCAAAAGAAGCTAAGACTCTAACTTATAATGGTAGGCTACTATTATAATAAAATAGCTTACCAACATTCCAAAAGTTAGAAACCATCAAATACAGTAATCACCATATTTTAAAAATAATTATAACTGTAATAACCTGTTAGCAATGAATGTGCAAAGTAGGCCTAACCTACAAATAGGCTAAATGAAATAATTGTATGCCAAGATTAATAGAAACAAAACACTTTTATTAAGAACCATTCAAATCAAATATATGTACAAAGATACATTTAGTTAATAATATAATAAAAGAAGTAGAGTTCAGAATATCACCAAAGCACTTAAACAATCACTATGTATTGGAAACACACTAAATCCAAATCTAGGTCACGCACAGCATTTACAAAACAATGATTTCAAAACAAACTATCTCAGAATTATATTCACTAATAGATGTGTAACACGATATTATCTGTCACAGTTAGTATTATATAAACTTGTAAAAACACAACGGAATAAGAGTTCACTAAACTTTTAAATAGAAATATGATAATTTTTAAGTAAATTAGTTGTAGACTTGAACAGCTGTTCGATTATATGTAGGAAAGCCATATTGCAAATTCGCAGAATACTACATAAACAATCTACTACTTTCAAATATTGATTTTCAGATATTTGTAAGTTAAAGTAAATTTTTATTAAACCATGATCTCAAAATTCAAACAAAACAACAAGATACTGAAATGCATTTAACTGTTTACATAAACTTGACTAAAAATCGTAAATGCTGAGATAAAGGGTAAAATTTAGATACTAGCCTACAACCAATGAACGTAACGTTTACAAAAACAGCGAGACCACGTGACACCAATCACAAGATGGCGATATTGTCCACAACGAATATGCAAGTCCCGGGAGTTATGAAGAAGCCGCCAACCTAAGCGTTGTTTTTTTTTGGAAAGAGACGCGTACCGACGGTCAAAGCATGAGGATGTGTATTTAGCGTGTGTGATTTTTTAAATAGTTTCGTTTGGTAAAATAAAGTGAAAGTGACTTAAATATGTGCATATGGTAGGATAAACCTAATTAAATAAGAAAACCAATCACTAGATGTCAAATATATAAAGATAATCCATTTTAAAACGTTAAACAATTACAAGAGGCAGGAATGCCTAGCCTAAATTCGAATTTGCTTTGAGATCATAATTTTTTATTTAGTTCTCAGATTTAATATATAAATTCTTCAAATTAAACTAGAGATGCGTTTAGTGGTTAATTTAAATCAGCCAGCACGAGTTCCCTAACCCGAGATATAGACATATAGGCTAGACTAATAGGTAAAATTTTATTTTTGAATTCCATAATTGTATATGGATTTGTGTTGAACTATTGTGGTATGTAATATTAAATTTCTCATGCTCCAAGCTGAGTTAAGTCGAGGCATCCTAATTAAAAAGACTATAAATATATATGATCATTAAAATGTTAATTTCTTATATGAATAAAACCAAATTATGATTAATGTTAAAAATGTGTTGAGCTATTGTAGAGAAAGTTAATTAATAATCTGAAAATTGAAATAGACTCATAAATAAAATTTTCTTCCAAACATATTATATTTTAAAAATAATAAGTAAGAGTATATTATAAATAGGCCCTCACAACGTGAGGCAAAGAAAAGATAAAATTATAATATAATGAATGGTATCATTGAAAAACACTTTAAATATAAAATTGTAGAAAAAAGTAGGGGGGGGGGGAAGAGACTTTATAACCATTCTATATATTATACATAGGCTACGTTATTATGTATTGAAGTCTCCCCAGATTTTACTCTCTAAAAATCATGCAAATAAACTATTTACTTTGATTGTCATTAATTGGGTATTTTTTAACAACAGTATCTAAACAATTTTCAAGTTTCAAAATCCGTTAATATTGTAGAAAATCAAAATTATATCACTAGGAACAGATGGTTTGAAGTAAGAAGCTTACTATAAATTAAAAATATTATTGATAAAACAAATATAATTACCAAATAAATAAAACTATTAATGTTTAAATCATGCTTCATATTATATTCACCTCTATAAAAAAATACAACTGATGAAATTCCTCATGAATTTCAATTAGGCCTATATTACAATTTATAATTGTGTATTATTTACAATTAATTACAATTATATTATGAATAACTCGTGGCAACCATAATATTAGAAAATTGTTAGATTTCACAATGACAAATGTGTACATTAGTCTTTATGAGTACGTTAATCTGGATAGAGAAATTTTCAGTGCTCATGAAATATAATGTTCATGTAATGACAACGTGAGTCAAGTTTATGACTGCACAGAGTATCTACTGGTCACGGAAGTCATGGAAGACCCCAAATTTTTAGAAAAGTCACGGAATGTAAAAGTCCCCAATTTTCATTTTAAGGTCACTGTTTTCAGTGGTTTAGATAGAACAGATTCAAAGAGTCATTTATGTAAAATATTGAGTCATTAGTAAGAGTTGTTAATAGTATACAATCAAAGTTTTCCTCTAAACTCTACGTAGAACATCAGTCTGAAAGTTTCTTCCACAAACTGTATGGAACTTCAACTATAGCACCTATATATGAACTGCGAACTATTTAGATTAAACTGCCTTTGACTCACGCATGCAATTTGATTTAATACCTACGCCAAATATTTGGTATCGTTAACTGTGCAAAATGCACTAGAGTTCTTAGTAACGAGAAGTTAAGTTCAACAGTACACTAGATGAGGTAAGATTTTTAGTCAAGTACTAAAAGTCTTGTAAGAGCCTCGTCAATGCCGTAACTGGCGAAACCATGGTCGGCTAGACCAAATAAATTATAGCCTAGAATTTACAAAAGAAAAATTGTGTTTTACTTGTTAAAATGGAATTCTATCAAGTGCCTTCGGTCATCAGTATAATCAATATAATATTAATCATTTTAATTATGTTGTTTAGTCTAACATGTTCAATTTAATTTATAAATCGGGTTGTGGAACTGAATGGACCCGTTCCATATCTGTACGTTTCTAAAGACTGTTTACCCTCTCTGCTACTTTAGTATGGTTATTGGTCTGATTGATGATTCTTATTGAACTGTGAATCGATGATTATCTTTTTCTTTAAATTAACTGGTTTCGTATTTAGTTGCATAGTCATTGTTTTTTATAACCGGACAATAATATACAAAGTATGTTATGGGAATATGATGTGCAGAACCACTATTTTATAATTTAAACTATATGAGGGTTTAACTTGGAAATTTAGTCATTTAGCAAAAATCAAGGGAAGGTTGAGGGGGGGTTTATGTTTTCTCGGTTTTAAGAAAGGCTTGTTTGGTGGTTTACCGTGCATATATTGAATCTGTGTTGAGGTATGGTATTGTGGTGTGGGGAAGTGCTGCTGGTGTACAGAAGTTATTTATACTTCAGAAAAAAATTCTAAGAACTCTTTCTGGTAGCCTATAGGCAGAGAAAGAAGTTGGGTCCTTTTTAGAGATTATAACATACTCACGTTGCCAGGACTTTATATTTATGAAACTTTAGTCTGGGCCCACAAAAATAAAGCAGGCTTTGTAAAAAACGGTTTTAAGCATGGGTATAGGTACTAGAGCTAAAGAAACTTACAGATTTCCATACCATCGACTAAAGCTGTTCGAAAATAGTCCACAGTATGTTGGAGTAAAATTGTATAACTGTTTGCCGCAAATGTATAAGACTCTCAGTCTTGCTTATTTTAAAAATGTTATAAAGGAGCAAGTTGTAAAAAAAGTTTATTATAGTAGGCCTACAGTACTTTAATAATCCTCTCTGAATTGTGAAGAATGAATTTTATAATTTTTTAGTATTAATCAATTAGTTATAGTGATGTAAATGACTGCACCTGTTCTTTTTGAATGTATTTTGTGCAATAAAAATGATATGATCGATTGGTCCGCATCTTTAAGAAGATTCCTTCTAGTCCATGATCTATTCTAGAAGAGTTGACTGCCATATTGCGACATTTCATAAGACAGCAGCCATAGTTAGCTATTTTAGTTCAGTGAAAGTGAGAATTGTAATTGTAGTTGTAATTGTACTAGTGTTTAAAAAGTAAACGCATGTCTTTCCTTATTTTCATAATACATTTTTAACATAATTTCACCATAAAAATGTATTATTCTTCTATGCATTTCACTTTATAATTTTCACATAATGGCGATATAAATACACTTTTACCCAGACCAATATTTCCTTCGACAATGATAATCATATTATCATAATTGATACATATGAACCTATATAATCCTTTGTTCTTCTCACTCTCTTTATCAATAATAACAAATGAGTTGCTGCTTTGATTCCATGCACTTGAACACATTTGTTTAAATATTTCAAAAGACATATCTGTATTTACGTGATCAAAATAAATATGATGTAAATTTCGTTCAACCTGTTTAAATAAGACAATAAAATTTGCATTATCATGAATGAGCTGTTTTGGAATATAACTATATTTCTGACACAAATAGAATACATCTATGTTGTTGACACCCCATTGTAAAATAATTTGTAAGACACATTATCAAATACCATAATTGAATTCGCTTTTACATCACTTGGAGGGGGACTTCTTCATTTTCGGTGTAGGGAAAATAGCCAATTTTGAGTATACTAATTAAATCACACTGTAAAAATTTATATTTTTGACTGATATAAAGATTTTTAAAATACGTAAAGTTTTTTGAAATACAATCCATTTAGAGAAACCAATAAGTTAATAATCAAATTTCTTTTTCTGGTATTGGAAGGGCCACTTGTTATATTCGTGTTTGCAGTTAAAAACCTAAAATTTGTTTCTTTATTAATTACAAATTTGCTAATATCCAATGAGAAGAATATTTCTCATGTTCTATCTTTGGCACATCATTTTCTTTCCACTCTCCAAGTTGAAGTCCACAGTCAGTGCAAGGGTAAGTGCTGAACCAGGTAGCGAAGGATTGTTTCAACATGTTTTCAATGTCAGCAATGATTGATTTACACAAGCCACTGATAAATTGTTCAGGCATGTTACTTTGAATACAATCGGGATTTAAAATTTTATGAAGCAAATTAATATGGCTAATTGTTAATTTTTCAATTCAAGATTCCCATCCACATCCATAACACACACCATACTGTTTATTAATTTCGTGTGATAAAATCCTGATTGACTAGATTTTTTTACTGCAATTAAATATATTACAACATACATTTGCCTCCTCACTAGACGATGACATCTTCATTGCTGCAGAATTTTTACAGAACAATAAAAACATTCTTTAATTGAAATGGTAAACCATAAAGATTCAGAGTTTTATGATCTGTGCATTGAAAACTATTCAGTATATTAAAATCTTTTCGCATATACAAAAGTAATTTATTATACATATTTTTCTATATTCTCAAAACGATTAATTACAAACTCTTTTGGTAAGTATTTAATTAATTCTTCTTCCATACCTTTATAACCTTTAGTATGACATTCTTTTATCACTAAATTTACAGACTGCATTCATCTTGAATCAATTTTTTTAGTTTCCACCATTGAAGCAACACACCAGCATTTATGTAAGCACAGTTTTTCATACCATGTTCAGAAACATAAGGTTTTGATATTGACTAAATCCAGATTGTTTCTTCAAAACACTTAAATATGGACTGTCTAATTCGTCTAAATATAAAACTTTTACATTAAATTCTGATAGAATGGTAGAGATAAATATTTGTTTTTCCACTTTCTTTAACAAGAACAGTTTCACTGATATTAATAAAACGAAATATTTCTTTCAAGTCTGAATATGATTTCAAACCAGAACTCGCAAGTTAATCTTTGATATTGTTTTTCTAACCAAATCACTTGTTTTTGCAAATGAGGAGGTAATTGGTTAAAATTAAATGGTGGTTGCAAAAGATTTAATTCATAAACTAGTTCATCTATGGATCAAATCTCTAACTCCTTAACAATACATTTGTTATTTGAGTTCTTAAAGCCTTGAATATCGACGACAAATTCAGACATTTTTTTTATACTATAACCTCGATGTCAAATGTCAGTGTGCATATATGATGCCTTGCCGTTGCTAGTTTATTTAATATTTTTTCAATAATTTCATCAAAAAGGAAAACATGTACAAATGTCTATCGGGGGACCTTCTATACATACCGGTTTAAACCAACAACATGTTGTGTAATGACCTGTTTCAGATTCAATATCAGAAAGACTATAATAATGTGCATAACTATTTGCTTTTTCAAAATTAGAAAACATGTAAAACAAAAATTTCGATGATTAACAAACAATCTCATAATTTTTCTTTGGCTGTTTTCAATTTTTAAAACAGTCTATAAATGTCTGCCAACATAACTATTAAACTTTTATAAATATTTGGATCTTGAAATTCTTTATTACTTAATATCAGTTATAAACATCCCACAAAACTTCCGTTAAAATTTCATTATTATCCAAAATTTGATGTTTGTAAATATAACATACATATTTAAAATCAAAATCTTCCAAATGAACAATATCAGTGATGCAATTGAGACACAACGTTCAACCTTTATAAAAATGAATTTGAAATATTACATCATTCCTCCCACTATTAGCAAACAAATAGGTTATTCATGTGGATGATATATAAGCATTATAAAAAATGTCAGTAATATTGTTAAAATCATATACTGTATTTGAAAAATCCTAATTCTCCGTATTACATTTTATACAATTTATTCATTTATACATTTATTCCTACAAAAGAATTTATAATTTTCACTAAAATTTTTATAAAAATGTGAGAAAAAATTGCTGCAGAAAGATATTTATTTACCTTTAAAAATCAGTATGGAACTCTCTAACGTTAGAAATCAGATGCGCCTACTACTTTCTCTTAAATTGCAAAAGAACCTTAAGTTGATAAAGAAAAGGAATAATACCATTGTATTTAGTGGAATCTAATACACAAAGAACCCCTGTTGCATAATTAACTATCTTGTACGAATAACTAGTAAGAAGGCAAAAAGCTATGTTGTTTGTTATCTTAAACATGGACGATGTTTGTTTTGCATCTGTTATCTACAATAGTTGCCCTACCCAACTATCAACTTGATCCCCGATTGGTTATTAGCTGCTAAGGAATTTCTTATGTATATCTTTGAATGTTACAATAGATTAATTATGTAAATTTATCTTTGAAACTTATAACTTAAAAAGAGTAGCAATTTAGTGCCTTTTGTTTGTTTAGTATAATATATTTTATTAATTTCAATTAATATTTTCCCCAAATTTATGTTTTCAAACTATTTAAATTGAAAATAGAATCTGTCCAGTGTCCTTATAACTGCCACATATCCACACCTATATCAGTGAAGAAAGTGCGATCTAGATGGCAGAACTTTAAAAACTTCCGAGATGCGGATTTGAGAAAAAGGTGAAGCGGGATGGTTAGGGAAGACCACACATAGAATAACACGTCCTAATATTGAAAAAATTTAAATCCAATTTTGGCCGGAGAATCCTCTGACATCACATCAAAAAGTATATCCAGAAGAAAACATTGCGGGTATAAAAGTAGTGTTTAAAAGACGATTTCCCAAGATATAAGGAGAGATATAGCGAAAGAAAAATTAACAAATGTGGTCATATAATTCCATTTTATTTAACTATAATCAACCATCTTTTCCTGAACTAAACTACCAATAGAAGCCTACTGAACAAACTATCTTAAACATAAAAACAGAACTAATATTAAAATATTCTTTGTGTAATTGAACCTTAATTGAATTAATTGACTGTGAATTTGAATATTAATATTTCCATTTTGTGTCTTGTGAATATACATTGCCTCTTCTACCATATTTAAAATAAACTATAGCTAGAGCTAATTTGATTTTGACTATCTAGACATAGTCCATATTTAATTCTTATGTGTTTCTTGCATCCCATACTTGGGAAAAGTCGGCACCATCCCCTCTCTGATTTTAAGATTTGTTTTGGTGTTTATACTATTATGTAGTTAAGTAAGAATAACTGATGGAGACAGTCATTTTAGGATCTTTGAGCAGCCGTGAGCAAATAATTGATAATTTATACGTTCTTATGAACTAATAATTGTTATAAGGAATAGTAAGATATTTAAATTTCAATCTAGTAACAGGAGGATAATTTCAATAATCTGATGAGTTTTAATTATGTTAAGTCAATCAGCCAGAGTGTTTGTATTTATTTCTGTTGGACATTACATGAACTTAAGCCATTTTCTCATTTATTAACGAAAAGACAATCTTATAATTATGTGTTGTATCTCTATGAATTTGAATAATTGTTAATTACTATTTACTGTAAATTTAAGTTTGTGTTAAATCTACTGCATATAGTTCATAACAAACTAACTCAAATTTGTCTATGATTTTTTAATTTTTTTTTATTGGAATACATTTTCATATTTTACTTGCGTTTGTATTGAAATTGGATTTTCTCAATTTAATTTATGATTTTCTACAATTCATTCTACACCAATGTGTGTGACTATTAATTAGTAAGATAAATATTTTAATATTTATTACCAGCCCCTTTCCCCATTGTGTTTTGTAGTGTTTTACTTGTTATACTTCTACTAGCGTTGGCATCATTAAAATTCACTACTTTTTCCAAATCTTTTACTATTAAATATTTAAAATGAATCAAATCAACACCATCAGACAAAATTTATTGTTTAATATTTATATAAAATGTTATTAATATTATAGTTCATACAGGATAATAACAGCCAAGTTTTTGTAGAGAGTTGACACATTATAAAAGAAATAATAATAAATTGTCTTTAATTGATCATGCTAAAATTGTATATTAATATATTAAGAGAGTTATTTGTTGGTGGAAAAGCATTGTGTCATATTGTTGGTAGCTAGCCTATATTTTATTTAGTGTGATATTTATTCATCCATTAATAACACTATGTCAAGCTGTTTAAATATAATTCATTATTCAATGAAACATATCTAGGCCACAATCTATGTAAATTATTTTTGTTTTGTGGTTTCATGAGTGAAGAAATTGGCTGTTATTGGCTTAATAGCTATCAAATTTAGGGAGACAATTAAATTGTAGCATAGTAGATTTAAAAAAAGGATTTCTAAGGTTACATGTTATGTTACATGTTAGGTTACATGTTACATTTAGTGATTGACTTACATGTTAAAGATTGTTTACATTAGAAATTGTTTACAATTTGTGTTTGTAAGATAAATGTTTTATTCATATAATTAACTATTTGATTTTTCTTTTCAGATTTATTGATCTCAACAAATGTCTGTGGATGTAACAGCATATAAGTATATTTATTTTGTCGGTTCTGTGATTACCACCTGTGGAAAATTATATTTAGTCAAGTTCAATGTGTATAATAACATATCAAAGAGGTTGTGAAAAATTGCTTTTTAAAAGAGATCTTAAATTTCAAGTTACATGTTTAAATTTTCTGATAGGCTTATAATAAATTATTTTGACGTTAATTGTTAATGTGTACATTTTTATAATTTTGTTAAAATATCTCAGGAAACTGGCTTTGTTAAAATGTTTTTTCGGACTAAAGTACGCATTCACACATGCAAAGTTATATTATTGACTTCATTAGTGTGGTTTCTGGTAGATGTGTTTTTATTAACATTCTATTCAGATTGTATGGGTCGTGGTTGTGCGAAGTCGAGTAGTGATGAAAATGTTTTACCTAGTAGTGGTGGAGATACAGTCACAAGCAGTAAGGGACGAGGTATTTTATATGAACAATTACATGACAGAGGGAAAAAAGCTTACCAGAATTGGGAATTAAGAAAATGGCGAGCAGCACCTCCAATTCGTCCTATTCATGGCATGCCTGGAGAATTAGGAAAACCTGTAAATATACCTGCTGATCAAGAAGCCATCATGAAAGAGAAGTTCAAACTAAATCAGTTTAATATATTGGCAAGCGATATGATTTCTTTCAACAGATCTTTACAAGACATCAGACAGGAAGGGTATGTTGTTGTTATTTTAAAATAGCTAGTAATTGTAATGTGTAAACAAAATTTGTATAATTAGTTAGAAATAGATATTTCGCATAGAGAATTTTTTTTTTTAACTATAGTCTATTTCATTAAAATCCTGGTAAATAAAGTTTTTCCATGCAAGGATGATCGACTGTCCCTCGTGCTGGATTTCACGCAAGCACGGTAAAACCTACCAGGCGAGTTACGTACGATACTTTTCATTATACTACACCGAAAAAGTAACATTTTAATTATAACATCTTTTTATTTTAAAAAAACAATTTAAATTCAATACATAACTATAATTTATTTTAAACAATTAACATACTATTTGAAATTAATATGTATAGTACAATTTGTGTTATTTTGGATATTTAATCCTTTGCTGCATAGTGCAAAGGATTAGTCCATTTTTGCTTAATGGAGAGATGTGTTTCACATGTAGGCCTAGACATGTGTCCCATTGATTATTGTATTTGATGGGCCCATAGAAACATCAGTGGGGGTCAATGGTTTTTTCAATGTTATCTATGTGTAATTTTTACTTGTAAGTGTATTATTTTTTAATAGTTTTTCAGAAACGTCTTCCTTGCAGTTCACAGAGTCTTCTATATAATCTTCTGCTGTTGTTGATTATCACCATTCTCCATGCCTTTTTGGAGTCAATAAATCTCCCCCTCCTTCAACCAACATAGATGCTGATGTTCTTGAAAAACAATGTCTAGTATATTCTTCTGGATTTATAAGCTTTAGATATTTAGGAATTGCAGATATAGTATGGGTTCCCACTTTTTGAGTAAAACATTTCCCATTATGATATTCAATGAATAATCTTGTGGTTTCCATATGTTTAGCCCCATGTACTTACGATATAAACATGTTATGATATATATCACATGGTTTAAAACTGCATCTGTCATTTGTTAACGTGAATGAGTGAGGGGTGTGAGTTTTCCCATCACATATAAATACCACCACAGCCATTGTCCTCAATATTGTTAACATTAAGACTTAGTAGACCATCTCTGTAGCATGCTCCAAAACATCCAAATATTAAAATTGTTTTAGCTAATAACCCGTTATAAGGAGCTTAGTTTATGAATTGCTTAATTTGCTATGATGTAAGTATCTTCGAATTTTTTGGCATGTAACCAGTACTCTGACGTTTTAAAAAGTATTTGTTTTAAGAAAGTTATTAACATTTACATTTTGTTTTAGTGAAATACAATTCTTCATCTTGAGAATTTACTCCATAAAGAAGTAGGTTTCATGTGCTTGGCTTTTTCCGATAAACAAGTAGCATATAGCATCACTTATTTGTTTGAATATTCTGTTATTTTTCCATTGACAAAATTGTATTCAATTTCATACCTACTGTCTTTTGATTTTCTTGGCAGAAAACTCTCAGTTAATTCTTGTGATTGTTTTAAAATATTATTTGGAATATCAGGCTCATTATATTCATCACTGAAATCCATTATGGAAACTTTTAAACTCAAAAGATGCATAAACCACTATATTTACTCTTATTTTAGACTTTTGAACTAACCTCTCATAAATAAATATGTTATTGTTAAAATCAGCGGTTTTCATAAAATTGATATGTTTATTCTTAAGTAAATTCTGCTGGTGCACAGAAAATTTACAGTGTAGACACAGAAAATTTTCTGTATAGTGCACGGAAAAAGACTTTCTTGTATATGAACGGGTAAAGAAAACAATGTATTCGGTATAGTATAATAAAATAAATCTTTACTGCTTCTTACTATATTTAACTACAGTAAACACTCTCTGATCCGGATCTCTGATATCCGGCCGTCGTATGCCATCGTATAAAAAATAATAAAAATACAATTTTCTATACAAAAATAATATTTTGGGCCGAATAGTAGTGAACGATGTTTTTGAGCTGGGCACTGGGCAGTAGTGCGGTTCTGATTCTAAGAAACGTTCCCGGTATTGACAAAATAAACAGTGATGGTGTGAATGAGTGGATGAAGGAAGATGAGTTTACTGACAGTGACATCATTGACTTGATGAACACAGAGCCAGCACCTGTCGAAGATGAACAGCAAAAACAAATCATAACTCATTGCGAAGCTTTTCAAGCACTTGAACAGCTGATAGACTACGTGGAAGAACAAGAAGAATCCTCACCGGCCGATCTCCTTCTTTTTCGTAGATGGAGAGATATTACATCTAAGAAGCGTGTTCTTCAATGAGCCAAGCAAGCTACCATTACATCTTTTTTTAAATAAAAACTGACGTGAGTACAAATTACTCTACTGTAATGAAAACTAACATTTATCGTACGTTCATCAAAATTTCACGTGGTACAATCCTGTACGTATTTATTGTACTGTTTTATTTTCTAATCTTCATTTTTCGTTTGATATTTTTAGTTAACACTGTAGACCTAATTAATTGTTGTTTGTGTACTTTATGCTGAGCCTCATTCAGCTTAAAATAAATAGAATTTTAAACATAGCTATTTTAATATTTATTTAGTTAACCTACCTTTTGTTGTTTTTGGTACTTTTGTTACCGGTTACCGTACCGGCAAACTACGGCAAATTACATAATAGTACAGTTAAAACGTAACGTCTATATATTACAGTAATTTGAAAAACCGTAGTTAATTTTTAGAATACTGTGGTAAAGCTACAATTTATCGTAAGCACGACGCGTTTTAGCGCTAAAAACGTAAATTTGCTACGTTTTGTTCACATTTAAAACTACTTTAAATATATAAAAATAGCCACCCCGAGATCCGGATTTTTCAATATCCGGATCGGCCGGCGCCACATTAATCCGGATTAGAGAGTTTGTACTGTATATTCCTTATCTAAATTTTTCCACAAATAGTACTAAAATGTAATTATAGGCCTATATCATCCCTGTCTCTTTCCATAATAATAATAATCCACAGGGATTTACAGAGTTTTTTAGTTTTTCTTAGGATCCAGTTTTGTAGGTGAGGAACAACAAGATACCTTTATATTTATAATACCTTTTTAATTTTTCACATATACCTAGTATAGAGGAAGTTATGTGATGAGACAAAACATCAGTATCGAGTTTTTCTGCTGATATCTCCATTTCTATGTCCCTTGAATCCGAAAAGTATACTGTGTATTGGTGTATACTTATATGATGATGTGGCTGTGGCATAAATTCGATTTCTCAGCTTAGAGAATTCATCAGATAAAGATGGAACATTCACTCGATCTTTAATGAAACCCTATAAGAAAAAAATCAAGAGAAGTCAAATTGGCTGAGTACGAGTAATATGGCCATGTAATTGGCCCTGCTCGAGCAACCTACCAAATTAACAATTATTAAGGAATTTCCTGACTTCTGTGCGAAGTGAACTATAGACCCATCTTGCTGGTAGTGAAGGAGTCCATCTTTGTTGAAATGTGGAATGAAACTATTTTTGAGCATATCCAGATATATGATACCATTTATGTTTTTTTCCGTGAAAAGAACATACACTTTTAACTTGTGGAGGGTATAAAAATACATTCAGTTTTGGGCTATTGCAAACATGCTCCAAAGATACGTATGAATTTTCACTTTCTCAAGTTCAGTAGTTGTGGTAATTTACCTTGCCGTTGATGTAAAATGTTGATTTATTGCTAAAAATTGTGTTGTCCGGGAAGGTCTCCTCTTTCCTATTAGATCATTTCTACACATAATTACTGGTGAATGACTATTTGTATCAGCAATTTGTTGTTCTTTGGTAGGTTTATATGGTTTCAAGTACAAACGTTGATGTAGTACATGCTAAAGGGTTGTGTGTGGTATGCCAGTCTCACGAAATGCACTACACATTGATTTCTTAAGGCTACGGTGTAAAAAGCTCTGTCTAATTTTTACTACAGCATAATCAGGAAGTTTCAGGCAACCTGGTGATTTGTCATGTCTTACAGTACAACTGTTCCTACCAAAATTTTGGCACAAAGATTGAATTTAGGTCTACATGTGGGATCCTTCCCAAACTGGGTACGAAAATTGTGTTAAACTATAGTTGAAGAGTTCATTTTCTGAAACCAAAACTAAGCGAGCATGTTTAGCACCATTAAATGTAACCATTTTTAACCAAAATGGTGGTGCCATTACTGGTGACAGAATTTGGTACTAGGGCACTAATTTAGTCAAACTTAATGTGTTTAGGTTTAAAATAACACCTCAACCAATTCTGTAAGTTAATTCTGTTATAAAATGTAATTTATCAATATTGACTCTACCTATTTAATTCAAATGTTAGTGAAATATAAACATTAATGACGCAAACCTGTGTGTAAATTCGCAAGTAAAAAATAGTTTTAGGAATAATTGCAACAAAAATTAACTTTTTTTTTAAAGACTACATCTATGATTTATTTTTCACTTTTTATTTGACAAGCAACTGATATTTATGGTAACAATTAGTTTTAGTTTGTTTTTATTTGATTTTGGGAGGTGACTGAAGTTTGCGCAATATTTTACACTGTTTATTTGTATTTAAATCACAACATTTTACAGCAAAATGAAATGTGAATCAGAACATGACTAGCCTATATTTTTATAATAATTACTTGAGCTCAGTGTTAAAAATAAATAAAGTTAATGTAAAATAATAAAATACAGTCTGGTTTAATTGATATTGGTATGCCACTCCTTAAACACTCAGAGATAAATAATGGAACTTCATTCTCACATTAATGCTGGTTCCTTGTCCACTCAAACTATCGCAAACATTGCTTATCTGTTTTTGTGAACTATAGGATTTTTTCTAAAAGAAGTATTGTTTTCTTTTTATTGAAAAATGTTAAATGTGATTATTTGTATGATTATTTCTCTCATTATGATAAACATTTTTTGAAATTTTTGGAACTGATTTTAGGGGGGGGGGGCTAAAAAAAAGGAACTATTTAGCTTAAGTAAGAGATGAACTGCTTCTAACATAATATACAAACATTTCCAAATTCTTCAAAATACATGTTCTGCAAGTTTGAGTGAAATAAAATCATTGGTACAGTTGAGTTTCACTTATCCAATATAATTGGGTAACGGGCCAGACAAACATCGTATATTAAAGAGTCATCAATAAAACATAATTTAAGTCATGAAAAAACATAATTATACTGTATTGATTAATATACAAAACTTATCCTTAATATAATCGGGTTGAAACATAAAATTATTCTACGTCCATGTTAAATTAAAGTTACTACAGTATTCTCAATTCAAAAATGTTACAAATTCATGCTGTATTACAGTATAGATTTTTGTTTAAATCTTTTTAAAAGAAAGTCTGTTATTCACACTTGGTTCGCTGCTGACTGCCGCTTTTTCGCTATTAAATATCTCCACCTGGAATGAAATGAAGATCTATATTCAAAAACCTGTGGTGGGTATTAAGTTTTAGTATAACTAATTGAAATATTAGAATGATTATAAAGTGAGGTTACCTCTGGATAAGCATGACATTTATTAGCCCTGGTAGCTTCTTCCTGCTGCTCTATATATAGCAGTGCTGCTTCAATTTCTCATTGTGACTCATCTTTTTAACTTTTTATCATCTTGTTCTTCATTCAAACAATGTTCATCTTTATTTACAAGCTGAATAATATCATAGTTATCTCAACTTGCTCATCTTTCTGCATCCATTCCACGGGCGTACCCAGGATCAAAACTAGGGGGGGGGGGCAAGCCATGGTCATTCAGGTTGTACCATATTAAAGCGGGAAAGGCGAATGGAAACAAAATTTGAAAGAAAATTTTATATAATTATAGTAGTACTTTTTGACTATTATTTGCTTGACAAAAATGATTCAGGTTCTTATTTTAATTACAGGTCTTATACTAATAACATTTTTCTTGGGTTTGAAGAATACTTGTTCAACACTTTCGTTTCAATCCAGTCCCAATTTTCCTTGAAGATTTTCTAATGGATACTCATCTAACATAACCCAGTCAGCCTATATTCTCCCATTGTACTTCTAAGCCAGGTCTTCACCCTTCGAAGGGTACTGAAAGATCATTCAATATGAGCCGTAGTAAGTACGTAAAATTGAGAGTGCGTGTCTTGTTGCAGGGGAAAAAAATATTAGCTTTCTCGAAAAGTGCAACCACTTCAATGTCCTCCAGCTAAATCCTTCTTTTTCCACAGATTGTACCACAAATCTAATTCTGCAGAGATATCACTCAACTCGTAAAACTCCATGAAAGACTTTGCATTTTTTCCAAATCATTTGAAGTCATTTTTAGCATATATGAAGGATGTAGATAGGACAAGGCAAAAACTGGTGTATTTTCTCGTGAAAATCTTACATTCAAAGATATGGTATGATCAACGACTGTCTCCAGTATTCAATCGTAGTCTCAATGGTGGATTACTCCTGTGTTTTTGTTTTTTAGTGTTTTGAGGTAACTGATAACTCAATCCCGACTTTCTTTGCGATGGCATGAATTTTTCAAGCAATTCATCAGAAACTTGATTAATTCCTTGTTGATCTTCCTTGATGACATCAAGCCTTGATTTGACTAATATGTTTCCTCACCATAATCAAATAGATATTTTTACCTTGTAAGACGTTCACAATGGGTTCCAAAATTGCAGAGTATTTTGTAATCATGACTAAACCTACGATAAAAAATGGTTTAATAACTGTTGAGTACAGTTGGTAGGCAGATTTTCATATATAGCATAGTTTCCTTCAACCGAGAGTTGTTCTACTGCATTGACGATTTCATGGGAGCTTTCTGAAATTTTTTTATGAAGGCCAATTTGTATTTTTCAGACCATTTGGTCTCACAGAATCTTGATAGATTGGGAGTCAAATTCCTGCGAGCTGGTGACTCTCTAAAGGAGGTTATTGCATCCTTCACTGTTACAACCTTGTTTCTTATTTCTGGTAGTTTAAGATACACATTGATGGTAGTTTATCATTGACCACAAGATTTAGTTTGTGGCTTGAGCAATGGAAAAATAAAGATCTACTATACTTTTTCTTCAGAATGGCTTGCACACCACCTTCTTTTCCAGCCATCTTAGAACAACCGTCAAATCCAATCAACATAGCCTACAAATTCCTCTCTGATTTTTTCTTGACTTTTATCATAAAACTGCAATCCGATAAAAAGCTGTTCTTTTCCAGCGATACCTGCTGTTTCATCAGCCATTACAGTGTAAGCTTTTACGTTTTTACAATCTTCAATAATTGTTTCTTTGACAACTTTACCACATAAACTTATAATTTCATTTTGTATTTTTGGTGAAGTATAGACTGGGTTTTTTCGACATATCTGTAAGTGACTGTAAGAAAACCCCCTCATCTCTTTCCTTCCCTCTAAGTGGCAAATCATGAGTTCCACAAAATATGATACAAGAAATAAACTTTTTTTACAACTTGCTCCCTTATAACATTTTAAAAACAAGCAAGACTGAGAGTCTTGTACATTTGTGGCAAACAGTTATACAATTTTACTCCCATATACTGTGGACTATTTTCGAACAGCCTTAGACGATGGCGTGGAAATCTGTAATTTTCTTTAGCTCTAATACTATACCCAATCTTAAAACAGTTTTTTACAAAGCCTGCTTTATTTTTGTGGGCCCAGACTAAAGTTTCATAAATATAAAGTCCTGGCAACGTGAATATGTTACAATCTCTAAAAAGGACCCTACAACTTCTTTCTAATAAAACATATCAGAAATTGCTTGTGGTAAAGCTTTTTCAAGTCCTACAAAATACTCTGATCTATAGATTGGCTGTACCATTCGGTGGAAGAAACAATGCTTTGATATCCTCACATTTAAGATTATCTTCATCTGGATGCAACAGAGGATTATCTAACAGTAATGAAGCTTTCTTTGTGAAGATTATTTACTTTCAGAAAATTGTCAGTAGATCAGACCATCTCTTATAAAAAACCATTCCTTAAAAATCTCTCCACCCATCAATGCTTTGTTTTTACTCTAGTATTTCAAAGGAGTGCGTTTTTAGCTAAACCCTTATTGCTCTCGGATTTTTTGATTTTTCAGTCATGACTAACTTCATTGTATGATTTGCAGATGCATTACTGGAAGTGAGAATAGTCATACGTTCTTTTTTACGTTTTAGTCTGAAAATCTTTCCTCTTCTCTAGCTGTAGCTTGTCAGAATTTTATAGTTGAGGCCAGATTTGTGGCAGTTAAATATTTGATCTTTGGCCAATTTCTCTTTTTCTATAAGCTCATGAAATTCGTTTCTGAACTAATCATCTCTTCTGAATTTGATGGTAGTTTTCCCCCACAAATATTTAACTGCCAAATTTTGTATAATTTTTTCCAGGAGTTTAGCCACCCTGCACTAGCAGTAAATTCGGAATCACCTTCATCAAATCCTTTACGGAATTGTTTTGGCTTTTCCTGTAATATTGGCCAGACATGGTATGCCTTTGTCTCTATTACAAATGGACCAACTATGAAAAGAGCCTCGTTTAACTTTTCATATTCACATTAGCCATTGTTTTTCTTTGTTTTAATACACCTCTTTTTACTCTTGATTAACAACATTACTCGATCTATTCTATTTTACTTTCAGTCACCAACCATAACACAACTTACCGGTACTCCAAAACTGTAAGCTACCTTTTACATTATCCTTTCCTTGATCCAATCTTTTTATCATTACTGAAAATTTATCTTCTATGGACACACAACAACCCTTTTTCTTTTTATTATAGCCATGATGAAAACAGTAATAAACTGGGTATGAAATCAATAAAACAAAACAAAATGAAAACACCACTGATGGCTAATCAATGTGCTGTCAGTGCGAACTGGTTAATGTTAAACAATAGACTGACGTTGGACATTGACCTTGGTGAAGTGGAAAGGGGCTAGAGGTGTATAATAGTGTACAGATAACAGTCTGCCGCTCCATGCAATTTACAATTAAATCAACATTCTGATATTTCACACTAATGATATATTAGTCCTATAATGCCACATCAGATATACTGGAATGTTGGATATGCAAAGGTCGGATAGCTGAGTTAACCTAAAATATAATATTCAGGATTCCAATTATGGGCCACTTGGATTCAAAATGGGAATCAAAATGCAAATTCTGATTTGCTCATGATCATAAATGATATATATATTTTTTTAATTTTGTTTAAATTACTACCCAATATTCAAAATAAATTATATTGGACACAATCATTCAACCCCCCCCTGGCCAGCGATACCTGCTGTTTCATCAGCCATTACAGTGTAAGCTTTTACGTTTTTACAATCTTCAATAATTGTTTCTTTGACAACTTTACCACATAAACTTATAATTTCATTTTGTATTTTTGGTGAAGTATAGACTGCGTTTTTTCGACATATCTGTAAGTGACTATAAGAAAACCCCCTCATCTCTTTCCTTTCCTCTAAGTGGCAAATCATGAGTTCCACAAAATATGATACAAGAAATAATTGATGACAATATTTCTAAAAAAATTACTGGTTTTTTCTCTTGGTTTATGTCCTTTGTTTTCTTTAGTTTAAGTAATTAAACAAATTAAATAAATAAATAAACTGAACATAACAAATACTAGGTTATTGACTACTTTGAGATTTATAAAATGTAAATTTTGTCTTATAAATGACATCATAAGTTGTAACTAAGATTATTAATAGTTCATTAATTTTGTACCTACCTGTTTAACTTGGGTATATAATAATTGCATTGTATTTGGTTTTAGATGTAGGGATAAACAATATCCAGCAATGTTGCCCTCAACATCCATTGTAATAGTGTTCCACAATGAAGCATGGTCAACATTACTTCGTACAGTTTGGAGTGTTATCAATCGTTCTCCACGTCCTTTGCTGAAAGAAGTCATTCTAGTGGATGATGCTAGTGAAAGAGGTAGCTTATCTTACTAATTAGTGTATCTAATAAAATGATGCCTGTGCATACATTTAATCCATTATATTTACTCTGTTTTATCTGTAAATATCATAGATCAGTTGAGTTTTCTTAGAGTTAAATATGAAAGTTAAATTAATGGTCTCGTAACTGGATGTAATTGCAATAAAATCATTTCACATTACATAATTGTTTGAACTTGGTTATTTAACAACTTACTTATTTATTTGTTTGTTTAACTCTTAGATTTATTGTCCAATGTTTTATTACGTCATAACTCTTCTTGAGTACCGGTAATGTAAAATTTATTAGTAGCCACTTTTATCCTTCAGTAAGAAAATTGTTATAGTGCACAAACAGCACAAATTCAATCAGAACAATTGTTCTCAAATATGGGGCAAGGTGGGTTTTTCTAAAATTTATTTTTTCTCAGCTTGGATGATGTTAATAAATATACTCAGTGCAAAAAAAATGAACTTTTTTTTGCTGATCTAGTTTCATAGCCTAAGAAATAAAAAAATAAATTATTGTCACTGTTATTAGTATCATTATCACCTGCATGTGAATAGGATAGAAAATTAACATACATACTTAAGATGTATAAAAAATAGGAACTAATATTTTTGCAAATTTTCATAAATTTGTTCTAAAGTATAAAATAGTAATTGCCTATTAATATGAAAAGTCAAACAATGTCATAGATAAATATTATAAGAATGTAAAAGGAGCTATACTTATTGGTTCTTATAAAATTATAATAATCTATAAATATGAAAAGAACTGTATTCATGGGTTCTTAAAAATATAATAACGTATAAATGTGAAAGGGTACATGAACAATGCCACACTTTTACAAATTTCTCTACACAATTTACATCATTTCTCCCTCTTCTTTCCAAAATCAACTCAACTGTATAAAATAAACAATAAAAAAGAAAAAGGAATAAGAAACTGTCACTACATAAAAATATTAAAAAACCAAAAAAATGTACTAAAATATTTTTGTTTTACTCTTATTTTGTTATAATTAAACCAACAATGTTCTGAATAATGATAAATTTTAAATATTTTAAGTCTGCAATTCTGTAAATAGGAGACCCTAACATAGTGTGATGAAAAATAAGAAAGTTGTTGTTATCATTTAGGACTCTTACTTTCCAAGAAGATTTCATTACTGGTTTAATAAGACAGCTGCACAAGCTTAGTAAGTGGAAGCTTTTCACTATCAATATGTTTTATCTGTATTTTCAGGTTCTAGATTTAAACAAAATTTCTGTACAGTCGATTTTAAAGCGGAAAAAATTTGTACTTGTGATATTTTACATTAGGTATACTGAAATTTGAAAGCTATATATAATTAATGTTCAGTGGTGTTACCTCCAAACCTAAGAAAGCCTTTCATACAAAAATTAAACATGGTAATTCTTTTGGTTTCTTGAAGTCTTTTATACAATTGCTGAGTTTCGGTTTTACAACAGTTTCACTCGATTAGTATTTATGATGGAACCATTACATTTTGTTTAGGGTCAGGGAACTACTTTTATAGCGATTTTAAAAATAATATGAATTATTAGGTACCCAAAAATTTTGAGTTACAGTAACCCAATTTTAGAAGCATACTTTACCATACCAAAAATGGACTAACAGACATTTTGTAAAAACTACTTTTTTTTTAAATTAGGGGAATCCAAAGTAGACATTTCTGAAGGGAAAAAACGAGAAATTGATTTTATAGATTTTAAACTACCTACTTTTCTTACCAACATAAATTGGAGAAAAGTAGAAATTAACCAGATTTATTATTTATTTACATATTAAAATACAACTTCAGGAAGAAGGTATAGTAACAGTTTTGAAATTATAAATATTATACATTCAGACATATTTAAAACTCATATTGTAAATTAAGCATATCTACCACATTTGGATTAATGTTATGAGTGATCTGTCTCTTGATTTTTTTCATCCTAGGAATAGATTAAAGTCAGTTTATATGTTTTCCCTGTATAGTTCGTGTGTATGTCATTTGGTGATTGTGTATTTATTGTGAATAAATAAAATTCTTTCGATCTATGTTCAATTCAAAGTTAACGAAAAGAAGCTGACCATGCCAGAATTTCATGTCTTTAACCTCAAAATAGCATCCACTATTTTAAAATACAGCATTATCTTAAATATTTTATTTGCAACATTTTGTAGTCTCGTTGTTTTCCCAAGATATAGCTACTAATTGTTGTTGATAAACTATCGTTATTAACTATAAATTGTAAAATTAACTTTTAGTATAGGAACATAAAAAATACAACAATTAATAGAATTAACACTGAATTAATGAATATATTATATATTATCATCTTTAATTTGATACTTAATAATACATATTTTCTTCATACAGTTTTTAATAGATTTTGTATTTAAAAAGAAATTAGTTTGATAAATGTGAAATTTATAAATTGAAATGTAATGACTGTGATTTATCGTTCCATTATTTAAAAATATTACAAAATTGTTACGAAGTACAAACTACAAACACACATAATAATTCACAATTTTTGAGAACATAGGTAGAAGTTTACCCACACAGACAAAGGGTATAAAAATTCTACATTTTTAAACATACTAAAAATTAAAACAATTAAATAATGGAAATTTACAATAATAACACCAATAATTAATCAAATTATAATCACTAATAAATCAATATTTAAATCTATTAAAATAATATATACAGGAGGTCTAACAAAATCATAATCTAAAAAATCTAATTACTGTATTTTAGTAATTTTAGGGAAAAAAAAATTCATGCAAGTTTCACAAATCACTTTCTTAGGTAGTTTTAGTTGTCCAATATGAAACCCAATATGTGATTTTTTTATATATTGATAAAATTAATAAAACAAATAAAATCAACAAGTTTATAAGGGAGGGATGTGGATTCTATATATTTTACTTTTCTTCCATATGAAATGTGAGGAAATATTTCGAAATGAACAAAAACAATTTGTTTATTTTGTTATGATATAAGTTGTTTTATCTTTATTGACATTCTAAAAAATTTTTTTTTTTCAAAATTTTCTCGAATTTTTAATTTCTAGAAAATATAGCCTCGTCAAATAACAGTAATCCTTTAATTATACTTCTTTCTTATTTAAAGTTTGTTATCAACTTGATTGTATCCTTTTTTTGTACTATAAATTTAATAGTGTTTAATTTCGTACCATAATTTATTATATGTATTTATGTGTGTCCTTATTAATCTATGAATTGTCAAATTAATGGGTGCTGTTTTGTCGTGTTGATAGATGATTGATGAGTTGTAGTTTGAATAATTTGATTTGTTTGATTTTTCAATAAATAAATTTTGAATTTCATTTTACTTTACTTTTCATACAATGCACTTTGTTTATTTTACAAAGTGTTGTCGTTTCTTTGAAGCCTTGATTAACATGTTATCCACATAATTTTTTGTGTTCAAATACTAGTTTGATATCGTAGTCTCATAGTATTAACTCTATATGAAAACACAAATTTGGATAATATGTTAATAATTTATTTATTATGAGAACTTCTAGGAGAAATATAGCAATTATATATATATTTCTTAAATTACACACCAAAAAAAATTGGAAAAATAACAAAATATTTTTAAATTTTTTATTTATGTAATTCAAAATTATATGATATTATTTCACTTTACATTAAAACCAAAACAAAATTTGGTTTAGTTAAAATTAACAAATCTTTAAAATGTGATTCTGAAAGCTGGATGATGGTTTTGGTTATGGGAATAATAGTTAGATTAAAATTTAGGTAAATCATTTAGTTCTCATCACAATTTCTTGTTGGTTAAAAAAAAATGTCAACACAATACTATTATAAAAATTTTCAAAAGATTTAAAAAAATTAAAATATCCTATGTGAGTGGGATATCATGATGAAAAAACGGATGGATCTCACCAGTTTTGTCTGATCTGTTTTTTATTGGTTTTTCTTTATTCTTCGATATATTCGTAATAAAAGGTAATTTCTATTCATAACCGCAGTGCCTTTTTTTGTAGAAGATGATTTTCTTGAGGATATGTATGGATTTATTCTACAAAATTTCAACTCTTACATTCAGCATTTAGAAAAATATGTCCGTTCCAAACAAAGCGTTTCTCTCAATCCCCTTTTTTGAAATTGCAAGGACCAATCGGAAAGCGTGCTGATAGATAGGTGTGGCATTATGTCACAAATTAAATTTAATGTCCGGTCTTTTAAACACAACAAAGGCCGACTTTATATTGTATAATAATTATACATATGTATTTAAAGTTTTTGCAAAATAATTTAGATATAGAAATATATGGTCTGTTCAATAATGTTATCCCCTTTTCTCGTTGTTCTGTAAATATTTCATAATCTTCTAAAATGTGGTGTAGGCCAAAATTATTTTTTACAATGAGTAATTTTTTATGCCGATTTTCAAATTGATATTCCTGTGTTACAAAATGTTTATGTGAATTTTGATTACCTTTTCTAGATAGATGGATTTGGTTGAAAAAAATTTGTGGTAGAAAACATAGTGAGAGGAAATGTGTTGACTTTGAGTTTTACTAAGATTTTGTCGGGGAATGAATTGAAATTAGATTAGGTGATTTGTTAGTATGGTACTTTTCTCGGCTACCGCTAGATGTCGGGGAGTTTGTTGGTTTTAACTTCAAGACTGTAAAAAAATGTTTGAATTTATTTTATTTATAACTCATTTCAAATTTTTACAGCTCTTAACAACAAATTTTAAATCATTATTAGTTTTGAAAAGTTCATAGCATTTTTAAAAAGAGAATATTTATTCATTTATGAAAAATTTATATTTTCATTTATGAAAATTGATTAAATTCATCATACAATTCTGCATTCTGATTCACCTTTCCAACTCACTACATTGGTGAAACAGATATTAGGCTAGACAAAACAAAAAGAAGAAAATATTTTACCCAATGATACAATACAGGCCCATGCAACATTATGTCAACAGAAGATTGCTTGGTAGACCATATCTTAACTAAATTTTTAATCTTTGAATATAAGCACTCTAAATCACTATTTTATATCCCCATAATCTAGAGTACATCTGCTTTAAAAATCATTAAATTACCAGTTTATCTAGAAAATTTTATATTATTACATCGTTCTTTATAAAAATTTCCTGTTTTTGATTAATAATAATAATCTTTATTGAACAATATTGTAAATCACTCAAATCATCTGGTTTTCACACTCTGTGTACACAACAAAATCAAATCATAAAAGTAGTTGATCATCTATACCAGGGGTTCCCAGACTTTATGTCACTGCATACCACTACCTGATCTTATGATATTAGTATTAAAAGCATAAAAAAATACTGATTTTAAAAATAATGTTTATTTAACCCTCTCACTGATTTGTTGCTCTCAGCGAGCAGGTGAACTTGCGCTAAGCTAGTGAAAATCACTTTTTTTTTTTTTCAATTCAACATTTACCCCATTAAAAATTATCGTATCACAATACTTTTTATACCGTTTTAAAGCTAATGTTCCATAGGTTCATATACATACAACAAAAAGTTCATAAAAGTTAACAATTATATTTAATAAATTGGTAAAGTTTGTGTATTAGTAATTATGTGGTAAAGTTTGGCAAATTGTAAAAAATGAAAACATAGTTTTATATTTTGATCAGCTGTTTTATTCCATTGAAAAGACGACATTCACTTCTACATAAATAATACAAAGCAATATGTTATAGGCCATTTTTATGCAAGCTTATAGAACTGAAATCTGGTTGCATTGACAAGTTTAGCGTCTTGTCTCAAGTGTCAAATTGAGTTCAGTTTGTATTAGACCTGTTTCAAGCATGTCTCGATTTATTTTTGTTTTTGTGAACTTGTTTGTTATGTAAGAGTGATTTGTTTATACAAGTTATACTATGTGTGTGTTTGTTTCTAGTTTATTTATTTGAGTTTTTGTAAAAGTTTTACAGTGATTTTATTTTCAGGTTTACCTAGTACAAAGTTCTAGGTTATGTCAAATTGGGCTTTTCTTTCTTCAGAAATTTCCACTCTGTCTAATAAAAATTGTATAAATTGATTTTCTTTTTACCAAATATTATCCATAACTATATTACAAAACTTTTGTGCCTTAACAATTTTTTTTTTTTTAATTGTTATACTGTTAATATAATACACTTTTATGTGGAATTTTTGCCTAAGTTATTGCACAGTTTTTTATTCCTGACATAACTCCAAAATTTTTACATCTAAAATTTTTAGAATTTCACACATAAAATCTACATATATTTCTGAGAAAATTATATCTAAGTAGTTGTGAATTGGATAATGTTACTATTATTAGTAATTTTTTTTAAAAATAGGTTTAACTTTTTACGTAAATTTTTTTTCCTAATACAAATTTTAGATTTTTTTTTTTTTTACCAACTTCTATTCACAACTACATTACAAAACTTTTGTATATCTTGAAAAAATAAAAAATTAGTATGGTACATATACGTTTTTCTGTGAGTTTTCACCTTATGTTTTTACATTTTTTGATTCCTGACATACTTACTCCAAAACCGTAACATGTAACTTTTTTTTTCTTTACACAGATAAATTCTATGCACTTTCCTGAAAAAAATGATGTCTTATAAGTTGGGTTTTTAATAAAATTACTATTTTTTATGATTTTTTTACAAAATGAATAAAGGCGAAAAATGGCAATATTTATAGTAGGCAGTTGGAGGGTTATAAAACAAGGGAATATAATATTACAGTAAATTTGTTCATGAAAATAATAAATTGGAAATAAAGTTGAAAAGTTCAAAATTCAAAATTTATCAATTTCACATAACAAACAGCAAAAGTAAGAAAACTAAAATTTCTCCAATTAAAAGTGTAACCATCAGAAAGTAAAAAATTTAAACATTGTTAAGAAAAGCATCAATATTTTTCAGTTGGAAACATGTTGTTGTTTATTTGCAATCAGAATATCAATGTTAGGCTTGATAGAGCTTAACTTGACTCTTAAGCCCTCTTTAACACCAAGTCTATTTCTATATTTATTATTTGTATGTATAAATAACACGCATTTTCACACATGTAAGTAGTAGAAATGTCAGAACTTGTTTAAAAAAAGAAGGGTTATTCTGTTTTTGTTCCCATCCAAAACAAAATAAGACTTTTGTCTTTGAAAGAATCTTTCATTGAACTGTCACTTGTCATGCCAATAAAACACTCTGTGGTACTGCTCCTGAAAATGGATTTCTTATCCACTTGTATTTTGAATAATCTTTATTATTTGTTTAAACTGTCTTGAAGGCCTAGAAAATGTACAGTGATAACAGGAACCAGATCTTCCACTGGAGTCAGCTAGTTTTCTTCCAAAAAGTATGAAAGGGTAACAAACGAAGAAATATCATTGTTCCGGGCTTGGGAGATGAAAAGGGTTAACTTTCTTATAAAAGAGGTTATTTTGTCATTAGTAGTAAACACTGTTGTGTTTGGTCCTTGAAGGCCCATATTCAAAATGTGAAGCCTATCAAAGATGTCACCTAAATATAGGCCAATCTGGATAACCAGTTTTCATCACTGAAGAAAACCTTCATGTCATTGTTTTTTCTACTAAGAAAAATAAGAACACATGTTCACATATTTGGTTTAAAATCATAACCATCTCACTTCAGTATGAAGAAGTATAATTTTAAATTTGCTTTTCATATTTTCACACAATAACGTGAATAGCCGTGAGGTAAGAGCCCTAACCTTAATGAACCTTCACAGCGTCTGTCAATAGTGTTAAGATTTTCAGGCATATCTTTAGAAACCAAAGCTTCTCAGTGAATGGAATGACACAATGTGTGCTTTGACATTCAGGCAGAACTTTCTTTACTCTTGCTGGCAGTCATTTACCATACATTGCTTTTGTCCTGCCTGTACAATTACCAACACATTTCTCCCAAGGCAAACCTACTTTTACTATATAAAGATCAATGTTGAGAATCTTTTCACTTTAGCATGTGATTCAAGAGATTTGCAAAATAAAAACTCTTCACTTGCTTCCCTATGATAATCAAAACTGATGGAAACAAATTTGTGACAAATGCTCTCGTCAATTTGAAAAGTAAAATAAGTGTATTCTTTTAGCTGTAAAATCAACTTTTTTTTCAATATTGTAAGACATGTCATCAATCCTCCTATTTATGGTGTTATTTGATAAAGGTATTTTTTTTCCTATTTCTTTGGGTGATTTTGCCCCCAAAACTGCTTGTACCATATCTCTAACGGCCGGCAATATGAGTGTTTCACCAATTGTGTGAGGTTTCCATTCTTTTCCAACTCTAAAACTAGCCAAGAGTGATCTTTTTACCAAGTTAGTATCAGTGTTAACAAAATTTGTCATGCATTGAGATTCTTCCTTACAAAATATAATTTTTCTTTGAAAAAATTCAACAGGTTTACCAATAGACTTGGGGTGCTTAGTAAAGTGATGACATTTTTACAGAGAAGGCTTCATGCTTTGTTTTGAAAACTGTTTCTAAACACAATGCATTGGGAAATCGGGTTGTCACAGTTTTCTGTGCTGGATTTTACTATAAATCCAAATTGTAAATAGCTTTCATCATATTTACAGTTGCGTTGTAATTTAAGTTTTTTATCTGTATCCTTGGAGGTAGAAGAACTACTAGTAGTTAAAAACGCTTCATTTTTAACTTTATAAACATAGTCACAATAAAATACGGAACTTACATGAAACAATGAAAACAATAGCCACCATAATACTACTCATAAATAAAGTCAGTGAGTAAAAACACACTATCCATATAAGACACTAACTCATACTGACATCATCCGACTATCACCAGACATCAAAACAAAGGCGGGCAAATAAGTCCTTCACATTCAGTCTTGAGTCAAGACAGAGAAGGTTGATATTTGGGGAGGGATACTGGGTACAGTCATCTCCATGCAGAAAACGACCCCGTAAAGATTCTGCTCTAAACATACATTGTTAAATGCATACTGATTTACTGTATCAATATGTTATAAAATATAATTTTTATCAACGCATTTTCTCGTTAGTTTTAAATACTCATATTATTAAAAAGATAATTTTATCCATGACTTTTTTCTTTATTCGTGTACCACCAGCGTCTGGGAACCTCTTATCTATACTAAAAGTTGATCATCTAAAACATATGATCCTAACCAAGTCAGTTATCTGCAGAAACTAAAATTTCATTTAATTTTGCATTTAATCTAAAGCAACCATATAGGTATAACCTTTCAAATTCAGGTTTTAATCATTAATATCATACTATACAAGTCTAATCAGTATAAGATCTCATCTCTATGCTCTATTATGACAGAAAGTTGTGGTTCCTCATTAGTTTTGAATCATCAGAAATTGGTCATACTTATTATGGACTTGGGTTCTAATCTGTTTATATAAACAAAAGTAGGATTCAGAATAATTTGAGGTCTGAACTATTTCCCAAAGGCTCAACTTCATCTCTCGGCCAATATTTTTAATGAAATTACCTTGTTTACTACCATCTATATAACTGAATAAAATGATTCAACTCTATTTTTCTAAATCGTAAATGGTGGATTATGTTTCCGCTCCCCCAGTGAAATCTACTCCCTAATCTACCTACTTATATGATTCTGTTTTTATTCAAAAATCTGAATTGGTAAAAATTCTAAGACACTTCTAGATTTTCTATACAACATTTGAGTATTTTTTGCTGGATTCTAATAGGGGCATCAAATTTTTGCTGTATACTCAAAGTTAGCTTTCTTAACAAGTCCACTTGGTATAATAAAAAGATTTGGTCAGTTGAAGAAATATCTGTTAGTTCTAATGATCAATTTTACCTTGAATATTCTATATATATAATTTCCTTGACTTTCAAGTCTTCTTATCTGGGTGACTCCTATAATCCCTCTTTATATTATTTTCGATATCCAAGTTGAATAACTACTATACCTTATTGAAATGCCTGCCAAAGCGATTTGGGATGACACTATGTCTTCCAAAATATAAGCAGTTTTGTTTACAGTTATCAACTATTATCAATTCTAAAAAAATATTTTAATTCTGGAATTAGTTACAAACTTATTTTCTTCTACTTGTCATATTTAGCAGGATTGAGTTACATAGCAGTCTTAAGAGTTCATAATTAAAAGACTTAAAACTATTTTCAGTTTTTTAACAATACATTCTGATCGAGTAGCATAAAATAAATTTTGTTTAGTTCTGTAGGAGCTATAGTTAAGAAAAATATATTAAAATGATTAAAGCCATTCTTTGTATTGCCAATATTATTATTTTTTTTTTTTTTTTTTTAATTTTCACTAATGAATAAACTTTAAAATATTAGTTGTTAATTAAATATAGTATTTTGAGCTGTAAAGTGAGCTCTAGGTATGTGTGTTCAAACATGTATACTATAATAATAAATGAATTATAACAAAATAATCCCCAACCATCTTGTAAATAAGCTATTGCATTTTATAAACTTAAAGTTTTTCAATCTACAAAACATTACATGAATTTACAAGTAAAGGATTTCCTAATTGTGCCAAATAGTTAAATTAGAAATAACCTATAACTGTCTACATACATTTACAGAAATTCAAATGACACTCATAGAGTGCTAAAGTTAACTTGTTCAATTCACAACCAACATTTACGATTTACTTATGTATTTGTAGCCTATTATGATTCCTTTCTTTCTTGATTATTATATCTGAAGATCATCAATTATCTGCAACACAGAAGATATTTCTTTTTAATAATACAATATTAATTATCATATCATATCATATCGTAGTTTGTATTGTATAGTACGCTCATAAATTGATTTTTTTTATCTTAAATGGTATGTGTTTTATTCTAGAACATTTGGGCAAGAAGTTGGAAGATTATGTAAAGACCTTACCAGTTCCTGTTCATGTTTATCGAACAGAAAAACGTTCTGGACTTATCAGAGCTCGTCTGCTAGGTGCTAAACATGTTAAAGGACAAGTTATCACTTTTCTTGATGCTCATTGTGAATGCGCTGAAGGATGGTTGGAACCGTTACTAGCAAGAATTGCTCTAGATAGGTACATTTTTTAACCATCTACTTTAATCTATAAGTTTAATTTTGTTTAAATTTTGTATGCATAGGAGACACAGGCTTAACTTGGAAAGTGGTCCTTGGTATTACCTAATAGTACACAAGTAAGAAAACACATAAAAAAACAAAGTTCTGAGATACTTGAACAGTGTTTACGAAATATTTCAGAACTTTTTTATTTATTTTATTTTTTATAAAATTTGTAGGTAGTGTTTGTTTAATAAAAAATCTTATGGAGCTGTGGATTTTAGGCTTGTATTATGGAATTTAAGAGAACACCATGTAACCAAATATTCAGGTTTTAGAACTCAAAAATAATAACCTTAAAACACTATATTTAACTCTAGATCTGACGCATATTAAAGGTTTCTTTTTTAATTCATAAAAATAGTAATATTATGCAATACCTAACTAATAAGACATCATTTTCCTCAGGAGGATGCATAGAATTAACTGTGTAATGAAAAAATTGTATATGTAACGGTTTTGGTGTAAGAATGTTAGGAATCAAAAAATGAAGTTAACATTTTAAAGAAAAGCCTATATAAACCAAAATACATTTGTTAACACATTTTTTTCTAGATATACAAAACTTTTATAATGTAATTGTGAATAAATGTTGATAAAACAATATTATTTTTAAAAAATTCATGATTTTTTTTTTTTTTTTTACAGATGAGCTAGGCTTAATTTGAAAAAATCACAAAAATTAGTAATCCTATAGAAAACACAACTTCTTTATATCAGTTTTCTGAGAAAAGTGCATAGAACGTACCTGTTTAATGAAATAAAAATTATATATATATATATATATATATATATATATATATATATATATATATATATGTAATATTTGGAGTTAGTACGCCAGGAATCAAATATTCTTACAAAAACCAAAGCCAAAATCCCACATAAAAGAGTATATTTCTTAAAGATCAAATTTTTAAGATTTTTAAGAGATTTGTAATATAGTTGTGGATAAAAGTTGGTAAAATCAAAAATTAATTTATAAAATAATTTTTACATAAAAAGTGGAAATTCTCTCAAAAGTTTGGTCTATTAAGAAAAAATTTAAAAATACTAATATTATTGAAACACAATTTCTTTATATCATTTTTTTTCTCAGAAAGGTGCATAGAATTTATGTGTGTAATGAAAAAGATATATAAAACAAATCTGGAGTTAGTATGTCAGGAATCATAAATTCTTAGAAAAAACCAAAGTCAAAATTCAACATAAAAGTCTGTCCTAAAGAATTTTTTTTCAAGATATAGAAGAGATTTGTAATATAGTTATGAATAAAAATTGGTAAAAACAAAAATAAATAAATTAGTTTCTTTGTACTAACCTACAAAAAGGTTTGCATCTTAGGCGAGGCTAGACCTATTATGTAAAAATAACACTGAAAATATTAAAAGTCACTCAGAAAAATACACTCTAGAAACACCAACACACATATTTTAACTTGTATAAACAAATTATAATAAATAAATCACTCTAAATAAGAAAATAATTTTACAGAATAGAAATACATTGAGCAATCCACGCAAACACAAAGACAAGATGGGAGTAAAACATCCAAATAAGGCAGATCGAGTTGGTTTAGAAAAGACATTTTCTAATATTCACTGCTATATAAATATTATGCCTATGAACTAAATATTTATTAGTTGGTACTTGTAGATTGAAATCTTTGAAGTTGACTAGACACTGGCAAAAGCAAACCAGGGTGGAGTAAATTTTTGGAGCACTTCGTAGAACGTATATATCTCATAAACTATAAAACTTACGATAATTTCAAATACGTAGTTCGAAATAAAAATAAAAATATTATAACATATGCTCAACTTGTGGTATTTGAACAAAAATTACCATTTACATATATATGATCCACCATATAAAATATATGATCCACTATATATATATATATATATATATATATATATATATATGAGTTCATATTTTTGTATATACAGTAGAACCTTTGTTAACCGGCCTCGGATCAACCGGTCCTCGGATTAACCGGCCTATTTCGCAGTGTACTGGTTTGATGAGAGTTTCCGAAAATAAATTATAATTGAAACACCAAAGCGGCGGCGGCGAGTCAAACGACTTTGTCAATAGCGGTATCCCATTGTCGGCGGCGTGCAATACAACCGCGGCAAGTCAAACGACTTTGTCAATAGCGGTATCCCATTGTCGGCGGCGTAAAAACTACGCGGCATTGGCACTCGTCGGTATAGCGTAACGTAGACATACACTGGCAAAAACGTTTGATGGGCCGCTTTTTTTACACAAATCAATTTAGTATACATTATGGAAAAATATAACATTTCTTTTCAGTTTTCTTCTTGTCTTTGACTGGTTATGATCTACGTACAGTATATACAGTAGATAAAAATGAGAAAGTTACGAAAACGGGAAAACATAAGCGTGTGTTGGTTTCATTTGAGACATGGTTAAATGTTTTAAAAAACTTGACAGAGGGGAATCTGTAAAAAAGCTTTGTGACGAGTTTAACGGGAACCTCGGATTAAACGGGCAACCGGTCCGGGTGTCAGTCCCGACTAGACCGGTTAAGAGGGGTTCTACTGTAATTCTGTTCCGTCAGGTGCATCAGTCTCGTGGAAAATTAGAAAACTTTATCGAATTTTTATTTTTTGTGAGATGGATTTTGGGATACATGATTGTGAAAGATTGAAGCATTTCCTTTACAATGATAATATTACACATTTCCATAAATATGTATCAGTCTCAAAGTTGAGTTGGAAAAAAATGTGATTTTTAACCTGTAAAAAAGTGTTAAAATTCTTGATTTTGTTTAATTTTTATAGATTAAAAACTATAACATATAGGAAAACTTGAAAAGCACAGGTCGAAAGAGGAAGATGTGATCTATAGAACATTGTTATGGTAGATGTGTTAGACAGAAATATGGATTTGTGAAAATTAGAGAAAGAATGGACATAATTTGTGTTTTACAACTGCACAGTTTATTCTTTACTCGTTCGCTGCAAAATACACAAACTTTACCAATTAAATAAATATTATTTATAATGTTTTATAGTATTTTTTTGAGATGATTATGCATCTATGGAACATTAGCTTTCCAAAGGTATTTTATTTATTGCGGTAGGCCGATTCTAAGTGGACATTCTAAATGACATTTAAACTTAGTCACAATTAGATCACAATTAACCCTCCAACTGGTGATCGACCACTTTTTGCCTAAAAGTGGTCGCTTCATTATTCATGGCTCCCTTCACCAACTAAAAAACACGTATTTTGCAATTCAACGTTACGCCCACTTAGAATGGTCCTATCGCAATAAATAATATACCGTTGGAAAGCTAATGTTCCGTAGATGCATAATCATGCAAAAAAAATATCACAAAACGTTATAAATAATATTCCAAAAATTGATGAAGTTCGCATATTTTTGATGCAAAACGTCAAAGTTTTACGTTAACAAGTTTTAAACAAAACATTCGTCTCGTTTGCCTATTTTTCTTATTTCCAAATTACTGTCAGTCAAATATAACCTAACACTGCTTGATAGATCGCTTCTTTCTCTTCAAAACCGTCTTTTTCAAATGTTTCCTACTAGTATAGTTTTTATTATATAAAAATTAAACCAAATCAAGAATTTTAACGCTATTTTACACGCTAAAAATTACATTTTTTGCAATTCAACTTTTATCCTAGTAGATATTATATTATCGAAATGTATTCTATACCATTGAAAAGGTAATCTTTCAATCTTTCAAAACCAGGTTTAGAAAAATTAAAGTTGCGTAAAATATAAAAACACGACTTGACTGAAGTTGACGTTCATAACGCCAGGTTGCGACAATTTGCCGCGGCGAGTTTTATATAGAAAATATCACCTATATGTTCATATATTTTTTCGAAATGGTAAAACTTGTCCAAATGTTACAAGTTGACAATATTATATAGTATTTTTCTTCCTCTTTCGAACTATGAAGACGAAATCATCCTAATTTATATAGTTTACGAGTTATATCCATTCTAGGAAATGATCCTCTGAACTTTCAGACCGGTTTGCGATATTCAGTATCTAGACAGTCTTGAAGAATCTGATCTTTATTTTTATACAATCTTGTCGTTTTTGATATAACTGTAAAGAGGAGGTTTCAATGTTTAACCTTGTATTTGAAACACATCTGTACATGGAAAAATACAAAGGCTGTGGTACTTTATAAAACCAAGAATAACCTCAAATTTGTTACTTCAATCTCGCAAGAATTTTGCCGATGTGGAAATTTCAAAGTGTAATAACTTTGTGTTTTTGTAGTGAATATAAGTTTCATGAAGTGATTTTTTTATTATAATTTGTTTATACAACTTAAAATAAATGTGTCAATGTTTGTAGAGTGTAGTTCTGAGTGATAATTCATATTTTCGGCCTATTCTAGCCAAATCTAGTACTATTCAGGCCTAGTTCTAGATTTGCTTTTGGAACTTTTAGTTTCAAGAAACGATTTATTTATTATAATATGTATATACATAATATATAAATGTATATACAACTTATAATAAATGTGTCAATGTTTGTAGAGTGTATTTATTAGTGATGTTTCATATTTTTGGTTTTTTTTTCACAGCCCTAACCTCAACGTCTAGGCTATTGTGAAGGTAGATTTTTATCATTAATGACCCATGTCTAATGAAAATTTTAAAAATTGTTTTTTTTTTTTTTAGCAACTTTTATCCACAAATATATAACAAATCTCTAGGAATTCTTCAAAAAAATGAAAAAAAAATCTTTTATATGGTTTATGTACTGATTTCTGTGAAAATTTTCTCTCCGTTACTCTCGATTTTTTGGTATTTGACCAAAAAACTCCAAATGTAATACATCTAACTTTTTTTTTCGCTATACACCTACAGTACATTCTATGCACCTTTCTGGACATAATGATATATAGAAGTTCTGTATAAAATATATTTTACTATTTTTAATGTTTTTTTTAAAAAATAAAGAGAAATTCAGTTTTTACGTAAAATATTTTTTTACATTTTTAAAATGTAACAAATTTATATTTTTTTTTTCCTAAATATATTCACAAATAATACACAAAAATTGTGTATATCTTAGAAATAGGTAGTAAGCTATTGATTTTGGGTGATACAGGTTTTTCTGAAAATAATTTAATATCATTTTTGACATCTAACATACTTACTCCAAAACCGTTTCAAAAATTTATTTTTTTATTACATAGATGAATTCTATGCATCTTTCTGAGAAAAATGATATCTTATAAGTTAGGTTTTGTATACAAATAATATATTTTATTAATTTTTAAACGAACGAAGAATTTTTAAGACACATTAACATGCGCCAGCTGGAGGGTTAAAATGATATATAATAAGTCATATATGATAAATATAACAAATACCACAATTTTTTAAAAACATGTCCAAAACCCCCAGGCACAGTAGGAAAGCAGCGTGTTAGAGAGTTAGGCTTCAAAGTGTTAAGTTGGTGCAATGCTTTTGCACTGTTCAAATAATAATTGTGTTAATAAATCTATATTTAAAGTAGGATTATATATAAATATTTCCTTTGTGGAGGTACTAGTCAGTTTCATTTTTATTATAATTTATTTATTCTTGTGATTTTTCTACAAAACAATAACATTCTAATCTTTTTTATGGATTTTATTAATTAGCTAAATTATATGTTGCAGAAAGACTGTTGTTTGTCCTATCATAGATGTCATTTCAGATGAAACCTTTGAATACATCACTGCATCGGACATGACTTGGGGAGGTTTCAACTGGAAACTTAACTTCCGGTGGTATGTTAATAAGGCTTTATTTGTAAAAAATCATAAACATTTAAAAAATGAAATTGTAACCTTTATAGGATTATTACAGTCTTACATTTATGAAAAATCTGATTTCAAGATTTAAAAAAATCTTCTTGGTTTGGCTGCGTCCTTATTATATATATATATATATATATATATATATATATATATATATATATATATAATAATAATAATAATCTATGTTTATGAACTGGGCTTGAGCCTTATTGGTTTATTTCATAATTTTATAATTTTGATATGTTGGTATCAATCTGCATATTTAACTAAAATTTTATCCAAAATGCTTTGAGCAGTTTGAGTTAAAAGAAATTCCCTGTTGGTATCAAATGGTTAATTTTTTCTCCCCCCCTCCCAATAGATCTTTAACCCCTTAGCAACCAGTTACGTAATATTACGTTTTCCGCTTACGGTTAAATAATACTAGATCCGTAATATTACGTTGGGTATTATTTTGCGAGTATATTTCATTCCACATCCGTAATATTTCGGTCATTGCTTTTAGTTTTATAAATGACTACTAGATCGCAGAAGCTTCCATCTTTAGGCTGTTTATTATCCATATTTGACAACAGATGGCTCTGAATTGTAACTCTTACATTCTGCTTTTTCAACCGCATGTCACTGAATCAGTCTGTATAACAGTGGCAATACATTCGTTACGATTCTGAGAAGTGAGCGTTGTTTATACATTTATCGTTGCTAACTTTTATAATTTTTCCTTCTATTTTGTATAACTTTTGTAGTGTTTTTATCTCTGTTATAATTATTGTATATAAAAAAATACTTATAAACATTATATTTGGTTTGATTTTGTGATTTTTCTTTATATAAAGCATATTAGTGTCATTTGAATTTTTCTTTATAACATATTTGGCAAATTCTAAAATATTTTTTTGTTTCGGTATATGTACAATTTTGTTTGTTTTGTAAAAAAATGAGTGATAGTGAAGAATCTATCAATGAAACTGAACCGTTATTAGAGTCAGATAACCAAGAGACTTCGGATACAGATGTTTATTCAAGCAGTGAGTCATCTGACGAAGATGATGACTTGGTGTCTGCAAGAGAGTGGTTCCCGGTAAGTGTTTCTCTACCTCCACCACCACCACCCCGGTTTCCATTTATGTCATCAAGTAAAATGAACTTTGATATACATGATACTCCCGACATAATGAAATATTTCTCACTGTTTTTGGATGACGATTTCTTCAATCTATTAGTAACACAAACCAACCTGTACGCTCAAAAACACGATCAAAATTGGGTGCCAACCAACACGAGTGAAATGTTGGTTTTCATGGCTTTGAATATACTGATGCCACTTGTAAATAAATCTGTTATTACTCAATATTGGAGTAAAAGGGATGTCATTGCAACTCCTTTTTTTGGTAAACTAATGAAAAGAAAAAGGTTTCTTCTCTTGAAGAAATATTTGCATTTTTTTAACGACAACACATTCAATGAAAATGAACACCCGGCTACAAAATTGCGAAAAATTTGGCCGATTGTAGAATTTTTCAACAAAAAATTCTCTACGTTGTACACTCCAGATCGTGATATTTCAGTCGACGAAAGCCTTATGCTCTTCAAAGGACGTTTAGGGTGGAAACAATACATTCCACTCAAACGAGCACTTTTTGGAATAAAATCCTATATTCTAAGCGAATCTAAGACAGGTTATATTTGGTCATTTATTATTTATACTGGAAAGGGAACAAAATTTGTTCCTGCTTTTGAAAATGAGCTACAGTAGAACCCCTCAAACTCGACCCCCTCAAACTCGACATTCCTTCAAACTCGACAGGGCCAGTGACCACGAGCATGGGATTTCCAAGGTCATTCACTTTATTGTTTTGCATCATGTGTGCCTGCCAGATGCCGGGAGGTTGAGGCTTGTCACTTTTGTTTATACAGCTGTGAGGGTTGCTCCTTTGTTTAGCCACTTTCTAATCCTACTGTATAGTAGAGGCCAAAGTTAAAGATAAAAGGTCCAGGTAGACAGGGACAGCCCTAAACATGTATTGTCAAAACATTCATATTGTTGTGAACCCAAGCATCTAACCACCCTGATGCTAGCTGTCATTAGTTTTATGTCTGGTCATTTTATTACAGCATATTAGGATAAGTCTTTTTAGTTTACTGAGCCTATTGTACAAGGCCAATACTTTTAAAATCTAATTTGACCCATCGATAAATTTCATTTTAATGTGTGATTGAACACACTATTTTTGTTGTTGTCAGACAAGGACTTTTTTGCAATAAACGTGTAATCATTGATTATAATCAATAAATGTACAGTTATTTAAAGTAATTTTGAGTATTTGTTGCAAACCTAACCATTAAATATGAAAGTTCCCTAAAACTCGACAACCCCCAAACTCGACAACCTTAAAGTCCACATTGTGTCGAGTTTGAGGGGTTCTACTGTAGTTTCAACGCGAATTGTACTGACACTAATGGAGCCTTTACTTGATCGGGGTTACTGCTTGACAACATATAATTTTTACTCTTGTCCCAGATTAGCAGAGATACTTATTCATCGTAAAATCGATATCTACGGGACCGTAAAAGCGAATAGAAAAGACTCACCACCACAGATTAAAAAGCAAAAACTAAGGAAAGGTGAAATCATTGCATATCAAAGAGGGAAAGTACTAGCGCTAAAGTGGAAGGATAAAAAAGATGTGTGTTTACTGTCGACCGTACATTCAACTACAATTGAGAACAATAAACCTAAAATTGTGTTAGATTACAATAATACAATGGGTGGAGTAGATCGTATTGATCAGCAGCTATCAAACTACCCAATCATTCGAAAACGTGGAAAGAAATATTACAAAAAAATGTTTTTCATATGGTTGATTATGCATTGTGCAATTGTTATATTCTGTATTCAAAATCCGGGGTAGTGCTAAAAAATTTGGAATTCAGAATGCAAATAATAGAAAAGATTTGTGAAACTTACGGGACTAGTATTGAAACAACGAAAGGGCGACGATGATCGATTCCAGCTCCAAGTCGTCTTACAGAACGCCATTTTCCTGAGTATGTTCCAGCCACACAGAAAAAAACTAATGCTACAAGAATCTGCGTCGTTTGTTCAAAAAAGAGAGACGAGAAAGGGAAGAAAGTTAGACGAGAATCTCGTTACCAGTGCCGTCAATGTGATGTTGGTCTATGTGCTGCACCTTGTTTTGGACTTTACCATACAAAATCAGACATATAAAAAAAAAAAAACTACAAAGCAAACTCTCAACAATGTATTTATATCAGTTTCAAGAATAAATAATTATTTTTTAATGACATAATTTCCAAAAAATTAATTTTTACCCTAACATAAACCATCTTTCCTCCGCCTCCCTCTCAAACGTAATATTATGTAACTGGAATTAAGGGGAAAACTCATACACTAATATTCCATAATTATGTAAGTTTTAATTTTAACTCTTGTTTTTGTTGAATGTACACGTTTCAAATATTAAATATAAATAATAAAAAAATAGGTAAATTTTGGGTTGGTTTTCAAAATATATTTAGGTCGTAGAGGGGTTAACTTACAATTTTCAAAGAGATAGTGTCCAACATATTTTGTTTTTGTGTCTAATGAAGTTTGTATTTAGTGTTTTGTATTATTGTTGGTGGATGATGCTGGGATTTTTGATTGGGTATTGTCCTTCTTGTATCGCCTGAACATTTTCTATAAGATTTAAATGATTTAGTAGTTGCAGTATCCAAAACAGCCATGTAATACTTTACTTCATTGTATTTTATACTGTTATTTGAGTTTTGTATTGTTGCTTTAACGATATTTATATCATCTTACTTGGTTTTTGGCTTAATTTGTTGTTTTTTCTTGTTTTTTTTTTTGTCTTATTTTTATTTAAATTTATATTTTTTGTTCTTGATTTTCTAAAGCATTGTTGATCGTAATGGTTTATCACCTATAACAAAAATCAAAAAGTATGGAGGAGGGGGAATGTACCGTTAGATATAGGAAATATTATTATGATGGTTATAATAATAAAAACCATCATGGTTAAGCATCATCCTTTAATCTGCTTAACCTTCTTTACTAGAATAATTAATCTGTAGTTCACTATATTCTATTGCTGCAAACACATATCCTGATCATACTAGTAACAATAGTATAAACATAATTCCTTATCATTGGTTCCAGGTATAGAGTACCTCAAAGAGAAATGTCGAGAAGAGGAGGTGACCGTACTTCTCCTCTTAGAACCCCAACCATGGCAGGTGGCCTTTTTTCAATCGATAAAGATTATTTCTATGAATTAGGTGCTTATGATGAGGGTATGGATATCTGGGGTGGTGAAAATTTGGAAATGTCATTTAGGGTAAGAGTTATAGTTCTAATTTTAATTGATATCAATTTATGTTGTTAATTGTTTGTAAGAATGTGTGATGAAATATTTAGTTTTAAATTTGCAAGTGTTGAGCTTCTAAATACTTAAATATGAACTAAGTCTTAATATTATATATATACTTGTATATATCAACTTTATATATACATCAACTAAAATGTTTATATAAATGTAGTTAGTCATTATTATTCTAGCTTTTTATTATATCATAATTTTACTTACTCGAAATCAGTTTCAAAACATCCTAACATATAAAAAATTTTAGTCATACTATTAAATAACAAAAATTAATTATAAACAATTTTTAATTCAAAGTTTTTTTTAAGACTATTATTTGTTTCTTAATACATACATAGTGCTAGCTAGGCTAATTAATGCACAGAAAACAGAGACTACAACTGATTCAAACATAGGGACGCTAAACTTTATTCTTTTGTTTTTTTTTAGATTCATGTGTCCGAATGAAATACAATTTTGAATCTAAATGTATGCATAGTTTGTATATTGCTTTATTACCCCTTTCTTTTTATGATTTACACCCAATCTAAACACCTTTTCGGCCATTAATCTCTTCCTATGGTTTGCCCCTAGTAGCACCTTTCTAACCATAAACTTTTTCTTATGGTTTCCCCCTAGTCTAAACATCCTTTGAACAACTAATTTATTTTTTTTAATTTACCCATTCTACTCCCCTAATTTCTTTAAATGCCTCTGCTACTTCTAAGAATGCTTTTACATACGATTCTTTATCATAACTTTGTGATTCCATTCTATCATTTACAAAATTATCTTTTACAAAAATACTCTTATTCGCTTGATCCTGTTTTCTAAATTCTTCCCTAATCTTACTCATAGACACTTCTTCATAACCTATTATCCTATTTCTGATTTGTTTATTTTCTTTAAAATCCAGCTTTACTTCTATATTATTTAGCCCATTGTTTACAAAATTACTAACCACACATAAACTGTCATTCACCCCACTATTTCCCTTTTGTTCTATTTTTTCCTCTACATGACCTAACCTATTGTTTACATCATTTTTAATTTCTATTACACTGTCTTCTATCAAAACATCCACTTTATTATTAATTTCTTCTTTAAATTCTTTTTTGTCTTTTTCAAATTTATTGATTAAAGTGTCAAATTTGTTATCTAATTTTTCAAAAGCTGATTTATTTTCTTCCTTCATTTGCTTAAACTTACTATCAAAATTTTCATTCATTTCTTTAAAATTATTTTCAAATTTTTTATTCATTTCATTTCTTCTTTTATTTGTTTAAAATGATTGTCAAATGATTTATTCATTTGTGTAAGATTATTATTAGATTTGTTAAGTTCTTCTTTCATTTTTTTAAAACCATTAGTTATTGCTGTCATTAAATCATTAAGGGGGTTACATACTTTACCTCTTCATTAGGCGACCTAACCTGTTTTGACCCATTTAATTCAACTTCTTCCCTAGGCCTATCAGACACATTTTCTATTTCGGAAAAGCTTGTTCCTAAACTAGATTCATTTAATATTTCATTTTCTGAATCCATTTTTCAGTTTTATTATTATTATTTCTCAAATATGAACATGTAAAAAGTAAAAAATATTCCCCTATTATAGTTACTATTCAATTACAAAGCAATAGAGCACATCTAACCACCACGTGACACATTCACTGTCCTGGTTTTTTTTTAGACTAGATCCAAACATTTCACCCCCATTTTGTAAGTTGTTTTATGTTAATTTGTAAGTTGTTTGTGTTAATTAGGTTTGCAAAATATTAAAAATCAAATATATAAAGAGAATATCAAGACTGTTTTTCTAACGATAGGCGTCCATTTTGTGTATGGACGCCATTTTGCAACACTTAAATATGTAAGCTCTTATTTTATTTGACTGAGTCTGTATGTACATTATTTTCTAGTACAATTTCTTTATTTTGTGTAATCTTTATTTAAGAAAAAACAAGGTTCTGACTCTAATCTGTACTTACCAGGTCGGCTACATGTGAAACATGGATGGATGGATGTACTCAATGAAAATTTAGTCAAGCATGCTTGGTATTAAAAGAAATCTTTCTTTTAATGAAGTCATATTTTTAACAAGTTTTACAAAAAATCATAGTTTCTTTTACAGACTCTACTTATAAACAAATACAAATACATTAACATCTTAACCTAACCATTTTTATATTTGAGAGTTATATAGCAAACAAAATGTCTTATATCAAAACGTTCATATTTCAGATAATTTTAAAATAGTGCAACTCGTTACCTTCTTATTAGTCACATATTACGTTTAATTCGATTTTCAGTATTCAACACATCTCTTATCGTAGACAAGTTCTCACTTTACCGAACATCTTCTTTTAAAACCGCACCATATTAGCTCTGGACAAACAACATCCAGTCTCTGAGTCTTACTCCCTAGGAATGACGCCAAGCTAACTTAGCAACACAGAGCTTTTTACCTCCATTCCCACCATGTTCTGTCATTGACCAATGAGAGTTCGACTTTTTGGTTTTTTTCGTTTGAGATGGTTTCGGCATCTGAGTCCTTGACACAACCTGCGCCTTTTTGTCTAATTTAGTTCGAGAAGGTATTACACTATTTCAGCACAGTACGCGCTTAATTTGAATTGTTTAATGTTCGTTATTTTTATCATTAAAATATGTTTTGTCCACATTAACAATTTTTGATTTTGAATAATACTTATTTCTATGTGCAATACAGCTTCTTAATTAATTAATTATCTGATCAATTATCCTTAATATCTTTATTTATTTATTTTTATTTTTTATTGGTTGGAGAATGTCCCATGCTTACAAGTTTAAAGATTTTAGCCCTAATGTCTAATAATATATTTGAAATATATTATTTATAAGTTGCTTATCTGGTGAATAATAAGTCAGAGAATACATATTTGTTGGATATAGTTGAATCTAAAGAACATGAAATAAAGATTAGATTTTGTATGGACAGGAGACGCAGGCTTACCCTGAAAAGTGGTCTTAGTAAGTTGCTTATGTGGTGAATAATAAGTCAGAAAATACATATTTGTGGGATATAGTACAATCTAAAGAACTCAAAATAAAGATTAGATTTTGTATAGACAGGAGACACAGGCTCACCTTGGAAAGTGGTCCTTGGTATTACCTAAATAGTATACAAGTATGAAAACACAGATAAAAACACTAAAGTTCTGAAATATTTCGTAAACCTTCTTTTTATACTCTACTGATTGTTCTGTAAAACAATGTTCACTTTCTCAATCAGTAGAGTATAAAAAGAAGGTTTACGAAATATTTCAGAACTTTAGTGTTTTTATGTGTGTTTTCATACTTGTATACTATTAGATAATACCAAGGACCACTTTCCAAGGAAAGCCTTTGTCTCCTGTCCATTAACATCTAATCTTTATTTTGTGTTCTTTAGATTCAACTATATCCCACAAATATGTTTTCCTGCCTTATTATTCACCAGATAAGCAACTTACTAAGACCACTTTCCAAGGTAAGCCTGTGTTTCCTGTCCATACAAAATTTATTCTAATAGGCTATGTGCCCTATTAAACTCTAACTTGGACACAAAATAAAGAACCAAGTCCTTCTAAAAAGTACTAAAAATTAAGTGCAGGATTTATTTATTACTGCACCATACTTTTATTAATTTTTTTTTTTTTTAAGATTAGAAAACTAATATAGGTATTATTATGGTTTGTAAAGTTGTTAAATGCTGAAATTATTTCAGAATTTCCAACATATTTTTTATAAGTTTAAGTATGTAGGCCTTATATATATATATATATATATATATATATAAGCAGAATGGAAAAAGTATTACCTTGTCTTTCTATAAAATAATCCTAATTTCTTTAACTTTAATTTATCTACATATTTATTATAGCCTAATAATTGCATTTACCTAGATAGAGAACATATAAAAAAATAGAATGGCATCTTAGGTGATCCATGGGCTGTATCCAGTTCATACGCATAGTGCATAACACCACATACTGTCTCGCTTAGGAAAAGGTGTTTTATTACATCTAATTATAGTCACAATAAGCACTAAACATTTTGTAACATTTTTAATTTAATTATTATTTACAATATATAACAGCCCCCCTCCTTCCCCCAACAACCTAAGTTTAAGGTTTTATTTGTTATTGTGAAATTTGTCAAGGCAGTCTACAGGGTACAAGTCCAGATTTGTCAGGGCAACTAGCGCAAACTAAAATTGATTGTTTTTGACTCCCGTCCTGTAACACATTCTGCACTTTTTATGTTTTGTGCTGCTTTTCAGACTACGCTCGTCATTCTTTACTAGGTGATGTAAATTATTGCTTCTCCCTGGAGGAGTACACATTGGCTGAACAGGTGAAGCTGGTGTTAGGTAAAATTATCAAGTCCCAGGACTGTTACCATCAGTGTCTTCAGTAATGACAGACCCTTTTTTTAGGTCTTGCTGAGTTTATATACCTTGGCAGGTTACTGAACCAGTTAAATTGTCTAGAGTCGGCTATTGCAACTCTTTATATATATTTCACAAAATTAGGCTGCCTTCTGTGTATTGTCTTGGGACTTAGAATAACAATTTTATTTAATAGCTATTATAATTTTACCTAACTAAGGTTTTTCCCTTGACTGTCCTCTCTTGTTTGTTATAGAAACCATGTCATTTTCAAATTGAGTTAAATATACACAACGACTCTCTTGTTCTTCCACTTTAAAATGAGTACACCTTATGCATACTAGTAGACAGTATCTTTTAGAATTGTGTCATTCACTGAATCGGTATTATTTTTCCTATCTGCATGGAGAGTTCAAGTGCAGTAGGTATTGTAAGCCAGCAGTTTGAAAGCTAGAGTGAAATTATTGTAAATTTGTCCAAGAGTGGCCATTCCGTAACATTCCTTGGATAAGGTGAATTACAATTTTTGTGAGATGTTCTTTTCCATATAGGATATCATAGCCCTAAATAAATTTTGAATTTTATAGTCAAACTTTCAGGTTTGCTGACCGAGTGAAGTAGAATGTCATATTTATGGCACATGTCCTTTTGATATAGCCTACTTGCTGAATATCAAGAGGCTTTTCCAAAGCACCATTACTGCTTCAATTAAGAGTTCTCTTGAATGGGAATAAATACTTCTCATTTTTTTATTAACCCTTTGGGTGGCACACTAATTTTAATATAGTCATAAATAATGTTACTGTCAGAGATCACAACATATGAGGGGTGAAGAGGGAACGGCACATATGCTGATCACATTTAGACTCCTAGACTATTAAAGTCCCCTTAACAACTACCATACTAATTGGTTAGAAAATATCAGGTTGGGATTTTCCACAGTTGTGAGTGGTTAAGCGTAGGCTATGAATGATTTCAGTGTAGATAGTTATTTTAAGTGTCTCAGTGTTTTTTTAACATAGGGTGATATATTATTGAACACAGTAGGTTCAGTTTATTTTATTTATAACATGTCTAGGATTAATAAAAAAGGGAAAGTGATTCATAGTTAAGCAGGACATATAATTAGTGAAGTAATTAAAGTTTGCGATGAAGAAGCTAAAAATAATCAACTGTCAATTTTGCTAGCTAAAGCTACTGAAAGGGCTGCTAATTATACAAAAGTTTCAAAACACCATATCAAATATTAGAAAAGAAAGACAAAAGATCGAATCAAATCCTATTGCGAGTATGACTACTCCAGCTAAAAAAAGGAAGAAAAAACTGAATGATCCAAAAAAGGTATTTGTTGATGATTTCCATAGGTCAGTGATTCGAAACACAATTAATGATTTTTATGTTCTAAACAAAAAAGTGCCAACTTGTCAGAAACTTCTTTCACGCATCCTAAATTTTCTAAATAAAGTCACATAGGCTTTTAATATTAGACTAAAAATACTTAATGCTAGACAAATTTTGATTGACTATAATATTTTCATTCATTGTTATTGTTTTTATATAAGATTAATTATATTTTCCTCCCTTTTTATCATATTATCATTGACTATTGAAGAAGTATCAAAAAATAATAAAATATGTTTAAATATTATTTGTAAAGTGGCACTTAATAATATTAAATAATCTCATTCATAAATTGGCCGTGGTTATGTAAACCTTGTTTAAGAAAAGCATTCAAATTAGCAGTTGTAACTCATTTCGGAGTATTTATCATGTCAAACCATTGAGTCAATGTTATATTATATTTGACTTTTTTTTATATTAAATATGAATTTTATCAATGTTCAAGTTACACAAATTATATTTTATATTATGTGGAGATATGATGAATTATATTTATATCTACTGAGGTATGGTTTGTAATCAAATGGGTTATGTTTTTGGTTTGTGATAATGAATATGTTTAATTGGGTGATTTCTTGTTATACATGTTATAACTTTGGAATTTCGGTATCATTAGAATTTTTTATCATTATATTATTTTAGCTTCTCAGGAATGGAATGACAACAATCTACTTCAATCAGATTTCACAGAAGCAATTTTCTGTTCTAAGTTTTAAGTTTATGTACCACACCTTGATCCATAGGTTGCAACATTGATATCATGTTAGGAGTCAGAAATTTTACTTTTATGTTTTCATACACCAACTGGATATCTGAAGGATGTGATGGAGCATTATCTTTCAAAATTAGAGCCTAAAGTGGCAACCCATTTTCTTCATTAAATCTTTTTACTGAATGAACAAATTTCTTATCAAACCACTACTTAAAAAGCTTACCAGTCTTTCACACTTTATTTTCATATCTGTAAAAACCGGGAGAGAATTCATATTCATTTTTTAAGGGGTTAATGGCTTGGCAGATTTTCCAGTGACCTTTAACGGTTTATTGCTGCGGCGTTACTACACGCCAAAACCTGATGCTGAAGGTTCCTCTTTAGTAGAAAGAATTGTAGTGGGGGTGCTTTAAAGTTCAATCCAGTCTTGTCCGGATGATATACTTGCTAGATTGAGTAATTTTTCAACAAAATCTTAGAGGCTAATTCATCTAAATATTCTTTTGCAGCAGTATTATCAGCCGATAACTTCTCTCTACTTATCGTTAGTTATCCACCTCCATGTCTTCTCTTCCATCGAACCAACCACCCATTGCTAGGAATAAATGCCTACTCACCGGCCATTAAGTTGTTCAACTGCAATGCCTTTTCAAGTATTAATCAACTACTAATAGGAACACTTTTCTGGCTTTCTGGTGTAAACCATAAAAACACGGCTTTGACAATTTTTTCATTTATAAAATCTTTTGAATGATGACATTATTTCAAAGTGTTTTCACATATAACACTCCTAGCATCTTTGTCCTACCACTATGCAAAAGTATCGGGTGGCGCATACAATTTAACTAATGTTGAATACTATTTATTACAGATTTTTATACTAATCCTAACAGATTATTAAAATTGAGTTATTTTGTGTCCCTTGCATCCCACATTGTTTGTATCATATGTGGATACAATATTTCAGCATTTATTATGCTAGTACAACAATATAATCAAATAACATTAATTTATTATAATAAATACTATATAATTATGGTTTCATTAATATTATATTTTTTGAAGTTAAAATTGAATTCTTGTGTATACATCCCCCCCTCCTCCTCAGATTATAGGATTATATATATACGGGAATTGTTCAAGATGTGGAGGAAAAAATTGGTAAATGTACAGGAATTTTTTAATTCCAATCAATTAGACACTCTATAAAAGAAATTGTAAAGAATCATAAATTACTCATCTTCTGATACATGATTAATATGTTAATTTTAATATTCATGAAAGAACTGAATACTATATTTAAAATAGCACAAAATAATGGTTATATGGTAAAATACATAACAAAGTTGTTCTAAAAAAATCAAAAGTTAAATTGATGGCATAAGATAGGGTGTGAGGAACAGGTGGGTCGGCTAAATTTACTTTCACAAGACATGATCAAATAAAACTTGAACACAGTTAAGAATAGATTAAGCAATATAATTATAGAAAATAATGGTTAGAATAAAAATGAAGTTCATGAAATCAAATATGGGTGTAACATAACATACTTGGTGGCCAAACGGGTTATAAACTTAAGACTTGATTAGAAAACACATTAGATCTTATAAATATTTAAAAAAAGTTATATAAATGATAATTTTGAAGGATGCAGTAAAATACTGTTGAAAGTGGAATTCATCTTTAATGCATACAAGTTAAAGAATGCTAGCAATTTATAATAAAAGTTATTTAATATGTTAATTTTTTAAATTGTATGTTTTGATTAAGAATTAAAAAAACTATTATTTTGCTATTCATATAAAGATAATCTAAACAACATATTTTTTAAAAATAAATGTATTGGTTGTATAACCAGAGAGTGTATAAATTACATATTCCTCTAAAAGATATAGTACATGCCATTTATGTGCTTAGATCTTTTCAAAATTGAATAAAATACTTATCTAATGAATAAATATTTGATACATCAAAACTGTGTATGATTACTCTCATGATTTTATCTCATCATTAGTCAATGTATCCAAACAAAGTTTGGATTGAAATAACAGTGATGTTATAGAAATAATAGTTACATAATCTCACCATATAAATATGTCAAATGTCAATATGTTTAAAGGTATATTATATTTCATATTTGTAACTTTTTATATAAAGAGTGATGTCATCTTTGAATTAGTCTGAGAAACGATGTAACTTCTTCATTTAATTGAAGAAATTTGATTTTTTTTTTTTTTTTTTTTTTTTTTTACGGAAAAGACAAGGTAATATTAATTTTTATTATTTAAAAGATAAAGAAGGGGAAATGATCAATCTTTAATTTTAATTTAACAAAACCTCAGGGGCTCACTATAGTGAGTACAGGGCTTGGCAATCCCGAGTGTACCTAGCTAGATCTACACCTTTTCCAAGTTGTTTTGGGTTAGATCCCTCTCTTTCATCTTTCCTATCAAGTCTCTCTTGAATTTTTCAAACTCTAGTTCTTTTCTAACCCTGACACTATTAGTGTATATTAGTGTTTGGAGTCTTTATTTTATGTTATTTTAGTCCTTTTATTTATATAAGGGAGTAATGGCCGAAAGGTTTGATACGCCAAACAAGGAAAAACAAAATAAAAATGTATAATCTTCAGTAATAAAAATTGTTCATTCTGTTTACTAAATTAACTTTTAGAATTAATCTTTTTTATTGTTTGTATTTAATTTGCCTTTAAATTAAGTCATTCTTTTTTGTTTTAGTAAAGTTGATTTTCCTTAAATGGAGTTAAAATAATGTTTTTTAGTTATCTTTTGAAATATTAGAATTTGTTGTTATAATATGTGTGCGTGTGTCTAGGTTTGGCAGTGTGGCGGTATTTTGGAAATCATACCCTGTTCCCATGTTGGTCATGTATTCCGTGACAAATCCCCTTACACTTTTCCTGGAGGTGTTTCTAAAATTGTCTTACACAATGCAGCTCGTGTCGCAGAAGTCTGGATGGACGAATGGCGTGATTTCTATTACGCTATGAATCCAGGTAGCCCCTGGTTATATAAAAACAAAAATTTTGCTTCGCTCATTGGGAAACGTGGCATCGTTGTCCATTTACTAATAACTGATCATGGAATTTAAGCAATTAACAATTAAGAAATGCACAGATTAATATTTGAAAAATATATATATACTGTATTTGTAAATATTTTCCATAAAGAGAATCTACTGCATTACAATAATTGTATAATTTATTTAAGTTAGAAAGCAGAGAAAAAAAAAATCATGTTTTAGTTGACACGAGATTTAAAATAATTCTTTAACTAAAATTGTTTTTAAATACACCTTTATTGATGTCCTGTTTTAATTTATAATCAGAATTTTATTCATATTTATTCCATATGAAGATATAAAAATAACAGAATTTACTTTTTTTAACTAACAAAAATCATATTTAGTTTTGAAACAGTTAAATTTTTTAGTTTTTCTTTTATTGTTTAAAAATTGTATGCTTAGAATCTTCCAAATCTCTATATGAATTTGAAAATTTCAAGATCTAGGTTTTTTTAAATGAAATATAAACAGGAAATGATCTTACATAATATCAGTCTAACAATAAATCATATCTACATGTAGATTTCGTTTAAAATTTACTATTTACTTTCTTTCAACATGTTACATTTTCAATGTAACTTGTTATTTATAATATTAATTTTTATAATTTTTTTTCATCATTATTTTTGAAACGATTCTGTGCATTCCTTAAACATCAGCATGTTTTTTTTTGCATTAGAAATTTGCTTGCGAATGTATTATAGACTTAAACTAAACTAACATTCATTGATGCTAACTAACAAATTAAATACTCAGTTGTACTTCAATCATTCATTAGATGCTCTTGTGTCTCATCTAGTTTTGGAATTTTATAATGCTACATGTCCATCACAAACTAATGTTTTGTTCAAATTGATTATGTATTCAACCTTGCAGCTCTCATTGTACTTCAGTAGATTACTCATCGCTTTTAATTCAACTTAAAAGGAGTACAGTTCATCTTATAATTTTTTTTCTCCCTAAAAAGTTGTACAATATAAATTTTTATTTTCATATGATACTTTAGTGTTTTATCATTTGTAATATAATTTTTATTTACGTCATAATTGTGTTTATAATGTTTGAATAATGGAATACACTCATATTGCAGTTTCAATATTAAATTTTGAGAACAGTGAAATAATTCAGAAACTATTGAGTTGAATTGATAAATAATTTTTAAATAAAGTGTCATTACAACGGTCTAAATCTTTAATTTAAGATAAATATTTCATCTTTTTTGATTGTCTTTAACGGATTTATAGATAAATGATTACTATACATTTTTAACACCGTTGCTTTGTTTATACTATTTTAAGATATTTATTGCGATGTTTAAAATTTGTATGGTATTATTCCTCATAAATTGGAATTTGTCTGTGTATATGTTAATTTTGCACGTTTTTCTGTTTGTATTATAACTTTTCATTTAAAGAAAACTTTAAATTTGCATGCTTAAAGAAGCATTAAATTTTAAAAGTTTTAAATTTAAGATTTATAAAAAAGCAAAACTGGACAATATTTTCATTCAATAAGACTATGAAAAGACTTTTCAGAAGTACAATGGATAAGTACAAGGTTGAGTTATACTTCCTATTTTAACAGTTGTATATTTAAGAAATCAGTTCAAATTTAAATGCGTGTTAGTTGAAATTAATAAACTCCTCTCCAACCAATTCTACCTTTCCTTATTACTAATATTTTACTTCTGTTTGCTTTTGTTTTGTTTTTGAGTGATTTTTGTGCTTTGTTTGGTGTGTTTTTTCTTGGAATCATTTTGTAAATTGTTTATTATCAGCAAATGAACAGCCCACGATGTTCTTATATTCTCCACAGTCAAAGCATTTCTCATATATTATTTGTGTTCTTTTGGAATTCCATTAATAATAATATGATATTTTTACATATTATGTATTTACATTTATTTAAAACTGATAAAACTTGTAACTTTAGTATATGTATTAGGCATATAATAACAATGATAACAGTAATAACAAATGATAACAAATTTGTTAATGTTCGATCTCAAAATATACTTTATTCTTTCAATTACAATGCTGGTCTTTAGAACCGTGAAGAAAGGTTAAAGTTCTCATTGCAATCTGAATCTTTATACATTAAATTAGTAAATGTAAAAAATTATGTATAAGTTGTTTCTGTGTGCATCTTATCTATTACTAAATCAGTAAAGTAATAATTATGTCAAGACCCACCTAATTTGAATTAATTAAAATGTTTGGTACACAACAACCAACATGCAATTACAGCTTCTTCAAAAGTTGTGATTGTTTATAACAATTATTTTGCCTTTAAACTTCAATTTTCATACTAAGAATTATACAAAGACTAATCTTTACAATTGCAGCATTTGAAATGGATCTAATCCTTAGTTTGAAAATAATGTTGCTATTCATTACCAAAAGTAGTGTAAGCATTTAAAAATTTTTTTTTTTATTAAGCAACTACTAACAATTCTAGTTCTCTATTCCTTCAATGATTTAAATATTAACATTGCTTCCAATTTGTTTAAATGGCTAAAACTTTTTAAATTAAGTGTTTATTTAGTTTTGAAGAGTAGGAAATAAAAGGTCTTATTTTGGTACTGTTGTCCATAGTTTCTGCCGATAGTAAACACAGAAAATTAGTTATCACACTCCTTTTACAGTAACAAAACATCCCTTGGTGGTTAATATGATCTTCATTTTACCAACAATTTCGCTATTGACCTTGCTTTGTAGTAGTTTGAAAACATTATCTAGATTCTGCACTTACACTGTCACTATTTCAGAATATTTCTATTTCTGTTGCTAAAACTGTTTCATTTGAATCTACTGTTCCCTGTAAGTGACTTTTAAGCAAAAATCCACATGAAACATAAATTTGACTGTATTTAAATTTTATAATAGTGCAAAAATATTCAAAAATAATAAGAAATCTTGTTCATAATTTATTATTTTTTCTAGGAGGATGTAAAATAGACCTCTTCATACAAATTATTGGAGGTGAAAATGTGTCTCCCTTTCCCCCAATTTCAACAGCACAAAATTTAAAGAACTTCTTAATCTTAATTGTTCAATGTTAATCTTATTTCATTTTTAACCGGTTTAATTTTAATTCATAATAGCATAATAATAATTTCGAATGACTTTATTTCTTTTATTTTCTCATTCCATCAGTTTTCATATTATTCTCTTTAGTGATTAACAAACAGGGGTCACTAAATTTGTCGTTTCCCCCCCCCCCTTTGTGTATCAAAGGATATACCTTAAATTCTATGGACAACAGTGTAAGGTAAGCCAGTTTTATCCTGTTTTTTTTCAAATTTGCTAAAATCAAAACAAATAAACGCATTAAATGCATAAAGTATGAGCATATGAATGTCTTTTATTAACTTTAAAAACTCTTTAAACTTTAAAGTGCCTTCTCTGCACTTTACTTCAAAAATTAATTCCTTTACCAATATAGTTCAAATATAAACAAAAAAGATAAGAAAGGATTTCATCCATTTAGTGCAATTGAACTTTTTATGAGAAGAGAGTAGAAAATGATTCACAAAATGTATACGATTAGGTTTTTTTTCTTATAAATTGTAATTTGACTGTTCCAACACTAAATTTCACAACATTAAATTACTTTTTGTGTGTTTGTCATGACCAAGAAACTTGTATTTTGCAGTATTTGTAAATTTTAGCCGATAAATAGAATAGAGATTTTCACAAAATAATGTTTATTGGTCAAACGCATTTCATCGACAATATACCCATTCTTACATTTGGTAGAGTAAATGAATTATAACTATCGTAGAATAATACATAGATTACATTTGACTTTTTATTAACTAAGTAGAGAGTTCCTAAGTTTATGAAGCTGTATATATATTTTTTTTTTAAGAAAATACTGTTTCCACAATTTTACAATTACCTCTTCCTTTCTCAGATAATTGGTAATTGTGTGGTAAATTTATATGAACAAAAAACAATTAATTAGATTATTGTGTGAGTTGCTATGTTCATTAAAACAAATTTGTTATACATTACAATTAGTTCTTTAATCTAAAAAAAACAACGCAATCAACTAAATTATTGTAAGTTTATCTAGTTTATGCACTACATTGTATAATCAGGCAATAGGTTTTTATATACTTATACACATTACACATACACACATTATATACTTATTTTGTGAGTGTGTGTGTTCATAATTAAGTGTTTTTGCAAGCTGATAATTTTATTAAATACATATAAATATATACTAAAAGGCATTGATTAGGCCTAACTAAAAACAAAGCAAAAGAAAGGTGCATGATGCTTGGCTGATTGTTGGTGTTATTATTAACGGTTTTGTGGAATGGTGGGGGTTGTAGATTTGGATGTGTGGTGGTGTCCTTGAGATCGCTACTTGTTCCCATGTGGGACATGTGTTCCGCAAGTCCACCCCCTACAGTTTTCCTGGGGGAACATCTAAAGTAGTGAACCACAACAATGCTCGACTGGCAGAGGTCTGGCTTGATGATTGGAAGCATTTTTACTACAGTATAAATCCAGGTCAGAGTACATAGTATTATGGCAACAAAATACTGCACAAATGTACTATGGCAAAGCACTTTTTTATTTTCTTTTGTATTATGAGTATGCATATTTCTGTGTTGTGAAAAATCATTTTATGTATTTTATAATAAATTGTTCTTATATTTATAAAAAATTATGAAATCAAGATGTTTATATTTCTTGATATTTATTCTCAATCAATGTTTACTTTATTACAATAATACCATTAGCTTGCCTCCTTTCAATTCAGTTATTTTTGTCGTTAAAACTTTGATTTATTAATTGGAAAAAATTAACTTACTAGGACAACAGTATGGCTTTCTAGACTAGTTAGTTATCTCGTAGTTCCTATTGTATAAATGTAACTAATTTAAAGTTGTATTAAGAAATCAATTTTGGATAAAATGATTTTAAAATGATATCAAATTTACATTGTTTTTTTAAGTCAAAAACCTCTGTGTCATAATATAAAAAAAAAAGAAAGAAAAGGCCAATAAAAACTCTCCTAGCCCTTGAATATGCTAATAGCATCAGGGTAGGGAAAAACAAAATTTAGTCAAGACCTGATAGAAAGGGATTTAACCCAAGATTAAATGTAGATCAAGCTAGATTCACTCGGGATTGCCAAACCCTTACTCACTAAAGCAAATTTACATAATACAGTAAACTTTCGATACTTTGACTCTCGATACTTCGACAATCCGTGTACTTTGACACAGGAACCTGTCCAGACAGGTCACAAAGGGTGCTGTTTGATCATTCTGCCACTTCCATTGTTAAATTAACAAAAAAGGTTTGAAAATTTACTCAAATAAAAGTAATTGAATACACATACAGTATCACTTTCCACTCATAATCACAATCTTGCTTGCAAAGATTAATACAGACTAAAAATATTAGCAGGCAAACACCGCATTAGGATAAACACGTAGAGTTGATTGACAGATGTCACAACGTGTATGTTTCTCATTGGCCTGTACAGTATTTTTAGATGAGGGGAGGGGCTTTATTTGTGAAAATGAAACGTTCTCAGTAATCTCATTGGTCTGTACAGTATTTTTAGATGAGAGGTGGTCCTTTATTTGTGTAAATGAACCGTTCTCGGTAAGGAAACGCAACCCTATTTCGAAGAATTGAAGGGAACAGTTTCCTATGAACAAAACTACTTTGTACACAACCCAATAAAATGACCTTCACAACTGCAGCATTTTCCCCACGTGATATTTTTAATCTTTATAGTGTCTTAAAACTGTAATACTGTATATGAAAGTTAAAATGTGATTTTTTGGTGATTTCGTAATTACTCGGATTCACATCGGTTAATACAGAAACTCGTTTAACATTCCTTTGTGCACCGTTTCTACTTTTACAAACTGTTTTTTTTTTTTTTTTTTTTTACTACCTCGGTTTACCCGTAACTTTGTTAGTCAGGGCTCGGATAACCGTGGTTCTACTGTACTTTTACTTTTGTTTAATGTTACAGTATTCATTAAATTTGTATAATTTTCTTATAAAAGTCATGTTTTTAATGCTCCCTATGTTATTAGTGTATGTCCAATACACTCCCTATAGTTCGAATTTTGATACTTCAACAACCCCTAAGTCCACAGAAAGTGTCTAACTATCGAAGTTTTACTGTAATAACGTTTATGCAAACCAGATTTTAACTCTTCTACCATAAATAATGGAAGGGTCAGTAAACAATGTTATATAATATTGTAAAGTGAATATATAATTTGTCATCTTATTTAGACTGATTTTTTAAATTGATTTTTTACTTTTTCACACATAGTATAGAGAAAGTTATGTGATGGGTCAAAAAATCAATGTTGGGTTTTTTGCAGATATATCCATTTTGAGGTCCCCCGAGACCAAAAAACTGGGAATTTGGTCATAACTCCTTTATTTTTCAATATTTTTACACCAAATTTTGGTCACCTTCAAATTAATTACCATTGACTGCAATGCACTTCTCTAATCGTTTCTTCCATTGTTGAAAACATTGTTGATATTCACTTAATGGAATGTTCTTTAGTCCATTCAGCGATTTTTGTTTCACCTCTTCCACGGTCTCAAAACGTCTACCTTACATATCTCTTTTGAGTCGGGGGAACAAAAAAAGTCGGAGGGAGCGAAATCCGGTGAATAGGGAGATGAGCAATTAGTGTCGTACCGTTTTTTGTCAAAAACTGCTTTACAGACAGGCTTCGAAACAGACATGAAGTCGCCGTCCCCTTTGCTCGTCTGTGAGAAGGCGTGGAACAAGTTTGGCTGCAACTCTTCTCATGCACAAATCCTCTGGATTAAACTCCAACTCAACCCAGACATCGCAACTAATTGATCAATGGTTCGACGACACTCTTCACTAACTAGAGTGTTGATTTTCTCTATGTTGTCGTCAGTTCTTGATGTTGAAGGGCGCCCAGAACGAGGCTGGTCTTCAGTCGACATTTCTCCATTTTTAAAATGCTGAAACACGTATTTTACTTAAATTATCTTCCCCATAAGCTGTTTTAAGCATTACAAGAGTTTCCACGGGCGTTTTCCCCAACAGGAAACCAAATTTCACAGCCACACGTTACTCCCGGCAGTCAGCCATTTTACATTTTCGCCGAAACGGAAAAAGGTCTTTGACAAAAAAATTCTCATGGACGAACTGATCCATTCACAGTGAACAAACGTTGCACACTGACATGTAGCAATGTGACTCAAGACTCCCTCTCACAAGACCGACCACGCCCACCCCCTCTCCTCACCAGTCCGATTCCTGTTATTTTTGAATCCCCCCTCATATGTAGTGTACTACAGCCCAAACTAGTAGACCAATTTTAATTAAATTTGGTATGTTGTTATATCTAGGGATTTATTTATTTGTTATTTTTTTAATATAAATATTTATAACTCTTAATTTGGGGGTAGCAACTTTGAGACAAACCAAAATACAGTGAAACCTTGTTAATTCGAACTAATTGGGATTGAGGGTGGTTTGGACTAACAAATTGTTTGGATTATCAAACACGATGCTGTTAAAGCATATTAATATAAAGAACCATATTATGGCTGAAACATTTGAAATGTGTAAATACTATCGTTAGTGAAAAGTAGTTTGAATATAAAATATTGTTATTGTAAAGAAAAAATAACTAATTTTCTTCTGTGTTATCGATGATGTAAGTTTTTTGGTTGTCAAATCTCAGTTTTCTTTACTTGATCAATTTTGGCATTAAGCACTCGGGTTGCTTTTCGTAACAGATCATTGTGGTCTCAAATGCATTGAAAGCATCAGCAAGGAAAGGTCCAGGATAAACGATTTGCTCATCATCACTGATATGTTTCGTTCTACCTAGGTTATCCTTGCTAACAATGGAAATGATCTCATCTTCGTTGCACAGTTGATACCCTTGTTCATTAATGTCACTGTTCAGCCACTCAGTTGCATCGCTCACGTCACACACTTCAAGCCCAGGAATTGTATGACAAAGGTCAACAATTTCTTGAAATATAATTCCCTCATCTGGCCCAACATCATTCTTCATCAAGTTCTCTTGAGTCATTTGACTGAAAGAATCCACCAGTATATAAAAGGAGTCCTTAAGATTTAATGTTTTTGGAACTGGATTTTTGCACATTTCCCTCGTCTCTTTCTATAGAAGTAGCCACAGAAGCACTTCTTTCCTGTACATTTTTGTTTTGTTTTGGCTATAACACCTTGATCCATTGGCTGGAGGAGAGCTGTTAAATTTGGTGGAAGGAACATTACAGTGAAGTTTTCTCGAACATCGTTTAATTGATCAACATCAAGATGTCTGAGCGTGCTGTCAATTATTAACAACACTTATCCAGTTTTTCCTTCTTGCTTTCTGTATTTTTGGACTTCTGGAAATAAATATGTTTATGTACCAAAATCAAGACATATATTGGCAGTCATCCATGAGCTCTTTTGGGCCTTATAAGTGACAGTGTCCCATGGGAAGTCATATAACATTTTTAAACATCTATGTTTTTGGCTTTTACTAATAACCAACAAGGGAAGAGAATGAATACCACTTGCATTGGAACAAACCATTGTCGTTACTCTGTCTTTGATCATTTTGTATCCAGCAGCTTGAATTTCATTACAGGATGCAAGAGATTTTCTTGATAATGAATGCCAATTTATGTTGGTCTCGTCAGTTTCGTACACATCATCCTTTGAAAATCCAATATCATGAAATTATTCTTACAATTTGTTCATTAATAATTGGGTAGCTACAGGATCACCTAGACAAGTTTTCTCCTTGAATATCTTATTCTGTGATATTTCTCCTTGAAATTCTAAGTATTCTCCTTGTACAACCAACCACTGCTAGCCTTAAACTCAGAAGAACCTTTTAGTTTTTTATTAAAACCAAAAGCCTTTTCAGAAAGAAGTAGCCCTGAAAAGCTCCTTCTTTGGGTAAACCGTAGATATGATGCTTCTCAAGAGCCATATTTTTGGCTGTTTTAAAAAATTTTCTATTTTTTGGCCATTCATTACCGTCTTGTGTGAGAGCAATATTTAGTTACAGCATCCTGTTTGCTTTTTATGTCGGTAATTGTGGACTAACCTACATCATATTCTCTGGACGCTGAAGCTCTCCTTTTACATCTCTTTTATCTCTCAATGATTTCTAATTTTTCATTAATATTTTTGGTCAATGATCGCACTATCACCTCTTAGGGTTGGATCCCCTTCCTTTGTTCTGTAATCAATAAATATCTTATCTCTATTCCTTTCTTTGTTTGGTTTTGGATGAGTGAGTACTGTTTGGGGCAGATAAACAAGTGTTCATAGTGAAAGTTACTACAGTATTGTGTTTCTATAACATGGCATACACAAATGAGGAGGCATTCTAGATGCTTATAGTGTTAGAAGAATGCTTTCAGAATTACGCAGCTGCTGGAAATATGTATGCAGAACGTTATCCAGACCACGAACATCCTTCATGTATGCCCTTTCAAAGGCACGCTAATCGTGTGCATGAAACAGGACGAGTCCAACCTGATCACAACATAGCTAAAGAACTCGCTAGGCCTGTAAGAAGAGATAGGGCACCGGAGGTATTGGCAGCAGTTCAACTAAACCCCCAGAACTCCTCCAGAAGGATAGCTCTTGATTCAGGTAAAGTTCAATGTTGGGGATTCTTTAAGACAAAATGCACCGGTATAGGATTTCACTTCATCAAGAACTACACAGAGATGATTATCTTCAACAAATGAGATTTTGTTTATGGGCCAGAGAACAATTACAACAAAATCAAAACTTTTCCCGTAACTTTTTTGGTGTGGCGAGGCAACATGTCGGAGCAATGCTGAAGTGATCCACCACAATATGAGGTATTAGCATTATTGGGCATACTAATATCCACACTGGATGCGAGAGATCGACAACCAGAGATATTGGACTTTTGCCTGGTGTGATATTGTTGGCAACAGAATTGTTGATCCATTTTTTTTTTCAACCATAACTTAGATGGAGATACTTACAATTACTTTCTGGTTGATCATTTACCTAATTTAGTAATAGATTTAACTCAAGAGACCATACAAAATATGTGGTTTATGCATGATGGAGCACCAGGTCACTTATGCCCAAAATGTGTGAAAAAGTCTGGACGAACAATATCCTGGAGAATGGATTGGAAGGGGTGATCTCATAAACTATCCACCAAGATCGCCTGATTTAAGTTGTATGGACTTTTATTTGTGGGGTAAATTAAAGTACTTAGCTTATACAGTACGACCAACAACGAGAGAAGACACGATGCAGTGAATTAGAGATGCTGTGAACTCAATCAGTGGTGAAGAAATACTGCAAGTTGTATTTCAAAGTAGAACTTTGTTTAGAAAGCAATGGGCTGCAGTTTGAGCACCTGTAAACCTTATGAAACAAGATAAATAGTAGGTTATTGTTGGAGTGCAAGTGATTAACATTGTGTTTTAGTTTTAGATTATGTTTTAACTCCAATTGTCTTTTTAAGGGAACAAGGCCATTCTTCACTTTCATAGCACAAAACACATCTTTGTGTTCATTATTTTTATACCTTACTGTTCTATTCAAAAATTAAAATAAATTATTTTATAAAAAAGTATAATTTGACAATTAAGGTGAACGTGTTTAAATAGTATCAACATTTTACTTATATGACTAAAATAAGCTACTGTTAAATTAACAGAAGAAACAAAACGTTTATAGTTACGAGAAACTTTTGTTGAAAATCAAATATTGTTTTGCTTGTAGTTATTTATTGTTTGTAATTTTTAGAAGGCTTTGTTTAACTGGTACCCAAAGTTACAGTTTTTACTTATGATTTTCATAGGGTTGAGTAGTCCTAAAAAACCGCCTTTCATGCATCATTGTGAAACAGTTAGATATAAAGTCAAACTTTAAATACAAAAAAAATGTTTGTTTTTGAAAGACCTTTTCAATGATGTGCCTCATGACTATCGTTACTATTTAGAGTTTTGGGTTTTAATCTGGTTTTTTTTCCAAAATTGTATGTATTTTGAAAATTTTTTAGTAAGGAGCAATTTAAGATACCCTTTTTGAAAAGGGTATCTTTTCATGAATCTAGGATAAAAATTTGGTTTATATAGGCTATGATATGTGGTAACAATATCACTAACTTTTTTGTCGTTTTGGAAATCTGTATAATTCTCATACAAAAAATAATAAATGTATTTCAATATTTTGTTCATAGAAATTATTAATCCATAGTTATTGGTAATAGCTTAAATATCAAAATCTCCCAAAAGTTTAAAAAATAGTCTCTAAACTTGGTAATGGACTAACGACATGATAATCATTATTCTAATTTCAGTAAATGCAATTTTATTACGAAGAACATAATACTACTACCAACTTAGTGAATATTAATGTAATATATATAACAATGAAAATGGAAAAACTTTTTTTTTATTTCTTGTATTTGAAACATTCTTTCCTGTTACCTATTAATTAGACTTAATGCCATTGAATGCTGAAAGCAGGGAACATTATCCCAGAAGTAATCTTTATTAATACGATCTAACTCTCTTTTCGTTATTTATTTGTGTAATGAATAAAAATCTTTATTGTAGTTACATATTTTTAGAGTTGTAATGATTTTTGTAATATTTTGTAAATATTTTATAGTTTTCAAAGTTAAATTGAATTCTTGTGTATATTTCTCCCCCTTTCCTGGTTTATAGGACATAGGGAGATTTCCAGGATGTGTGGGAATTTTTTTAATCCAATCAGCTGGACATCCTGAATATAATTTCAGCTCTAACTGTGCTTGTTTATTATGTGATGCCATGATTAATTTATCTGTGTGCTTTAAATGTATGTCTTCGCTGGAACAAGAAAAAATACACATATTCCAGTTTAAAATTTGTAGTAATTTTATTTTCTGACAGATAACTGAAATATACATATTACGTGATATATATATGGGTGTTTATGCATATTTTTACATGGATGTTTATTTAGGTTAATAATAAAAATATTCAAATTTAAATCAACAATTTTTTATTTTATTAATTTATAAAGTATACAGTGTTCACTTGTAGTATGGTTTTAAAAGATACTAAATTCTTCAATAAAAAAATATATATTCAACAAAACTTCAATTTAAAAAAACAAAATTTAATACACTAATTATTATTAATTTTTAGTTACATCATTTGCATGGGAAAATCCTAGCATCTTATATATAGTTCTGCTTTTATTAGTTTGTAGATGACATTTATAATTGAAAAACAATAAAGAAACTTCATTTCAATCTAAGACCTAATTGGTAAAAAATCTAGATGTCCAAATATATGTTCTTTACACCCCAAATGACTGAACTGATTTTTATACTTTTTTAGTAGAGTTTTTTGAATACCTCCTTTTCTTTTATAAGAAATATATGTGGAAAACTCAAAAATTTAAAAACATTTTTTAAATTTTGTTGATGACAAAACAAATATTTTCACAAAAACATGAATTTATTATAAAAAATAACATATACTTGTTTTACCAGTTCAGTTTTAAAAAAACTATAATGGAACTATTCAAGGTTAATAAATTGTCCCTAACAAAACAACATTACAATAACTAGATTTAAGTTTACGAAATCAAAGAAATAATTCTGTAATCAAATGCATTCAGTCTGTCCAGATTTTCTACAAGACACCTCAGATTACTCAAGTTAGGCCTTGTCTTAGACTTTTGTAGTACAGTAAAAGTGATGACACAGCATTATGCCTAAAAAGTAGTATGTTTTCAATGTGATTGGAAATTTTAATTTTACATATACAGTAATTTTCAAGAACATCAATTTATAGTTAACCATTACTATATTGAGTTTCCAACTTGTAAGTAACAATTTAAATGGCGGTACTGTTTTAAACATTAATTAATTTGATCTTCTATAAACCATACTTTAAAATGTCAGATATTTTATTATGAAATAACTGTAATATATGGAGCAAGCAAATGGTAGTTGAGTATGTTTTAAGACTCTCACACAACAACTTACTTCTAGAATTATAACTAAGACTCTGAACTGTTACACTCCTCTTTCTTTTTTAACATGGTTAGTCTTAAAGGGTCAGAATTAACAGATTCATCACAATAATGTGTACACAATTATATAAAAAATAAAATAAAATATGACAATGATTCATGAAGTGACTAATTAATTAATTGTTCAGATTTTTCCATAAGTACTCTGATTGCATCAAAATTTTCGTTAAGTTTTGATGAAACGATTTCTGTCATTCTGGGAATTTTAGGCTTTTATGTTGTAAAAAAAGTAAAAATTGTGCTATATATTTGAGAAGTACAAATATTTTTTAATACTTATATTTTATCTTTTATGCTTTATGCATTATGGTAATGTCAAATTCATTGCTCATATTTTTATTTGGAGAAATTTGTAGAATTAATAGGATTATTTATGGATGTATCGTGCAATAGCAGAGCCTATACACATTCAGTACAAGAGTGTGCTACAAGCGACTAATGAGAGCATTTGTGGTTTTAGTACGATGTTCTTTTCATTGGTTTTCATTGTTATCCCGAAAATGGTCGGTTAACCTCACTTTAGACAGGTCTAGCAACCCTCCATTCATTTAATAGCGCAACGTATATTTGATAAGATATGTGTTAATTACGTAGATATATTTTACTAACTACATAATGCTTTTGACCGCTTTTTTCTACTAAATGATTAAGTATAACGTTTAATGGTGCAACTTGTATTTTATTTTAGTGTTTATCAAGTTGGTTCATGTTATTTATTAGGTTGATATTGCCATGATAATTGTGAGTACCATTTCAATGAACGATTCGACCTCTGGATTATATAATATTTTTAACATTTAGTATGAGCATGCTTCTATGTTCATTAAGTCCGTAGTAAATTAATTTTCCATATAATAAGTTCACCTCTGATCTCCCCATAGTTAAATAATCCTTTTCAGCTTTTTAATTTTATACGATTTATACTACTGACCGACAGTAATTGTTAGAACTCCATTTTCAGGAAAGAAATCCACAAACACAATATTCAGTAAATTCTACTTTTTATTGAATCTTGCCGACCATGATTTTGCCAGTGACAGCATTTACAAGTCAGCTTACAGACTAAAGAAAGATCAGTTACTTTGCTAGCAAAGAAAGGTAAACGGACAGGATGTGGAGGGGAGTGGGAGACTTCTGGTCAAAAGTCTGTAAGCTGCCTCGAAATGCTGTCACTGGCGAAACCATGGTCGGCAAGATTCAATAAAAAGTAGACTTTACTAAATATTGTGTTTGTGACTTTCATTCCAATTTAATTTTAAGTAAACATAATATAATAGTAACAAACTACACAGTAATAATCATAAAATTAATGTAAAATATTAATTTTGCTAGAATTATGAGAAATTAACTTTTTAAACTAAATTGTTACTTATAAATATAATAATAAGGTTTAGACTATGAGTTTACCAACAACAAATACAAAGGTTTGACTTTTGCTTCATCCTACCCTAATTGCATGTTTGTATATGTTTGTTCCTTTAATAGATAGCTGGTTGTTCAATTAAGGTATATTTGATTAGGTTTAAATTATGTTGTTGCTCTTGATAAGATTTTTACCTAATCAAAATAATTCACTAAGAACTCCCAGCCCAGCTTTTACATGCTGATGCTCTATGAAAAGAGCTACCTGATTGTCGAACACAAACATGATGAAAAATATTCTCACAATTATGATATTATTGCTTGTAGATTAATTGACGAAACTAATCAAAACAGCATCAATATAGTTTGGCCATTGCTCCATTTGTACATTGTACATATATTGAGCATTTCCCAAGCTAGAAATTTCTAAATTATTTATAAATATTTTTAACCTAACCTCTCATTAAAGAGTTGGAAAAACATATATTAAATTGGAAAAAAATGTATCTTTCAAAAGTAATGAAAAATCCTTTTGAAATAACTGTTTATTAGGGACAAAATGCAACCAAGAACACTAAAGAATTAATATAACAATCAGAAAAACAAAATTAAAATATGAACTTTTTTCTGAACCATTTTATCTATTTTTTTATTTATTTTGAGATTATGTTTCAACAGTGCTGAAAAAAAGAAAAAGAATGAATGCACAGGTTTGGTACAATGTTAGCTAATTAAATTTAAATAACTAATAAAAAAGTTGACTTGAATAGAATTAAAACTGAAAACACTAGCTTTGTTGTACTTGATGCTTTAAATACATTTTTGAAGTTTTGGTTTGGTTGTTACATTTTCCTTTGTTAGCAGTTATTTAATGTAATTCTTAGCTTAGGAGGTGTTTGGAATCAGTATTCAAATACAAAATAAAAACCTGCAAAACAAAAATTGATAATCATGGTCAATCAATTGGAATATTGCTGTTTCGAGTATTTCGAAATTATTAAATTATTTAATGTGAGCATTGAAGCATGCTTAAATTTTAATGGGTAAATCATTCTTTATTATTTATTGATGCATGTGTTTATGTTTGTACTGTAAAACAACTACATCATTTTTTTATTTAAGATTTTTTGCTATAAAGGTGCTGCCAATGTTGATGTTGGTGATGTCACAGAACGTAAATCACTACGGCATAAACTGAAGTGCAAGAGTTTCCGTTGGTACTTGGAGAATATTTATCCAGAATCACAAATGCCACTTGATTATTATTATTTAGGAGAGGTAAATAAAAACTAGTTAAATTTATTATGATAATCTATATTTCTTCTAGGAAGTATATAAGTGATTTGAATACTTTCTTCTGCGTTTCCTAGCATTGTCTTAATTTCTGTTGACTTATTATTATTTTATTTTATTTTCAACAGCTATTTATATACTACTCTAAAACACCATAAGAATTTAGTCAAATCAGTTAAAAACTAGTTATTTTTACCCGATTTTAATAAGAAATTTTAATATTTAATTAACTTAGTAATATTAATTAACATATTTATTTCATAGTTTTATTATTTTCTGAGATATGATGACACAATACCTTAAATATAGTATGTCTGTTATTTTTAACACATGTCTAATAAGTATACACAATTTCATATACGACTAATTTACAAAATTTAGTATTCTCTATATGGTTTGCAATTAGATTTTGTTATTAATCATTGTTATTAATAATTCTTATTTAATGAATGTCAGAACAACATAAAATAATAATGTAATTTTTGTAGGTAAGAAATGCGGAAACACATAACTGTCTGGATACTTTGGGCAGAAAGAGTGGTGAAAATGTCGGTATGAGCTATTGCCATGGATTAGGAGGAAACCAGGTGAGTGTTATTTTTATGAAAGTTGAACTGTTTATCTTTAAATGTTATCATGATTAAAACAGTTTTATACAATAATATGGTTTATATCATTCTCACTCTACTTTTGAGGTGAGAATGACCAGAAAATCAATGGAAAACCACTGTAGAAATTATTAGCAGACAAGATTCTTCCAATTTGCAAAGTTGGAGAAAAAGAAAAAAAACACAGTCATGGAAATTCAAATGAAGATTGTTTAAAACCAGGGAAATTTGATCATGAGTCCTTGGTCTAATAAAGAATAACATGTCTTCCAAGTGGAAGTCTGACAGATCATTTCTCTTGTAACACTTTAAATAAACTAATATTTTTTGATACATCATTGATGATAGTAGACTTCATTAGCTGTATATTTTGGAGGTTTTGATGTATTTTATATGTCACTGGTTAGCTTAAATTGTCCCTTAAAACCGTGCACAATTTGATAATTTGAACTTTGTTATGTACTTTGGTCTTCCCCAGCATCATTTCGTGTATGATCAAGTTATATTTACCCTGAGTTAATTAGAAATGATGGGCTTATTTATTCTAGCTTGAGGAATCCCTAAAACCATTGATGGTGTTGATTTCATGAATTTAAGTGTAAGTGTGGGTATTGTCAATTAAGAACTGACAGAGTTTTACCATGTTCCAGACATGGAATGGGAAACTTATTAATTAATTACTGTCATAATAAGTTTGGTTTAATGTAGATTAGTTCAAATAAATAATATTTCAAACTTGATAGGAAAGGTTAATTAAATAATTTAGTACAGTTTCATAAAATTTTGGCTTAACCCTGCAACCGGTTCGCGACCTACAAGAAGGTCGCCCACGTGCTCCCAAGTGATTTCACCAACTCTTAATCACGTATTTTGCAATTCACCATTACGCCCACTTAGAATTGTCCTATCACAATAAATAAAATACCATTGGAAAAGTAATGTTCCGTAGATGCATAATCATGCAAAAAAAAATACCACAAAATGTTTTAAATAATATTCCAAAAATTTGTGAAGTTCACGTATTTTTGTAGCGTAAAATCGTAAATTTCAACTCTGCGCCTTTTCGTATAACACGGCTCCATTTTCCCCGATACGATTACAACTCTATTTATCTGTCATTTAAGTCAACTAAAACACTGTTCTATAGATCACATGTTTCTGTTTCTAACCGTAGATTACAAATTATTCTGCGTCTAACAGATCCAGAGATATATCTATTTGAGCAGAGAACAAACCTGACGACACGAAATTCATTTGGCATTCGATGCGCTTTACGAAAAGACGAAATTCATTTCTCTCTGTTTTTAAAATTATTTTTCTTTACACTATGTTGTAGGGGAAATTCCATTCTATAAGTTGGTACCACTTGATATAGGCAAATGCTTACTAAGAATTTGTTGTTTTGAAGTCCAAAGTAGTCCAAACGTAGCAAATGTCTGACGTGAAAACTGTAATATTTGGCGTGGCACATATTGGTTTTGGGATTAGATTTTTGTTATTTTGAAGGTTTGTGTATACAAATTGTATATAAATTGTGTATACAAGTTACAATATATGTGTTTTTATTTCTAAAGTTTGTTTTTGAGTGAATTTCGAGTGTGTATATGGAATAACCTATAAATAAAAATGGTAAGTTTAGGCTATATGCATATTTTCTTATATTTAGTGTTTTATATGATTATACAAGTGAATATGTGTGTTATTCTTTGTAAAGTATATTGTCTTAGTAAAATCTAATGATTTTGTCTTAGGCCTAGCTTTATAAAGTTACTAATTACGCCTAAAAGGTTGACGTGTCACCCTAACCTTCAAGCGTCAGAATACCAATTTTTGAAAAATCGTCATTTTTATTTAGAAAATGTAACATTTTTTTTTTTTTCCCCCTAAATATATTCACAAATATATTAGAAATCTCAAGTAATGGTTGAAAAATTGCAAAAAATGTATTAGTATGTTTTTGATCACCATTTCTGTGAAATTTCTGCTCGGTTACTCTTCGATTTTTTGGTATTTGACCAAAAACCTCCAAATTTGATATATCTAACATTTTTTTCCACTACACACCTACATTCTATGCACCTTTCTGAACATAATGAGATATAGAACTTTTGTATAAAATATATATTACTATGTTTGGTAAATTGTTGAAAATAAAATGACCAATGTCCCGAAATTCATAAAATAATTTTTTACATTTTGAAAATGTAACAAATTTATTTATTTTTTTTCCTAAATATATTCACAAATAATACACAAAAATTGTGTATATCTTAGAAATAGGTAGTAAGCTATTGATTTTGGGTGATACAGGTTTTTCTGAAAAAAAGTTAATATCATTTTTGACATCTAACATACTTACTCCAAAACCGTTTCAAAAAATTTTTTTTTTATTGCATAGATGAATTCTATGCATCTTTCTGAGAAAAATGATATCTTATAAGTTAGGTTTTGTATACAAATAATATTTTTTATTAATTTTTTAAGAAAACAAAACTTTTACAAAATCTTTAACATGCACCGGTTGCAGGTTTAACCCTTTGGGTGCCACGGTGACGATCTAACGTCACCATTTTTTCGTGCGAGAAATGCCACGATGACGATCTATCGTCACCATTTTTCCGTGCGAGAAATGCCACGGTGACGATCCATCGCCACTGCGTATTTCGTAGTTTAATTAATTTATTTGTAATCTGCTATATAGTATTTCGGTGTTTTAAAATACTTTGTGGTATATCCAGTGATATTCAGTGGTGGAAAAAATTTTGTTTTAGCTAACTAAACAGATGACAACAATTACTGATGCACAAAATCAGCTGTTGTCATTTTCACTTGCAGGTTAGAAGTGTACGCACGGTACTGATATTATTGTGTGTTGATATTATTTTCTCGCTACAGTCATCAGTTTTTTTTTGAAGTTTGTTGTTCGTGTTATTTTATTATTTGTTTGTTGAAGGTTATTATTTTAGTTATTACAAGTTTAAAGTAGTATTTTGGATAATATATTGCTTTGAAATGGCGGAAGAAAATCTAAGAGGTAGCGAAGTAGACAGATTACTTTTAGGTTATTCAGACGATGACTCTTTAGCCTCTGAAGATGATTTGTTACATTTATTTGGGGATGACAGTGATCTAGACCCGTTATATCAACCAGAAAGTGATAGTGACAATCAGTTTAGTGATAGTGATATTGATTTAAACTTAGATTAACCTAGTACATCAGGTAAACAAAATAGGCCTAGGATAGGTTGGGATAGGTTAGTTCTGAGATAAAAGTTTTTTGTTTGAGTTTGGTTTTCAACCAAATAATTTAAAAATTTGGTCACTTATAGAAAACAGTATATAGATAGAAAATAGCACACTTCCCATATATAAAATATTTTTGGTTTTTGAGGTAAAAAAAAAAATGTAAAATTTTTTTTTCTAAATTAGGCTATCTAAAGTTTGGTTTTTAATAAATAATTTTTTTTTACATATAGAATCCAACTTATTTACAAATATAATTGTAGCCTAGGTAACACTGAACATTTTGACACTAAATTTGTTAAGATATCTTGTATACAATTTAATCTGTGTCAATTATAACAAAGTTCTCCAAAAAACCATTTATACCTGTGGCATTTTTGGGTGAGTCTGTGCATTTTAGATGTGTTGCCGAATTTTCCAGTTATGAAAATTTTCTTGTGGCACTCAAAGGGTTAACAAGGGCCACATTTCGTTGAGATGCCCAGCAAACAGTTAAGTAAGATTATGATTTAAATAAACGAGAAAAAGTTCTTTCAAAACTTTCATGGATACATTTGCACAATAATACATTTTAACATATTGTTATTGCTCAGATAGAAAGTATTATAATTTATTTTAATCTAAAACTGTATTGCTTTTAACATAAAGTTAAATCAAAAACCTGTCTTTTTTAATTTTCTCTGCTGTGATACATGATGAGTAAGTAGATATAGTCAACTATCGCACTATCGCCTCTTGTTGAACTCTTCTGATGGTCTTCTATCATTTAATTACATCGAATTACAACCTCAATGAATCCAAAAACTCTTTCATCAGAGTCCTCTTTACAGTTAGGAAAATAAGGATCTATAACTCTAAGGTTGGATCCCTTCCAGATTTTCAGCCTAAGGAAAATACTCATTGAACAATGCCCTCATCAGCACAGTTCAACATAGAGAACTCTCGTTTGACACTAAACTTATGAATTTAGGATTTATTAAGTGAAGCTCAGAACTCTTTCAAGGATATCTCTTTATATGGCACGAATTTGTTCCTTGGACAGAATGGTTCCCAAAAGTCTGATCCTACTCCACTCCACTTTACTTGCCATGGCCAGTAAATCAGTCTTAGAACTTTATGTTCCTGGACTGTGTAATCATCATTCTCTTTCCTTCTTTTAAAATTAGATTCATTTAATCTCTTCCTTTCTAACCCTTTCTCTTTCAGTTATATTTGTAGAGGCAGTACATACACCTTTTCAGTCACATAGCCCTGCTCTCTCAGCTACTTAAACGTTTTCATTTTAGACCCACTAAATCTCAAAGCCCTCGTGGTCTCGGGGTCCAGGCCTAAAATAATTTCTGATTACTTCACTGTTGAAACTTTGTGTATGTGCGCTTCTTACTCAGTCGAACAATTTTTTCCTGTAAGAAAAATCACTTCAGCGGGGCATTTTTTCGTAAAAGCCCTTCAAGCTCATGGATTTGGTGCAAGTAAAATACTGATTACCTAAGCATAGTTTTTTATCTAAATCACAAGTTTTTGTTATCTTAAAAAAAGAAAAATATATTCGGTCATTTGAAACGTCCAACACTCCCAACATGGGAAAGTTAAGACGCAACAAAATTTATTTCCTCACAGCTGATTTTTTTCAGGATAGTTTATTAAAAGTATTTAAAATCAAGTGGGAACATTGTTTGACAAAAATTTTTAGGCAATTTAGTCGTAAACACCTTAAACTTAAGGGTTTTTGCAACCCCAATAGTTACTACCTGACTTTTTATTTTTATTTTGTGTACTTTTTGTAATGATGTTTGTAATACATTGAACCATCTGTTCGCCAAAAATTTTGGGGATTTTCGGAAGAAAGTGGAAAAACATAAAATTTTCTAAAATATGCGAGTTGCATACATTTAATATTCAAGACAATAATAATTTAAATGTATGTAAATGAATTAATAATAATTTAAGGATAACAATAATTTAAATGTATAAAAATGAATTTGAATTTTTGAATATATGTATAGGAAACTGCTTGAAATAAATCTGTTTCCTTATAGCCGTGTACTTCGAACATATTTGACCTTATATTTTCGTTCCCCTCTCGTTCATTCCCTTTCTCTATCTCTATCTTTCTCTAAGTGAAAGCATTCTATTTATAATCGTACCTGTAAACGTTTATACCTATAATACAGATAAGAAGTAACTGTTAGTTCATTTTGGAAGTTACAAAAGAATACTCGCCTTGTTCTCCAAAAATTGTCGATATTAAATAAAAGCAAAAGTTGCATCGTCCATCCTTTTGAATGACTAAAAAATTACTTAAATTGACAGTAATAAAATTAATAATAATAATAATAATAATGTAAACTTTCGTATTTAGAATTGCAATAATGTACTAGTACGCATTTTTAAAAAATCTTTTTTTTCCCCCTAACTATTAACCCATTAGCCCCGGAATTAATTTTTTTTCGAAATTTCATCGTTTTTGTACATAATTAGATTAAAGATGTTATAAAACACTAAAATCGTGCAAAATTAAAAAATATAAGATTTTGGTTTTTGAGAAATTAACCGTTGCCATATGGCAACGCTAGGCGTTTGTAGTACCTAATTTTATATTACTCTCACGATATACTAAAAAAAATGTTGAATCGTCCTAAATGTTGCGAAAAGCTGAAATATTGGTTTTTCAAGTGAATTATAAATAAACAACAATATATTATCAAACAATTAGTTTTTAATTTAAAATCAACCACAGACATATGACACTTTTACAAAGTACAAAATAAAAAAATAATATTATTCAAAAACTGAAAGGTGGTATATATCTTTTTTTAATTATTAAGAATTTAGTTTCACAAAATTAGATAAGTACAAAACATGAAAGAAAGTAATCAGTGTTATTCAAATAACTAACGAGTATGAAATGAAATAAAACAATCCAAACATAGCCCAACATTACATTTTGAACACATAGTCCTAACTATTGATTTACATCCAGTTCCTGCGCATCTCTTTTTCTCTTCGGTATTTTTAACGAAGTGATCAAGTCGATCAAATCGCAAGGAATCCGATACGCGACAGTCAGTAGGTGATGAAAGAGAAGCAGAAGGTCTCCCAAATCCTTTTGGCAGTACCTGGTATCTTTTTAAATAAACATTGGCCAGTTCTCTTCGGAAGTCTAATTGAGATATTTTTTTTCGTGATGTCTTCTTATACAAAATCCAGCTATTATGCACAGCTACATCAAAAACCCACGTAAGCAGTGGCCAATACCATTTTTTGCTACGAACTCCAATTCTGTATGTACTCAAATTCTGGTCCATCTGATCCGTCCCTCCCATGTATGAATTGTATTTAGATATTACTTTTGGTCTCGCGACCATCACAACTCGTTTATGTTTTTGAGAAAAATGTATAATAGGCCATCTTTCTTTTCTAATGCTTTTTCAAAGTATCCTCTCTCTGTCCTTGAAAATGACTTTTTGTCTAATATTGGGCAGTTTGCCGGAATACGGTTAGGACGTATCGTTCCAACGGCAGAGTAACCTCGAAATTTAAAAAAAATAATAATGCGGCGCCCGAAAATAAATTGTCCATAAATATAGAATAATGTACCTCTCTCTTATCCTCAGGCAATTCATCTAATAGCACCAATAATGGACTTGCAGCTTTACCAAAAGATGCCTCATAAAAGGTGTTCGCATTCGGACTTTTCCCTTGATACAAATCGAAATTAACAAGATACCCATCTTTTGTATTAACGCACCAAATTTTATACCCAAATCGTATTGGTTTTCCGCGTATAAACTGCTTACACGAATGACGACCAAAATATTTCACCATGCATTCATCGTACGCAAGGTGTCCTTCAGCTACAAAATTTGCAATACACCGTTTTTTTAAAAGATCCATAACGGGGCGTATTTTCCAACCTTTATCATTTACATAAAAAAACACCCCGCTACAGTGATTTTTCTTAGAGGCAAAAGTTGTCCGACTGGGTAAGAATAGCACATACACAAAGTTTCAACAGTGAGATGATCAGAAATTATTTTAGACCTGGGCCCAAGGACTATAAACATCTTCACTGCTCAACATGAGGGGTTTTAACCTGCCCACTCGTCTCCTCTCATCATGTTTTAATTTAGTCCCATATGTAGTCTAATCTTAAATAGAATGGCAGTACTAAAACCCCACTTCACAAACAGTCTTTGACAGGACAGTGTAGAAAAATTATTAGATCAAACCAAAGTGGACCCTTGTACAGCTATAGAGTTAATGAATGTTATTAAAGTATGTCTTGATCAAAATTATTTTCAATTCCAAAACAAAGTTTTTGCTCAAATCGATGGTTTGGCAATGGGATCTCCTTTATCCCCCTTGCTAGCTTAGATTTTTATGGACAATTTTGAAACAACTTTCTTTGACAGTAATAACCCATTCAAATCTAAAATTAAGTATTGGTATAGGTATGTAGATGATGTTTTATGCTTACTTGAAGGATCTGACCGCCAGCTTCAATTATTGTTAAATTATTTAAATTCTATTAATAAGGCAATACAATTCACTATGGAGATAGGACAATTTAATAAAATAAATTTTCTTGACTTCATCATTAAAATTCACAATGGAAAACATAATTTCAGTATTTTTAGGAAACCCACGTTTACGGATAATATTATACATGCTTCATCGCAACACCCATTTAATCATAAATTGTCCGCCTTCCATAGTATGTTGTATTGTCTCATTAACATCCCCATATCTAACATTGATTTTGATTTAGAATTAACTTGCATCAAACACATTGCTATAAATAATGGTTATCAAATTAAACTTATAGAAAAAATGTTAAAAACTAAATTAAAAATCCAGGCTAAATCTCTTATATTCCCAACAGATTCTAATATAACCGCACCACCAAAATGGCGTAGAATCAACTACATTGGTAAGGTTAGCTATGCTGTTGGGAATCTTTTAGAAAAGAAAAATCAGTGTAAACCAGCATTTTATTGTAAAAATAATTTAGGGAAAATGTTAATTAATTGTAAGGACAAAATAGATAACATGAAAAAAAGTGGTGTCTATAAACTAACTTGTACCATCTGTAAAGCAGCTTACGTAGGCCAAACAGGCCGTAGTTTTAATTGTAGGTTAAGTGAACATGAAAGAAGTTGGCGGTTGGGTCACAATGATTCTAGTTTCTCTAACCATTTAAAAAATCATTCTGTGTCAGATTTTTATAATAACATTAAATTTAAGATTCTTCATGTCAATGATAAAAGTAGAAAACTAAATTCCTTGGAAATGTTATAAATTAAGAGATTAATTTGTAAAGATTCTAGCCTTGTACTTAACGATCAGGTAGAATTTTTATCCAACTCACCTCTATTAAACCCGTTGTTTTCCTTAGGACCATATGTATCCCACCCCCTCCCATCTTCCACTCCCTTACCTTCTTCTTTGTAGTAAGTAACAGTTCTATGTTGAACACGTTGTTTCAAACATTCCTTAGTCTGTATTGTTGCCTCGTCAATGCCGTTACTGGCGAAACCATGGTCGGCAAGACTCGCAATAAATTGTAGAAGTTACAAAAAAAATTTTGTTTGTTTTATTTTAAGCCTTATTATTATTTAATCTAGTTATACGCTAAACTTAATATATGTTAACGCTAATTGTAACTTACATAATTAGGGACTTTACTTATATTAACTAACATTGCATCAGGTCAATTGTGATTCGACCTAATCAACCATTTCACTTAATTTTGGACGCGGATGTTAATTAATACATCACATAATTAATAGGGAATGCAGCTGGCTCAAACTCCTTTTATTTAGCTGTACCCATTATTCGGACTTATATACCTATATTAATTTTTCGAGCCTACGATTAAATAATCAATACCAAATGGCTAACACACAACCGTACCCACTGGAGGTCGCACACACTCTGCTGGAAGTTCTGCAGCTATCTTCTTTCCTCTCGAGTGGAGGGGACGTTTTCTTCTCTACTGCTTGTTTTGTTAAAACACCTTGCACCTTAGAACCCCGTGGTAAGCAACTTAGCGTACCCACATGTGGTATGGCACAACATATTGCCTCTTAACAATAAACAATAATTTAACAGGTTTCTAAACAGATGGGATAACTCCGAAATAAAATTGTGAAATCACTATCACCATAAAATTGCTACCTAGGATGTTTTTGGGATCACTGATTACTAATCCGCAGTCATATATTAATTATTGATTTATTTATTTATTTATAAAATTTATTTTAATAAAACTCACATGTCAATTTACTTTGGAGTCGACATTATGTATAGACACATCAAGCACCAGGAATTTCATTTATTTTATTCAACTGTTAAAAATAACATTGTTTATACAACTTCAATTATTGTACAAGTGTGATAATCCTGAGAGGTACCTTTTTAGGTATCGAGTACCTAGGGAATTTGATCTCACCTTTCTTCATCTAGCCTGGGATTTGTTTTCTTTCGACCCTGATGCTATTAGAGTATATGAGGGATCTATTTTATGCTCATTTCTTCTTTTTTTAACTTTTTTTTTTTTAAGGCGATAGCCAAGAGGTTTTGCTCTTAAAAAACAAGGAAGGGAGAAAATGTATTAAGGTTGGTTCTGGAAATACAACATTTGAATTAATAATTTGTAATTAGACTGAAAAATTAGTTATTAAGATGCAGCTTACTTAACAAAAGCAGAATTTAGTTATGACCCAGGTACATTTTATTTAATCAAAATAATTCCTTTATTTATATTTGTTTGACTTAATTAAATTAATTTTTTTTTTTTTTTTTGTAATTCATTTATTTATTTTAGGTCTTTGCTTATACAAAAAGAAAACAAATTATGTCTGACGATAATTGTTTGGATGCGTCACAGCATGATGGCCCAATTAAATTAGTACGATGCCATGGTATGGGAGGTAACCAGGCTTGGGTTTATAATGACAAGGTAGGAATATTTATCACTTAGAATCAGTAAGTATAAATTATTGTTTAGTTGTTCCTGTTGAACTTTATCAAGCTCTAGGCTAGTTTATAAAGTAAAATAAAAGGTATAATGTAAGAATATTTATTAATCTCGATTTAAAGTATGAGACATGTCCGGAATAAATATGTTTTGGTATAAACAAATTAAATACAATTTTTTATTTTTACAAGAAGGCATGCATACCTTATACTATTTTTCTACATAATTTCCACTATTATTAAGACACTTACCATATCGGGTTACTAACATTTCCATATCCTCTTCATAAAATATGCTATTTTTGATCAAAACACTGCCACATTTTTGACATTTCATAATGCTGGCTAGCTAAGGATGCCTTCAGATGCCGAAGCAAGTGATAGTCACTCAGTGCTAAGTCTGGGCTGTAAGGTGGATGATCCCAGCCAAACTGCTCGATCTGGTCATGTGTGAAATGAACATCATGCCGCTCAAGCATTATCAAAAACAAAACAACTCCTCGATTGAACAAATGAGTATACCCCACCTTCTGTTTTAAATTACACAATCATTAGCCACAATTAACTCTTCAGTATTTACTTTTTCATGTCTTGGCGAAAAATCAACCAGCAGTACTCCGTTCCTATCTCAGTACACAGAACAAATTTAAAAAGAACATTTCTTTCTGATACATTATTGTTTTTGTACTTTGTTAGTTGTTTTAAACACTCAATTATGTTGGATCTGTGTATATTACTTTTGTTTTAACAGCTAATTTATTAAATTTACTATAATTAAAAATCCTGGATTGTCTAGACAATTTTGGTTTGTGACTCCTTAATCAAAACTTAGGATAAATAGGCAGCTTTAATGATCTTTTAGAATGATAATTTTTGTACTTTGTTAGTTGTTTTAAACACTCAATTATGTTGGATCTGTGTATATTACTTTTGTTTTAACAGCTAATTTATTAAATTTACTATAATTAAAAATCCTGGATTGTCTAGACAATTTTGGTTTGTGACTCCTTAATCAAAACTTAGGATAAATAGGCAGCTTTAATGATCTTTTAGAATGATAATTAGTCTTTCTATATTAGGGGGTTAAATGTAGATTTTGCTTTGGAAAAAAAAAATATGTACGAGGAGAACTTTATAAAATCTTATTTAGAATCATATTACAAACAACATATTAAAAAGTTCTCCACCAAAACTCGTTGGAATTTTTTTTATTAAACAAAGTAATTGAAAAATAGCTGTTTCTTTCAAATATTTATTTAGGAAAAAAACTGACTTCATTTTTGGAAAGTACACAAAATTTCACATAAAAAACCCTATATACATTTTTTTCTCTAAAATCAAAACTGTGGACTTAAGAATAATTTGTTTATTACTCCAAAAATAGTGCTCGAAGCTGCAACATCTACTGTGCAGAAAGCATGAAACAAATTGTAAATAAAAGAATAATGCTACAGCTATTGTAAATTTATATTTTTAAGTGAAAAAAGTCTGTATAGAAAGTGGAACATCTAACATTGTTTGAACAAAACTAGTCAGAAGGCTGCCAATACTGTAATTTTGCTGATAAACATTACTGATGAAACTTTTACAATTTACTCTTCAAATAATGTACAAAACGATTCTTTATTTCTAATAAATCTCACAAATTTAGTTAAAATGATATACAATCTCAAAAAGTCGAAATTTTAAGAACATAACAGTACTTCAAAATTAATTTGAAGTACGATATCAAATTTTTAGTGGTGAATTTTTTGAAGTTTGAAATGTGTACTTTAAAATACATTAATTAGTATATCTCTGAATATTGAATAAACACTTTTTTTTAATTAATTAAAATTATAAAAATTTAATTTGAAACTCCAAAATATTAGTTTAAATAAAGTTAATAAATGTTATAAAAAAATTTTTATATCCTACGATCTTGAGACTCGAAATGAAGTAATTTTTTTTTTTTTTTTTAATTCTTTAATATATATATTAACTTTTTTTTAACTATCACATTTTTTTAATAATATGAGATAATATCGAGGTATCAATGTCATTAAAAATAAACTTTTAGTAGAAAATATTATGAAAGTACTGAAAAATAACATACACAGTTTTAATGACATAAACTAAAATATTTGAATGTATTGAATGGTATAAAAAGAGAGGGGGGGAGAGCGAGAGAATTAAAAAACGTCTGCGTGGCCTTGATATGAATCCTGTTCGAAGTAGCAGAGGGAAGCAAACATAACATCAACAAGTTACTCCAAAATCGAAAATATATGATGAAACTTTTACTTGTGTAGAATGTACACGTATTCTTAAGTGTAAATTACCATGTATGAAATAATTTTGAAAGGAACCTGTGTAGCATGTTTAACCATGGCCTAAGTAAACAGGTCTGCTCATCCATTCCACTAATTTTCTCTTCTTCACATGTCTATATTAACTCCGTCCAATCAGCTTCAAAACTCGGCAAGCAACCCTTACTTTTGGCCATATTGGATCACCCATTTTTGGGTTAATTTCTAGTGAAAAATTAATATCTAGTGAAATGTCTGTCGATTTTCCTTTTTTATTAATTTAAAAAAAAAAAAAAAATCTTCTAAACATTGGCCATATTGGATCAGCCATTTTGAATTTACAGTTTTTGACATCAAATTCAGATTTAGCAACCTCAGAAAAAACATGTATACAAATTTTGGGGAAAAAATCTATAATTTGCTAAGATTTTTTAATTTGTTTAAAAAACATCCATTTTTTTGTTTAAATAATTTACAAACAATTTCCGACCTAAACCAATTGGAGAGCTTTTTATCTGAGGGCATTTATAAACTATATCAAAAAGTTTTGAACAAATACAAGCTATACATATTTATTTCTAAATAATGCGTGTTTTTATGCTATATTGACTCCACAATATTCATTGGTACAGAAAGTAATTCTAACAGAAAGTAATTAACCTTGACGTCTATTAAACGCTTGATTTTAAAAGATTTTCTCCGAGGACGCATTTACGACAGAAATGAAGCAAATTTAATCCCAATTTAATAAATATTTTTTCAACGACAGTGTCAATGGTTTATTTGCAATTTTTACTGACATTTTGGTTGGGTTTTATTTGGTTTTGTGGATCAGTGAATGAGAAAGTTTGTCCAATGTTTTGCATTGTTTATTAATTCATTTTACTACTATTACTACCACTACCGATTGCTGATATTTTGTTCATCATAAAAGTACATATTGACTAAATTATAATATAAAAGTAATCTAATTTATATTTATAAAGTTCGTGAAATAAAAGTACACAAACTTTTAAAACATAAATGTAACAATATATAACATGATTCAAACAGTCTAGAACATTGATTCTGTTGTAATATAAATTCTATTGTATTGTATTCTTATTAATAACAAAAATAAGTTTAACCACGTCATTTCCTACTGAATATGCATATTGTCGAAGACCTTCTGATATCTAAACGATAGTACCTATATCGTTAGTCTAAACCGAAACCCAGCTCCGTCACTGTAAAATAAAAGTATTAAAATTGAATATAAATTTTATATATATATAGTTATAGTTATATCATTTTAATTTGATATATTACCTCGCTCGGACTTTTAGTAAACAGCAGAACAGGGGAGTGTTAGTTGTGGGCAGTACGTTATAGTGCGATCACCTTGATAAGAAATAATGTTATGAATTGTTATTTCCTTGAAGTCCGTATGACACCGTCATTGTGCATACTTAATCAATTTAATATTCGTATTAACGCTAAACACTATGAAATTATATATTTTGGTGGAAAGTTATGAAAAACTTCCAAATAATTTCAGGAAAATAGGTGGGTAAACCAGACATAATTGAGAATTTCAGTAAAAAGTGTAAGTAGATACCCTAGTGTTGACCTTCAAACCTGCCGATAAGCTGGTTAGGCCTACTACCTGACGGACAATCTATTCAATCCAACGTCTTTCTGAATCGCTCTTTCCTTATCATCGTTTCATTTTTATATGCAACATCAAATGTTGCCTATGCTATTACATTATTACATATTCAAATGTGTTTACAATTACATTAAATTATGTTTAGTTATTTATTAATATTATATAATCGGTGATAGAAAAAATGCAAACATTACATATGGACACTCAATGACCTTGACTTTGTATACTATTTAACTCGGATATCTTTTAAATTATTTATTTCTGACATTTTTAATCTTTTGAATTGTCGCTTATAAACCAGTTTATACAACATATATATTCTTCAAATCAACAAGTAAATTGTAATAGAACGTTTTGACTTTTACTTTTCAAATTTTCTTTTGAAATTGTACATCCGTTGAAAATCTATTTATGAAGGAAGTGTATAGCTTATATACAGTTTTCTTCTATATATTATATAACTGAATACATTTTGAACCTAACTTAAAATAATCTATTTTAAAATACAAATTTTTATTGTAATTTCTAGAAGTGTTATTTTCATAAATAAAAAATAACAAGTTCTATAATCATATTATTTCAATCCTTTATAAATTTAAATTATATAAACACATAATTACAATCAATTTAAATTTTGTAAAAATAGTATAGTAAATGTTTTTATCTCCTCTTTGATTTTTGAGATATCGCCTACAGTATATTAAAACAGAATTAATTTGTCGATGAGAGCCTTGAATTTTTTTCATTTAAGCCTTGAAATACTTGAATTATCTTTGAATTATTTGAGCCTAGACCACTGGACGACAAGACAACACAATTAACAAAATAAAAATTACAGAAACTGTACACAAAGAAAATGAAACAATTTACTGTTGTTCACAAATTTGTAGAAATATCAAAAAAAGGCTGTGGCCATGTACTCTTTCACGAAAAGCTAGTAGACTGAAGTAAAAGTGACCCGGTTTGCAGGAAAATTACCAATCGGTGTGGTCTAGACATGTCAGTGCTTGCTTAGCCAACCATAAAAAATATTCCTTGTATACTCAGAATGCTGCCTACATAATAGCACAAAGTGTGTTTTATGACCTATGTATGTATTTACTTCAAATTAACGAAAAAAGAATTTCAATTAGTGATTTTTATGTTGTTTTAATAAATCATTCAAGGCACCTTAAAAAGTTCAAATTAAATACTAATTTGAAATATAAACATTCGAATTATCCAAGTCCAATACCATATGTATCATAATAATACAAGGCTGGGCACAGTATCATAATAAGTGCATGAAATCTTACCCATTTTAGTACTGATGAAAATGTGTGTTGGCATAGAAACATTAAAAATACTTTTACTTATAAATAAATCATTTTGTTGGCTTTGTAATACTGCCATCATCGTATTGAACATTATTTACATCCATGTATGCATCAAATGATACTTCATTATTTTTAAGTCTCTTTCAAAAAAAGAGTTAACATAAATTCTGCATAAAAGGGTTATAAAAAATCCAAATATAAAATTTCATACAAATGTTCAAGTATAAATAGCCAACTTTATTTAAACAAAAAACAATATACTAGGTAGAGTCTAGAAAATTTTAATTAAATAAAAATTTAATGCTATGAGAAAAGGAAAAAATTCTCTTATTTCTAATGAAATGTTTTCTATTACAGGATAGAACAATTAAACATGAAAACACTGAACAATGCTTGCAGAAACCAGATGCAAGAAATCCTTCAACGCCTCTCTTAAGGAACTGTGATAACAGTATTGGTCAAGAATGGATCATGAAAAGTAAATTCAAATGGCAGGCCAGCTAGGCACGATAATGTCTACTACATTCCAGCCTTTTGAATCAGATCTGTTGAATGATTTATTTTTATACTAAACAGATATTAAACCGTTATTTATCAAAATAAAATCTTAACTTATGTTGTGATATCATTTTGTTTGTTTTATTTGTTTACTGTTCTGTGAATACAGTAGTACTTAGAAGATAACATATTTTGTGGAGGAATATTGTAATTGGTCATCATTTTTAATTATATTTTATAATGTAACCTGCTATTACCTTATTTGTGATGAGGGTAACTAGTCTTACATAGCTTAGTGCCTCAAAGATTGGGTTTAGTGGAATTTGTACAAACAAGGTTGATCTATAATGCATGTCGTACTTCCTTTCAGTGTTTCAGTCAAGACTTAACCACAATGACCACTCGGATTATGTAATTAAGTATTTAATAGCTGTACTTCATATAACTTAGACTTCAAACAAAACGACATTGTAAAATTATTGGTGTAGTCTCTATTGAAAATTTATTAAATGAAACTAAATTTTAAAAATAAAAAATTTCCATGATAATTGATTTTTTTTTTTTTAACTTTTATGGGTTCAGGTACTAGTTTCAGAGTTCTAGTGCCAAATTATATACAAAATTTGTACAAATTTAACACTTAATTGTACTTAAACTTTAATATTATTACGAAGTTAATATTTTTAAATAATTTGAGAAGTGAGTTGTTAATAGAAAAGTAAAGTGTTTCAGTTTTGTTTTTTTTTTAATTAAAAAAAGATCATTTCTTCCTGATACCTTATGATCAATTTTAAGTAATTTGTTAGCTGTTTTAAGAGCTAATTTATTTACTATAATTAAATTCAAATTGCTGGATTGTCTAGACAACTTTGTGATGCCTTAATCAAAACTTAGGATAAATGGGCAGATTTATTGATCCTTTAGAATGGTAACAAGTCTTTCTATATTCAATTGGTATCTTACCTTTACCCTTTTACATATCATTTTTGTTATTTTTTGGTGGGACCTATTACCTTGAGGTAAGAAATTTTAATCTAATTAGGGTAGCCTACATATTTATATCACTAACATACTTTGAATGCTGTTTAAAAAACAAAAGACAACGTTTTGTTCTTGATATTTTAAGGTTTTAACTATTAATTAATATTTTTCACACCTATTTGTCTATTACATTATTTATATAAGTATGTATAATGTAATATGTAATAATGTATACATATTTAAAGTTTAATTGGGCACATAGCCTATTAGTTTAGATTTTGTATGGATGGAGACACAGGCTTATCTTGAGAAGTTGTCCTTGGTATTACCTAATAGTACACAAATAAGAAAACACACAAAAACACTAAAGTTCTGAAATTTTTCATAAACACTGATACCGATTAAAACAATTCAGTTTTCTTTTTATACTCTCTACTGATTGAGAAAGTGAACAGTGTTTATGAAATATTTCAGAACTTTAGTGTTTTTTTGTGTTTTTTCTTATTTGTGTACTATTAGGTAATACCAAGGACCACTTTCCAAGGTAAGTCTGTGTCTCCTATCCATACAAAATCTAAACTATATATATAGTTTAGATTATAAACTATATAAATAACTACAAAAAATTTTTAAGTTGAACAAATAAATCATATCAAATTTACTTTCAATTAGTATAATTCTCTTCACATTTATTATTTACTCAATAATTTCAGTTGGAATAACAAGTACATTTTAGAGTAATTTCAATCTTATAATAAGTTTTGTGCTTAATTTAACCTTTCCAGCACTTTATTTCTCACATCTACCTAGGCTAATTAATTGTAGAATTTTTCTATAGTATTTATTTTACAATATGCAATAATTTTAGCTTATAAAATATGTATGTTTATTATAAAAGATTTTGCTATGGGTTTGTGAACAAATTTTGTTTTTAATCTTGATCCATAAATTTAAATACTAGTAAATTATCTTCTAACAGGACTATTGGAGAAAAATATCCATAATAATGTGTTGCAAAACAGTTTATCGTTAAGTAATAAGCAACTCTATCTCTTCCATTTAAAAATTTTAAAATGGCTGACAATTACTATTAACATTATTATTGTTAACAGAATTTACATATTATTAAATTACAGTTTATTATATTTAATTAAATATGATTCACTTCAGTGTAGTCTGTGACAAAGCTATATTTGCATTCACATGATAATTTTGATGACTGGCCTAAAAACAAAATTTGTATTTACACAATAATAAATCTTATGTACTTTTTTTTTTTTAATAATTGCAGAAAATAACTCTACTAATTAAATTTCTGTATATCACCTGTTAGCACGTTCGCTGTGGTATAGTAATCTATAAAATACCTTACAATGCTAAAAACAAAATTTCTCAAACTGTATTTCCTTGTCCCAAAGATATTAAATATGATATACGCATAGTTGCTCTGGTCCATTGCAACATAGGAGGGTCTCTGACAATGGACATTTTCTGAATTATGTTCCTTATACACTATTTTATGTTTATAAACACACACATAACACTATTGTTCAAAGATATCTTTATATACACGGAATGACTCACAATTTATGTGGCAGTTAAACACTCACAAAAATATATAATTAATTGTTTATAGTCTAATTTAGTTTATGGAATTTTTATATTATTAATTATAATTATTTTGTATTAAATTATAATGTTATTTACAAACTGGCATAAATTCCTTAATGCAGGCTCCGACACATAGGCCAGATTTTTCCAAGCAGTCAGCACAGTACATAGTTGTGTATATGTGTTTTTACCCTTTCTTGAAACATACTAAACATCTTTTTCTTATTATACGTTGCCTCGTGTTTTGTTGGTCATTTCTAACTACGTGATCAGTCTGCAGGTGGTGCAATTGTTTGTCTGCGTGTTGGTGGGTTTGGGTTTTCTATTTGTGGTAATATTTTGTTTATAACTTTTAGTCAAAAATATCATTTTTTCCTGTTATTATTATGCATCATCTTGTACAACTTGTGGCTGTTTACAAATAACATTTTTGTAACATGAAAGAAGATTTTTTTGTACCACCGCAACATTTTTCTTTCACATGGATAATATAACAGAGTTTGATCTGCTCGATCAACCCTTTTCATGAAGGCATTATATATGACAATCGGGAACGGCTTTTGTACTTCATCCACTGAATTGTGCTTAGCATCAGAAGTATATTGGAAAGAAATTTATTTTTCCCTGTAAAAAAATGTCTCTGAGACCTGCTGCCTCATTATACCACACAGGATTTAATGTCAATTTCGTCGTCCTCATCATTTTCAGAAGTAAATTCTTTATCACTACCCTCTAATCTTTGGTTACTACCCACTACCTTCAAAATCTTTGGTTGGTCTTTATTACCATGTAAAGTGGACGCCATTGTAATCTGTCAAAAAAAAAAAAAAAAAAAAATAGAAAACAGTAAATAAAATATGAATACAGATGGCGGAAGAACTTAAAAGTTACGAAAAAATGGGAGTGTGTAACATGTGCTATACAGTTTTAGCGATTTTTTTGTATGTAAAAGAAAAGAAACTATCACTACAATAATACATATCACAAGAAAATGACAAATACACACTAAATTAACGAAAATATGTCGCTGCAAAATGAAAAAGAATCAATAACATCATTAAAATTTTATATGCACTGTGCCACTTATAAAAATACTAAAAGTGAAAACCAAATACTATTAAATATAACAAATATCACTTTGTTTGAACACTACTAAATGTTCGGGAGAGAACAACAACCATAGTAAATTGTTCCAACTCAAGTTCGGCTTAGTTATGAGTTGTGCCAGTGCATCATCAGAATTTTACAGTACTCCGTATGTGTTGTGCCTGAACATCATCAACAGCGAATGTGTTAATTGAAGTATGTGTCAAACTGAATAAACTATAAAATACTAATCAAGTTACTATTTTTCTCATTTTTCACCAACCAAGATTTAAAATAACACTTAATTTATTGCATTCACGCTATACTCAACATTTCTTACACAAAATATGACCCAACAAAATTATATTGGTTTATATCTAGTTTTTTGTTTAAAACCAATGTATTAAAAATAGACAGAAAATACTAAAAATCCAATAATTATTCATTTTCTTTAATAATAAATTTACATTGTGTATTAGCACACAATTTTCACACTACTTTATTTGTTTTTATAAGAAAATAAATAATAATGAAGGATCTTTTGTACTTAAGTTTAAGTAAAATTGATTTAAACCTTTGATAATAGAACAAAATAGTTATATTAATAATTATTGTCAAGAGTCATCTTCTTTGAATAAATATATTTTCTATACTGTACAATCCTTACTTGCAATAATTAGGTTGTTAAGAAAAAACTAAAATATTAAGTAAATATATAGAAGAGTGTATGTATATATATATAATTACAGCTTTCACTAAAAAACGTTATACATCCATTATATTAATCAAATTCTTGCAATACTAAGAACTAAATTTTTTGTTACTGATCAGTCAATTTGCCTGTTTTGTATTTCCCTGTTATGGGTAGTATAGGGATAGTGGGGAAATAAATCAATTGAATTGTGTTCTTACTTTGAGAACTTTTCAATAGTGTAAAAATTTGGATTGGTAATGCTTATTTGCTTTAGATAACATCTTTCTATTATATGACTCATTCTTGAACTTAAACATGTATATTTATTTAATTACTCTAGGTTTTATTAACCCCCCCAAAAAAGGTATTTTTGTCTTGTAAAATATGAATATTTAGTTTTACTTGTTATCATTTTTAATATTTTTGTTTCTCCCAACATTTGTTTCACAAATTACATATAAAAAACACTAAGCCTGTAGTAGTATTGTCTTTAAAATAGTATTAACTTGTTTTCAACATATTTAGAACCTCCTAGAGACAAAGATCTGTTGAAATCTTACTAATTGTGTCTTGGAGGAATGTCATAAATTCTTAACGGTGAGTGATACATGCTAAGATGAATTAACTACACTTTTTTTTTAATAATAACAAATTGAGATTTGCAACGTTTTAAGTAGTTTATATTGTGGATCTAGACGGCTATGGATTAAGACATTATGATAGATATGAATAACTAATAGTGAAAACATCTCATCCACATTCACGCTGACAGTCATTCATCATACATTCCTTGCATACAAATTATTAAATCACACTCGGAACAACATCAGTCCCACACCTATCTGATCCTTATGAAAATCCTAAGTGATTTTGCAAACTGGGTACAGCTATGAATAAATAGATTGAATTTGGCAATGAATTCCACAAGCAACATTCAGATATGGTAAAAGATTTGTTTTATATGAATATATTAAATGTTGAGCTTGACTTATGAGAAAAATTATACAGACTTATATGAATGTTTTACATTTTGGAATGATAAGTCGAGATATTTAGTTTGCAGGAGTTTTTAAATAGAGATTTTTAATGTTCTGAAATTTTTGAAATACTCAAATCACACAATAACAATATAACACTAACTTTTTATTGTGGATATATTTCACAAATGTTTAGCAAAGTCTTAATAACTAACATACTCTTTAAAAATGTATAAATAAAATTGCAATAATCTCAACATATTTAAATTTAAATAATTAAAAATACTGTATTAGGAAACAATACATCATTTGATATGTAACTAGTAACTAGAAACCACACTTCTTAAAACATGTTTAAAAAACTGGTTATTATGATATTCTATATTATGTTGCAAACTCCTATTGTGATATTTGAATATTATAATCTGTTAAATGGAGGTAAATAAAATTAACCATTATGTGTCGAACGCAGTAAACATTATGTAACAAGTTAATTAGATAAAGTTATTTGATTCATTTCTAGTGAAAGTAAACAAAGGATCCAACATTTCATTGTACTACATTAGTTGAATATTGTTCAGTTAATAAAATAAAACCCGTTACATTCGTTTATTCAAGCTTCAGCAACACATTTTTCTGGTGAAAAAGTATGTTTTCGTTTCATTCAATTGACAGGTGATTTTTTTACTTTGAAAAATTACAAATCATAAATTTTTTATTATTGTATTCATAAATATTAAAATTAATATGAATTTAGAAAATTAAAAGATGTTCTAAAGTAATTGTGATGTAACTAAGGTGGCAATAATTAATGAATATTGTATTTTATTGGTTTTACATGAACCAATCAATATATAGTCATTTACTATTTTATAGTAAAATCGTTGCATTAAATAAACCTTTGTAAATTTATTAATTGATTATTGGTCTATAGTTAAACGATCTTTTTGATAATAATTATTAAAACTAATTACTGTTTTATACTGATAAATTATGGGGAAAAGTTTTTCATTCTGCATGTCATCAATCCCACTACGATCCTGGATCTTGTTACAACAGACAGATTGACTATAATTTCAAACCATATTAAATCCTCGATAATAGCAACCTGTAACTATTCATTTCACTCTTAAACTTTTCTGCTACAAAACAAATATAAACACAGATATTAACATTTATGAACTATTAATATGGAACTGAAGATCAGTACAGTCAATGTAGAGCCATGTTTAAAGCACAAGGAAAGTACAAATATATTACAATGATCTGGTTCCTCTGTTTTCTATATAAATAGAAACAGTAAATTAAAGCTACAGAAATGGATATGTAATGTTTTTTTAGTAATTGCCAACTTTACATACGAAGTTTTTCAAAAATATGTTAAAACTTTAATTGACTATAGTTTTTTTTTTTTTTAAATTCACCTTTAAACAAGATTTAATAAAAAAAACTTTATATTAAACCAAATTCTTACTTGTTAGGGTTTTAAGGCAGGTTTTCAAATGGCTGATACTCTGTTCCTGAAGAAGGAGTCGTATTTCCTTTATGCTTTCCGCTGCATTTCTTAATCTGTTGACATATATTTTAGCTATGTTTAACTAATTACTTCTTTCAGTTTTTCAACTCTTATGATTGAAGGTATTCCTACCCTCTTGATATCTCCAACAGACGCTGTGGTTTTGAACTTACTAACAAGCTTACACACGATTACACTAAACGGTCTGTCCCTCAAACCGTGTGAGTTCAAAACTTTCTTAACCTAGCTGATAAACTCTGTTTAAATTCATAATAACACTGATTTAATGCTATACGTTATAAAGGTATTCTTTTTTTATATGCCTAATTTTCTATTAAATAAATAATGAATAAGCCTCTGTTCATTCTTTTTTTAAAAATTCAAAATTGATAAATACATATTTACTCTTAATTTCGGTTTATTTTATTTGGATTGACCCTTTACAATTTGCATTTATTAACTTATTATTAAATTAATCTTAATTCTAAAATCAATTAAAATTAAAAAACCTGTATTATAGAATTTTCAAGATTATCCGAAGTCTCATATTGTCCATTTATTACTGAGATATCAATTTATTTTTATTTAGCATGCTTAAATTCATTTCAGAAGATTTGAAGTACAAATTTTGGAGTGTGTGATAACTTATAAGAAATCTGATAGCTTAACATTACCAGTTGGCAGACCTATCTTCATCTGGTCATATTTCATATTTGGATTTTTTTAAATTTTTAATTTTTTATTCTTGAATCATTTATTCAATTTTATTTATTTATCTTATTTTTACCACTTCCTCAGATATCCTCTCTCCTTGAAATTCTCACCTTTACTAGGCCAAAATATAATTTATATTTAAATTCGAAAACTTTAATCACTACATCTATATTTGGATGATGCCGCTTCGATTTTCCAATAATGGCTTTCCTTATTATTTTTAACCAGCGTTCTTGTCTTCTTGTTCAAATGCACATCCAGTTTCACATTTCCTTCTCAGGTTAAATTTATTTATAATCTGTATAATCATTCTATTTCCTACACATAATTATTTATTTACAGGTTCTCACAAATATTCCGAATTATTAACTATCTCTAAACATAATTATAAAATATCTATTTGCTAGTATAATCCTTCTTACTAACTTTATTTATTTAAATTTCTTCTTTTAATTTTGGTTATAGTTTATCTACAGCCAATTAGTTTTTTTTATTGCTTTATAAAAGTTGGTAGCAAGGTTATATTGTTTTCCCGCTTGGAGCGCATACGTCTATGTAATTCAATTTCAGCGTATAATTCCCTCCAGCCAAAGTTGTATTGAAAATATAAAAACAAAATGACTTCCCTTTCTCACTTGAAATTTTTTGGTATGGTAATACAATTTTACAAATCATTTATATGTTAAAATGTTTAGTGATTATTGAAAGTTATTAAGCATGATTTAGATAAACCCTAGTTTGATGTGATATATGTAATGTTTATTTACTGGTTTATGCCTTTAAAATATGTTGATTTTGGATAACCAAACTTCCCAAAATTGATAAACTCTTCACAATTTATTTTATGCATATTGTTTATTTTAGTTATTATATATTTATTCAGACTTATCGTTTACTATTAAGCATAAACTTATTTTGTCTTCATTTTATTTTTTCACTTTAAACTTAACATCCCTCCCAACCTCACTCTTATACATGTACTTCAATTACGTCTTATAGCTTACCTTATACCCCTTATATTACAATTTATCATTTGAATTAAATAAATTGTGACAGCATCTTATAAAGGTAAAGTCATGATGGAATAAAAAAAAATATCAATTGTAAATTACTACAAGTTTACTCGCTACTAGTTTCTACGTTTGAAATTAGTTAACAATAAGAAAACTCATTGCTCTGACATCAAATAAATAGCAATGGCAATAACAGCTGATGTTTTAATAAATTTCTGTTGTTTAATACATGTTTTAATTATATCTGTGAATATTAAAGAGTTTTATTTCGGGGATTAACGACACTATAAACATTTAAAGTTTTAACTTAATTTTTAAAGACCCAGTAAATTAAAAAATAGTACTTAAATTGATTAAAATATGTAGACTTCCCAATGTGATGCCTTACTTCCTTCTTTAGTGATAGATTTCTCAGTAATGTTGTTTATTATTATATCAAAAATACTGCACAAATTAGAATTGTACTGTCATTTGTTTATTCTATAAAGTTTAAAAGTATACATATTTGCTTTTCTTTTAACTTATGTAGCTCAAGGTACCATTGTGAATAAGTCAAAGCACAACTTATTTAAAATCCAGCATTAGAGAATACATAGTTTTATGATATTGAAATTTAATCTTAGCAATTGAAGTACTTAATATATAGATTGAATTTTAAATATTTTTAACATACATCAGTTACATTTTTACCATGAAGACTGTTATTCAATATTTTTGTTCTAATTTATCATTGTATGTACAGTATTTATTTATTATGTTTCATAATGCAAAAGAACCTTAATTTACTTTTATATGATTACGTGGTTGGGTCATAAGATATTGAGAGAAAATCATTTAATAGTGACTTTTATAAAGTTATTCCTTAATATCACATAATTCATAGTCTATGTCTGATTCTGTATTTATTTAAAAGAAATATACTAAATATATTTTGTTTTATTCAAAACGTTTGTTAGCCGTGCCATGATGATCTAATTCAGCTGTTTATGTTGTTCGAATATTTTCTTTAAAGCACAATAATTTTTCCTACAAATGTGATTTATTTAACACTGCCGATTTATTTCTTTTAAGAAATAATTTCTCTACACTCCGCATAAAAGAAATAATTGTTTAATAAATCAGAATTTTTATTACTAGTTCATATGAAATAAATATTGATTAATGTATATTTTATGGGATATATAATTGTGGGTTGTATTAAGTCATATACTACCTACTATATTTAATTAAGTAATATCTTATGTTGATTATAGATTATATATACATTGATTAATTACGCAAGTATTTGTCATTAATAAGTATTGTTCATGAAGACAAGCATGTTTTAAAAACTTGAAGCGAGTGAGCTATTTTGAAATTAATTACTTTATTTGAGACTGATAAAATTAACAATCTAAATATCTGAATGCTAATATTTGTTAAAATGGCACACTGAACCTCTAGTTTCTAAAGAATAAAATGTAGTTTAAACTTTTAAATAAAAGTATTGTATAATCTCTCAGGTGATCACTAAAGAATCTTTTTTAGTACTCTCTTCCTCAGATTTTTCTCGGATATTTGAAGCAAATTTGTCAATAAACCAAAGTGTTATTATAAAATGATGTCCAAACCATTTTAAATAGTCCATTGAAAATTCAATCCTTCCAGGGCAATCAATGTATCTTGTAATAGACATAAAGTGTGTATATCTTTTAAGCTATTAATCTACATTATCACAATTTATCAGTAGTTTTATTTATATTTGTTATTGTAATTAATCAAGATCAACTTGTCTAATTATAAGAATAAAATTTCTTTCTTAATTAATGATATTGTAATAATATATATATATATATATATATATATATATATATAATTTTAAAGTTTTCTAAGTTTATACATACATGAGCACAACAAACTATATTGTTCCATAAATTTACTGAGGAAAATACATCACCAAAATGGTTCATATAAATGCATTTATGAAACATACAGAAAATAGTTTTAAAGGCTGTTTCTAATATGACATCTATTGGATACAGAAAATGTAGCTGGAACTGTAGTAATCAACTTAATTTTAATTCTTTTGGGATCAAAAGTGTTTTAAAATGATTGTTAAAATTTTGTAAAGGAAGATTTATTTTATTTTATTTACAGTAATTTTTTACATTTGTGCCAAAATATATTTTGTTTAGGAAACAAAAATAAATATATCTGTCACTTGTTTCCCTCTTTCTTTCTTTTTTCATCATATTGTAGCTCCATTATCTTACAACAAATGTTATGGATAAATGAAATTTTTAGATGTCTGTTAATAGAGTATGGAGTATACGTTGTTAATACTTTGTTTCTCAAAAAATATATTCATTTATTTTAATTTTATTTTTTTCGAAAAATATTAACTGGGTTATTTTTTCTTATTTTAAAGGTTATTTAAATATTGTGGTTTTGTAATTTTAAAGTTAAAACTGTTTAAAATCCAATATTAGAACTCAGAATTTGCATAGTTTTAGGTTTTTAGTTTTAGATTTTGTACATTATAAATATATTTCATTTTCATTTGCTCAACATTCACAGTCAATTATTTGTGAAAACTTGGGCCTAATTAATTGTGTTATTTTAAATTTTATAAGATTTTTTTTATATCTCCTAAACCAGTAATAAGAACAAATTCAATAATACAGTTTATCTATATTTATTTGTAAGTATATATTTAATTATTTATTCATGTTTTTTATAATAGTTGGTTACTATTTTCAATAGGAACAGTAAATTAGTTATACTTTTCACTCTTTGGTTATGATAAACAGTGAAAACTATAAATATTTTACTCTATATTATTTAATACATAAAGTGGCATATTTCATGAACAAATTTATTATGTGCAATAATTATTACTTATAATCTCTCCATATACATTGTTAAAATAATTATATTACATTTTATTTTCTTATTAATAAGTTTACACAAACACACTATTACCTTCCATTTGTAAACTGTTTATGTATATGTGTATATTATGGGTCTGCAAAGCAGGAATTTTTTGTCAGTCTGGTCAGATCATTTTAATGTTGACACTCATATTTTTAAAGTTTCCTTGCTTGGTTGTTTAAAATAATTGAAAAGGGATTCTAATTATTTCTAATAGTACCTGAATAACTAATGATTGATTCTGTGTTGTGTCGTATCGTGAAATCTGGTCCATAAGGTCCTGAAAGTAGTTTGACAAATTATATATGAATAAGATTTTAGCCTAGCAATGTTTACTCCAAGTACACCATATTTGTATTGTCAGGATTGTCGGAGCTGAAAAACCATGTAAACAAAACTAATGTAAATATATCTAAAACCTACTCAAGCTTCCAATAAATTTAAAATGCAATATAAATAAACTTAACACTACTGGCAATTTAAACTAACTACGAGGTGTGGCAATTAAATAACTGAACCGGTCCTGCTACCGACAAACAGCGAGCAAGCCGCAGCAGGTATTAACATGTCTTTGCCTGTTGATGTTTCCCCCACCCTGAGCTCTATGGGCACAATTGTACTTCGCTTAGTCTCACTGTAGCAATCGCTCGTTCAAGTCCTTGCGCTACCGTCTCATCGAAAAAATGCTAAGTGTTCATATGGAGCAACGAGTTAAACTTAAGTTTCTTATGAAACTGGGAAAAACTTCTACAGAAGCTGTTGTCATATAAAGGAAGTGTACGGAAGTGAATGTTTATCACACACATAAGGTTTTGAGTGCTTTTAAAGGTTTAAGGAGGGACGTAAAACAACCGAAATTGATCCGCACCCTGGCTGACCCTCAACAGCATCCAAAAAATCTCAGGAATTAACAAAGACGGTGTTTTTCAGATTGTGCATGAATCATTGAAGATGTAGAAAGTTTGCGCAAAAATGGTGCCAAAACTTCTCATTTCAGAGCAAAAAGAATCGAGACTGAACATTTGTGCTGACCTTTTGAAGAACATTTACAATAATCCAGAATTGTTAGACAGAGTGATTACTTGTAGTTTTTTTTTACCTATGATCCTGAAACAAAGCACCAATCGATGCATTGGAAGAGCCCTAGTTCGCCACAGCAAAAAAAGTGAAAATGAGCAAATCAAAATTCAAGGCCATTTTAATTGTTTTTTTTCTGACAAGCGTGGAATTATCTACATTCACTGGCTTCCCAAAGGTTAGACAGTCAATCAACAATATTACTTTGAGGTTTTGATAGTACTTCGTGAACGAATAAGAAGACTTGATTTGTGCCAGAGCAATTCCTGAAGTTTCACCAAGACAATGCGCCTTCACATTCCGCCTTGTCTGTGAAGGCGTTTTTTGTGAAATACAGCATCACTGTGTTGAACCACCTACGTACTCATCCGACCTGGCCCCCTGTGACTTTTTTCACTTCCTAAGGTCAAATCTGAGCTTAAGGCGACAAGATTTGACAGTGTGGTAAAAGCGAAAAAAAAAACAAAAGCGACTGAGGTTCCCAAAAAGCTGACAGAAACGGATCTCCAACACTGCTTTGAACAGTGGAAAATTCGTATGGAGCGTCGTAGAGATTTATGTATGGAGAGTACATTGAAGGGGATAAACTTTGTTATATAATTGGTTATTAATAAAATGTTTTGTACCATCAGTCCAGTTATTTAATTACGACACCTTGTAGAACCTAATTTCCATTTTAAATATGAACACCACTATGTTTACATTACAGATTACAAATCAAAAATGGCTATTTAACTTTAATTAATTGTTATTCCATATAAAATTTAATGAAGTGATTATATGTGATCAGTTTCACCAGTACTTTTAGTTTTTACATTTGATAATTTACAATCAGGAGAGATTTTATTTCTATATATTTATACATAATAATATCATTCTCCTTTATTATAAAAGTGTTTAATAAATTATTATATTAGAATTGAATTAATACTCATAGTATATACGAGAATTTGCACTCATAAATGTAAACAAAATTACTTAAGAAAACAAAAAATAACTGAACTATAAATTATTGCAAGTACGATATAAAAATATCTGTTATTTTATCGTAAAACATTTGATCGCCGCTTGGTTACATATTCAGTCACTATATGACTATTATATTTCACATATTTATCATAAGTGTATATTCATAAATCTTTCACAAACTTCTGTTTAATGCTGAAAATTCTCCTGTTTTAATTGGCTTTCAAAACAAGTGTTCTCCAACTTTTACAACACAAACTGAACCTAACATATCCTAGAAATAAATTTTAATTGTGTAAATATTAATCTCATTTATTTGTGTTTCACTAAAGTCAACAAATCAAAACCCTAAATTTTCTTTCCTATACCAGAAGGCTGTGGAGTTTACAAATAAGTGATCGGGTAGACCTTTGCAATTGATAAAATGATGTAGGCTGATAAAGTGTTTAAGCTGAGGAACCGAACATAAATTAAATGGAATTGTTGATGATCTAGGTATTAAAAATAAATCTTCTGCTTAAATTTTGGCTTTGTTTTAAGAAAATGCATGTGTAATAAATAAAACTACAAGAGGTTTTAAGATTAAAATTAAAGTAAATCACAGACAAAACATTTATATATTTGTTTTCACAAGAATGAATATTTAGTTTTGTGATTTTATTTAAAATTGTCTTGTCCTAACAAATTGTGCCCTACTGTTAATGATTTACCCAACCTGATCTTTGGGGGCACCACAGATCCATAATATAAATATATACATATAAATTTGTACTTCCTTCATTATTTAATTTGTAGTTACTATTAGTAAGAAGTATAATGTGAAAACATGTGACTGCAAGATATTAGATTAATAATGTTTTAGCAAAAAAATTTCAATTTTATATTGACAGCTTAAAAAAAGAACTCTCCAGTAACATCTTTTTTTAATGAGTCTATCAAAAATCTTCTTTTTTTATGTTCTTTCTCATTAAAATTTTGCATAAAAGCATATCACACACACACACACATAAATAAATTCTTAGTTTAGAATTCAGTTGCTTCATATGTGGCATAGGGTGAAACTTATCGAAAAACTAACTATAATAAAGTAATAAATTTGGTAATGTGTAAGAGCCTAAAACTGTACAACTGATTAGCATATCATTTTTGTTTTCTTAAAAAGTTATGTTATCAAAACAAATTTCTTTAGTGTGAATAAAAATAATATTTTTCATTTTACACTTACTCCTATTTTCTTTTCATAACTTACTTTCTAAATAACTTCTTTTTTTTTAATGTAATTTTTAATTGTCCTAATACATTGTCAGTAATGTTACTTTGAAACTTTGGCAAATTAATCTCATAATCCAAAATAGCCATAGAAAAATAATATCTTATTTGACAAATTTTATTTTTTATTTTTTTGTGTTTGTGCCCTGATTAAATATTGCAGATAAGCAAGTAAGAACTGTTTTAGAATTTGAAATATCATTGTTAGTTTAAGTGTTTCTTTATAGAAAATATTAATGACTTAAATAAATAACCAAACACCATTGGTACTTCTACAGTACCACAATTGAATAGTCCATCCAGATAAATGTTCTTAAGGCTGAGAATTAAATAACTTGTAAAATAGATTTAGGTTTAGCATCTATGGTATTTAATGAGCTTGAGTTGTAACAAAAACAACCAAAAAACATACATAATATAGGGAAAGTTATGTAAAAAAAATATATGCCGGTTTTTGCTGATATAAACGTGTGTAAAATTTCCAGTAAAACATATTAGTGTTCAGGAATAATTGCCAAATAACAAAATGTACCTTGGCCGCCGTCCATAAGCGTTCAATGTTTCAAAGATTTTAATCAGATATGAACACTGAGGACGTGTTTATAGCTCAAACGAAACACTTTTAAGCTCTTACTTAAATATATAAATGTTTTCCAAATAATGGTTCATTTTCACTTAGTTCTTAAATCACTGACAATTTCAGAAATTACAGTTTTGGTAACAATTAGATTTGGTTTTAAGGATGGGTGAGCGGAAATCTTCATACAATGTTTTTTTAGTAGAAATTGTTGAAAATTACAAACAAATTGTTCTGTGTTGAGGCAAATAAAAAATATTTATTATTAAAATCCACATTAGAATCAACATAGGCTTGATATCTGGGGCTGATGAAATTACAAGGGCTTAAACTGCTTAGCCCAGACATGTTGTTTGATTAAAGACAAAATTGATTACTAACCCTAATTTTTATTTGACTATTTTCAGCATAAAAAAGTTAACCAATCAATTATAACAACCATTGTTTGTACTTATATACTAATCTGATAAACAATTAATAATTATATAAAGAACAAACACAGAACTTCGAATTATTTGATAGATGTTATAGTTTCTGAAAATAAAAGATTCATGTAAGAAATCTGTTCTCAGATGAAGACCTATTTATTGCAACTACATATTTTCAATGTAAAACTTAGATTTATTAAACATGTCTTACATTGAGCTAAAAATATTATACCTCATAAAATTTGTCTTCCTTACAGAAGAATTAGATACTAAAGGGGAAAAAATGTAATACCTTGTATGTATTGTAGCATAAATAAGTTATTTGGTTATTCTGTGTACAAAACATTTTTATATACTGCATTAAGAGTTATTTTGTTATTTATAGGGTATAGTTCCAACTTAGTGTCAGTAGATTTGAAGCAATAATATAATGTTTTAATAGTTTTAATGAAGATCTAAAGTCTTAAAATGATAACACTCTATTGAGTTGGATGGGACTTCACTAAATACAACCAGAAGAAATACATATCTTTGAATTTCTTTAATATATAAATGACTTTTTCTTTTTTTAATTATGTTCTTTTCCTACTATTCTCTTTCCACTTTTCTTTAATGATTATATGTTTACCATTCATGAAAGCCAGTGTTTTCTTTATATTTTTTAACAATTGTTCTGCTTTTGAAATAATTTACGTGTAACCATTAAAAAACTCGGTGATTAAATAATATACAGTATGAAATACACTATTCGTTGTTATTAGTTCCTTACAATATGTAGGGGCTATATTTAAGAGAAATATAAACCAATAGTAATAAAATGACCAATTTGATAAAACATTTCTTTACATCATCTTAAGGATTATTTTTTTAGACATAGAAATGTTAAATTGTGGGTTTATGTATTTTTTGTTTTTCTTCCTTTTTTTGAGTTGTCAATAGAAGTTGTACTTAGTATTACATTATTTACTTTGACATTCCTTAGTCATGTAAATGTATATTATTACATTGTAAATATATTTTAAAGTATATTAATAAAAAAGAACTTGTTACTTTTTAACATTTGTTTTATTACAATTTTCTTGTTACCTTTGTTATTGGCACCATTAATTACATTTGTACACCAATAGCAGTGGATAACGTTTTCATTTTAAACTTCTGGACATGGATCTATATACTTATTTACATACATTACATTATTACTTACACTTTCACATTCTCTTAGGTTTCACATTCTCTTAGGTACACAATCACATAAAAATAACATTTATTGTGATTTCGATTTTTTAAGACTATATGAGATATTTCCGAGAGAAATAAATAGATAAAGAAGAAAATATGTAACATATTGAGTTTAGTCATTTTATTAATGCACAATTTATAAAACACACATTCTTTAAAAACACCATTTTCTCAACATTCATTGCTCCTTTAAAAAATTATGACGAAATGTAATTTGTGTATTGTTTATGTAATAATTGTATTGTCAACTGAATTTCCTCACTTGACAATTGAGTGATGCAACTCAACTATGAAATCCAAATGTAAAACCATTTAGGGTATGAGAAAGAAAGGATGGCATGCTTGTTGTGTCTGTTACGTTTAGGAATGGTGATGCGCATTCTGGTTACCTTGGCGGAATCAAGTGCATGGATAATTTAATAATGAACGCCAACGTTGTTAAAATTAGAATCAAGAGACATTTTTCCGCTTTGCCTGATGAGTCTGAAAAATGGTTGTGAAGTATTTAAGACTAAGGAGTGGCTGCTCACTTACTCGAGTTGCCAGCTACAAGATGTTTAATATTCAGCAATACGGAGGAAGGGAAAGACCTATCCAAGGGTTTACCTATTGGGAATCGATGTTTATATCCTTAATCGGATATAAGGATAAAAGACGGTGTTCTTTTTATGTCACCCGAATGTTTTTGGTACAATTTAAAATATTTATAATTGATTGTTGCAGTGCCCAATTAAAAAATTAATTTTTCTATGTTATCTTATTTAGAAGAATGATTCATCTCTCCTGTAAGAATAGGTCAGTAGTTAATTAACAAGTCCCAGCAGATGACTCATCATTGAATACTCACTCTTGAATAGAATTGTATAGACTTTGTCAACCTGTCAATACTGGTTGGTTATTTTATTTAACTTAGAAAAAACGTACTTTTATAAAATCTTCCAATTTTTTCGTTTTTTGGATCAAGATTTTTGTCAGCATGTAAAACATGTTACAAACTGAATTAAAGTGAAGAAACCAGCAGAACAGTTCAACTTGGTAGATAAATTTATCTATTTAAAACTGTATATGGTTAAAGTATGGAGGAATCTCAGTTAAACTTTATAATTGCTTACATTAGCTAATTGGCCTACTACGAAACAGTTTAACAAGTCCATAATAAAAACAAATATTATTCTTTCTCACTATTAGGTCCCTGCTGAATAGTTTACTTTCATATCTCCATATTATATGTACAAAACAGTTCATGTCCATAATAAAAAACAAATATTTTTCTTTCTCATAATTTAGGCCCCTACTGAATAGTTTACTCTCATATCTCTGTAGTATACCTGCTTTGCGTATAAAATGAAAATATTCTTAAATTTTTGAAGGTTTTTCCAACTCTAAAACATATATTTTGGATTACAATTTGCTTAATTTTACAGTACAAGTTCTATAACGTAAAGAGTGTTTTTAAGACTAGGTTTATCCTATGTATTGTAATTTAAAAAACTTTCATAATTTGAATGTTTACCATTGTACAATGACCGAGACGTAGTGCTGACAACAAGAAATTCCATATGAAACTGTAGCCAGTCTACAAGACCTACAGGTCAAACAATCTTACCTTAATGTATTCGAACATATTATTATAACTAAAACGATTGTTAGGAATTAAGATAGTTTTAGTTAGGAAAATGGTCTACGTTCTTTTTAAGAACAATTATTGTGACCTGGAAAAATGATGAAATTGTTTAACTGCAAGCAGGACAGACATCATTGATCCAACAATGATATATAAACCTTTGGGTGGGAGAAAACTGGGTCAGTGGACCAAGATTGATCAAGGGAAGGTGTGGAGGAATTCTTAAAGGTAGCTAGACGAACCGAGTAAGAGCTTCCTAGGAGAATTGAGACTTCAGAGGAGCATCCATAAGAGTGGCAAGCAGGGTGAGCAAATTTCGTATATAAACCTTAATGATTTCAGACAAATTATAAACTATAACGTAAAATCAGATCTGTGAGTCACAACAATTAGTCATTCTCGATTCTTAGTAATTAAGAAGATTAAAATATTTGTAATTAGTATATAAGAGAAATAGTCAAGTTGTATTAAATAATAAAGAACCATTTATTAAATAACTGAACCACTGATTTATTGAATTTAAAGTTAAAGAACCCAGGCAGTTTAGAGGAACCAATCCTAACAATAATACTATGATTTTCCCTCAAAATATAAACATTCCATAGTAATGTTGAATTTCAAACTTTTATTATCATTAAGACTATTCTAACTATACTGTTCAAAATTTTTTAAATTCTAAAACTTTGACTTTTTATTATTTTTCCATAACGAACGATTAATGTCTCTTGACAAAATGTATACATTAGGCCAAAATTTGTTATGAATAACCCTTTACACTTTTACTACTAGGAAAGTTTTAAAATATGCAAAATTTCATACAGTTTAGTATTGAATGATTTTCAAAAATTGTTGGCCACATCGTATTACATCAATGTAGAGCTAAGTAATGACTATAAATTTAAACGGTCTGCCAAGTTATGTGTCTTCGTCAGTATCAGACTGATGATTGCTAATAAAAAGAACAAAAAATGCTCATGGATTTGGAGATGTTTGTAGCCAAATATTTATTAGAGGTGAGCAAAACAAAACCATTTAAAACTTGTACACTTACAGCTTAAACCGTAGGAATATTCAATTTTACACTACTGCGATATACTAAGTGTATACTCCTTAATACAGCAATATTTAAAGATAAACAGGTCAATGTATCTCTAATACTTTTAGTCTTACAACCTAGAAAGAGTGATTTCTACTTTTAAACCAAACCTTCGTTATTTTTAAGACCTCTATTTACTGATCACATTAGGTATTTTAAAATATATAATTTAATTATACATACATATAATATAATTTTATTATTATGTTTATTATCTTTATAATAGTACATATATAAGAAAACTATAGTATTCAAAATTTTTAAACAATTATCAATCTTATTAAACAATAGGAAGAAACTGAATAAAATGTATAATCAACGGTTTGCTACGAAAAATGTACCTTTATAAAAACAAAAAAATAAGTTTTCAGAAACTTAATTAAAAGTTTGGTAGGCACACTGTTAGGTAAAGTATTCTGTTTTTCTTACTTTAGTGAATTTCAGCAGCATCAGCTGGGTTTTCTAGTTCCATTCAAGCCTTTTTTTCATAAAATTTGCTGTTATACCCCCCCCCCCCCCCAATGATGCACATTCCTTGATCACATTTTTACCCGGATTGAAAGTCTAATAATATTAATATCAAACACAATGATATTCAATTTGTAAAAAGAAGACAGCATCATAAACTTCCAGCTGAAGTTTATTGGGCACTATAAATCTACTTTTGGGAATCGAAATCTTGACCATATGAGGTGGGTTCTGAATTTACAGTTAATGGATTGTTCAATATATTGATTTAGTATATCTAAAACTCATAAATTAAAATGGAAAGAGGGACGCCATTAATAAAATTTTAAAAAATCACTCTTTTAATATTAGACAAATATTACATAGTATTAATGCGATAAATAGAAGACATTACTCTGTGTGCTGGACATGTAAAAGGGTAAATTTGTTTGAATCAAAATATAGCTGGACTGAGGAGATATACCTTTTAAGAATAAGTGAACACAAGTTGTCACAAGAATAATTATTAATTATTAAATTTTTTTAACAACAATTTCATCATTCTTCAGTGATACATCAGAGCTACAGAAATCAAATTATAACAGGTATGTTTGTTACACTAAGAATGGTGACTGTCATTGAAACATATTTAATAATTAAACAATATTTTGTAAAAATCTTTGTTCTATTCTTACTCAACTTACAAAGTAAAAATTTTGACTATACATTACAAAAATCTAAGAAAAAAGCAAGTGATTACCAATATCAACCTTAAAGTAAGTCTTCACTAGATGAGGTCCAAATAGTTCAAAATAACAAAATTACAATAATGAATTTTAAAATTTTACTTTATTTTTGTAAAAAAAAATTACAAATCATTAACTTCCCGCAGACGCCTGACGGCAGATCTGACTGATGTGGCTGCAGTTGTGGAATAGACCCAAGCACCACCAGCTACTGTCCTCTTGCAACGCTTACATGACCAGATGCCTACACAACTCCTTTTCATGGCTTCCTAAAAAAAAAAAAAAAAATCATTATTATTCATATTATAAGTTCATGGAAACTATATCTTTAAATTTTACATATAAAATAAAAGTCTTGTAAAATATACTCCTAATAACTTGGTAGGTAATTAAAAGTTTATTGGTGAGGCATCTTTATCGTAAAATATATATGGCCCGTTTCAGTTGAATTGATATCAGTCACTGATATCGGTATGTTACTGTTGTGGTATGAGTGAAAGCAACAGTTATTGGTCATTTACAGTTCATACATAACTGTTTATAAATAAACAGCAGCACTTTTACATTTTCTGTCCTTTGCCTCTACTGTGCTGTAACTTTGTTATATATTTTGTAGGTTCTACAAATTTAACCCTAGCACTGCTGCATGTTAACTTTCTTCGTTTGTTAAAAAATTAATTAAATATATTATTTCTATACAAAACCTAACTTATAAGATATCATTTTTCTCAGAAAGATGCATAGAATCCATCTATGCAATAAAAAAAAAATTTTTGAAACGGTTTTGGAGTAAGTATGTTACATGTCAAAAACGAAGTTACCAATTTTCAGGAAAAACCTGTATATTCCAAAATCAATAGCTTACTACCTTTTTCTAAGATATACAAAAGTTTTGTGTAATATTTTTGAATATATTTAGGGGGGAAAAAAATAAAATTTGTTATATTATCAAAAAAACAAAAAATAGTTTACGAAAAAATGTAAAATGATAATTTTTTTTTCAAAAAATCACAAAAAATAGTAATATTTATCTTATACAAAAGTTCTATATCTCATTATGTTCAGAAAGGTGCATAGAATGTAGGTGTGTAGTGAAAAAAAATGTTAGATGTATCACATTTGGTGTTTTTTGGTCAAATACCAAAAAATCAAAGAGTAACGGAGCAGAAATTTCACAGAAATGGTAATGAATAACATACTAATAGATTTTTAGGATTTTTTTCAACCATTTCTTGAGATTTGTCATATATTTGTGAATATATTTAGGGGAAAAAAATAATAATATGTTACATTTTCTAAATAAAAATACCGATTTTCCCTAAAAAGGTAACTTTTACAAGTGAGGTTAGGTTTGTAACCTCCACATATTAGACTCACTAGTACCAATTTGAAGATAGATCAAAGACAAAACTTATAGATTTAACTAAGAAAATATATACTTTACAAAGAATAACACATATATTCACTTTTATAATCATATAAAACACTAAATATAAGAAAATATGCATATAGGCTACACTTACAATATTGGCCTAGGTTATCCCAAATATGAACCGTTCAAAAACTAAACTATCACTGAAAAACATAAGCTTTAGATATTAAAACACATATATTGTAACTTGTATACACAATTTATATACAATTTGTATACACAAACCTTCAAAATAACAAAAATCTAATCCCAAAACCAATATTTGCCACACCAAATATTAGTGTTCACGTCAGACATTTTCTACGTTTGGACGTTGGACTTCACTTCAAAACAACAAATTGTAAGTAAGCAATATCTCAACTCAAGTGGTACCAACTTATAGAATGGAATTTCCCCTACAACTTAGTGTAAAGAAAAATAATTTTAAAACCAAAGAGAAACGAATACGTGTATTCCTAACACTGCCAACTGTATTTCGTCTTGTCAAGTTTGTTCTACGTTCAAGTAGGAATATCTCTGGATCTATGAGACGCAGAAAAATTTGTAATCTATGGTTGGAAAGAGAAACATGTTATCTATAGAACAGTGTTTTAGTTGACTTCAATGACAGATAAATAGAGTTGGAATAATATCGGGAAAAATGGCGTCGCGCTAACGATAAGGCGCAGAGTTCAAATCTACGATTTTACGCATCAAAAATATGCGAACTTCACCAATTTTTGGAATATTATTTATAACGTTTTGTGGTATTTTTTTTGCATGATTATGCATCTACGGAACATTAGCTTTCCAACGGTATTTTATTAATTGCGATCGGACAATTTTAAGTGGGCGTAACGTTGAATGGCAAAATACGTGTTTTATAGAAATCAGACTAGTTATGGACGAAGCGCTAAGGTCGATTCTGGGTCGAATATCACATGCCGGGTTAATGAATTCTACTACTTTAATGAATTTGCTGTAGATTTCATAAACAAAAAGACAAACAAATGTAAGTTTGACAACCTGACATCAGTTACATAAAATGATTTTTGTAGCCAATTTCAAAAACAGATACTTCCTTGAATCAAATATTACTATTCTCTATATATACAGGTTATAAATAAATGCCCAGACTGTAGTATTCCTTAGTGATGGAGGTACAGAATACCATTTCTCAGTTCACTGTACCATTAGTTGCCAGTAGAGGAGTCTCCAGAGAATTCTGACATTTTTTCAGTTATCTCACCATTAAGAGATACAGACCTCCAGACAAGTCTAGAAAAAGCTGCTACTGAGGAATGACAGCAAGTTTTTAAAAAGCAATAAAGATCAAACTATACAAATGATACGCTCAAAGAGCTTAATACTAACTACAAGAGAGAGACTTGCAAATTTCTGAAAAATATTGGTCATTAATGAAACATAAAATGAGTAAATTATACACAATGGGTAGTTGATTTATTTAATTTTTATTGATTATTTCCATTTGTAAAAAGAAGAACACAAACTAGTTCAAAAATATTAAATAATCCAGGAATTTATTTGTAAGGACTATCTTGAAATTAGAAGTTTAGTTCGGATAAGAGAATTGGAAAAAGATAGATAAACGGACAGTTTCACCTTCATCATCTTCAAAACATGATCAGTAAAGATATATTTGAAAATATTTTATTTATACATGATTTTATAACATTTAAGGTCGTTTTAACAAAAATTCATTCAACCTGAAAATTTACTTGGTGATTTTAATTGAAAATATTTTGAAGAAAATGAATTTTATAAATTGCTAAATGTTTATTAGGCCCTAGTGAAATATACTACAAAATAAAAATAATTTTGATAGTTATAACATTTTTATATAAAACCTACCTTTCCACAAAAAGAACAGGTGTACTTTGAGTGTTGTGTTATTTCCATCTTCTTAACCATTTTACGAAGGGATGCACCGTAACGTGTACCATATTTACCAGTGATTCCTACCTTCTTTGTACGTTTTGCCTGTTGAACAGAACAAAATTCCAAAATTAAAAACTCTTTTTTATAAAAATTAACAAAAAAGTTCCGTCGTATAATAGGTTGTTCTTATGTAATTATAAATACATAATTTTTGTACTGTTAGGAATAATAATTGTAAAAACTATCAAATATAATTTTAATTCTAAGTCTTAAGACAATACATAGAAAGCTGCCTATTATTGTGAAATATATCAGAAAGTGTTGCAATAGCTGACTCTAAACAAAATGCTGTGCTCAGTTCGTTAACCTGGCAAAGCACAAAAATCCACCATCACCAATGGTATGAGTCAGTCTTAACCGAATGGTGCTAGCCGGAGTCTCTGCACGACGATTGACCAAGAGCATGGGTCAGAACTAGCAAAGGATTCATCAGAATCAGCTTCAAGAGTAATATATAATATGTAGCCAGTAATTAGAGAAATAGAAGTTGAGCAAACCGACAGTATATTCTTAAATTAATTTAATTAAAGAAAGTAGACTCATTTGAATTTGATCAAAAATTCATAATAATATTCAGTTTGTTCTATCTTGAAACTAATAGATATATTTTATAATAAAAGGAAATTAGATATCAATAATTTATTTATGGAATTGCAATATAATCGAACCACTGATTGCTTTATATATACACCATGTATGTGTGTGTTTCATTTAAACATAAATCACTCTATCTGAAATAAATAACTTTCATTATAATAATTGGTATATACTCATTTATAACAAAAGAAATGGCATTATCTAGAGATGTTTCATCTGAATCCAAAATTAGGTATCTAGAGGTATTTTCATCTGAACCCTAAACAGTACCTATGGTGTATATATGTATATATATATATATATATATATATATATATATATAAAATTTCCTGTTACCAATTTCATACTATTTAACTGGCTTGTTTTATCTGCCGGTTTGCTCTTTCACATAAACACAAATTGCATTCCTTCTCACACGTTTTGCACTTTATATTAAATAAACCTCTTATAATAATATTATTAATCATAAACCGGATATTATTTATTTCTATACAACAACGATGTAGCTTTTCCCCACTTTTTGGCCAAAAACTCTCAGTAAGGGTAAATTTTTGAAAATCTTAGGATTTGAGCAAACCAAGTCAAATTACACTATGTTACACAAGTTGCAAATAAATCAATGCCGATAACTGCAGATTTCGCTCCTTTTTTGTGCAAAATACCCTTAGTACTATTTTTTTTTTTTTTTTTTTAATCCTTGATTTTGAACATACCCAGTCAAACAAAACATCAGGTTAAATGAAATGAAAACTTACGTAGATTATGAAAAAGAAAGAGGAAATATGTTGGTATTTTTTTACCCCTTATGGGGTCAAAAACCACTAGAGGATTTTAAAAATCCTTAAGTTTGTTTGAATCAAACAGAAAGTCATTTTAAACCAAAGTTCATTAAGATTTAAAAAAAAGCATTACCAATAATTGTCAAATATTTTTTACCCCTGTTTAGACCCAAGCCATCCTTATGGGAACTATTTTTGACATATATTTTAAATTCATTCAATCAAATAGATCAATATACACAAAATTTTAGTATGTACACAAAAGTAAAACTGACAAAAGCTGAGAGGAATTCTTCCTTTTTGGGGCCGTAATTAATTTACTCTTGTTTTTAAAGGATAACATTAATTATTTAAATTGTTGGTTTTGAAGAAATGTAACAAAACTAAGTTATTAAATATTTCCTGTAGAAATATTGCACTATTTGAGCTGCCGCTAATCTATTGGTTGATCTTCATGAGTGAGAGGTTCTGGATTCAATCTCCATGGGACTCAAACATTTATGGAAATAACACAGGAAAATTGGGAAGTTACAATAAATAGCAAATTCTTGTTAGGAATGCTAGAACAATTGCGACAGGACTTTTGATGTGGTAACTACACATTACGCTGTATAATTTCCGAATCATGTGATCTAGGTCTCGACAGGTTAATATGTAGCATATATATATATATATATATATATATATATATATATATATATATTGACCTAGCCAGAACTAGTAATAAACTAAAGGTCTGGTAAATTGACATTTCCAGACTTGTAGTTCCTTTACTAAGCCTGGTTAGATAACCATTAAAAAAACCCTAACCATATCTATTTGCGCGGATGAACATAAACATTGAGCGGTGTGACACTCAATTTGCCATAGGAATTAATGTAGACAGATGCCTTAAACTCATAAGCCTAGGATTTTGTACTTTTAAATTGCTTATAATTTTAGACAAAAATAATGGATTTTGATATTTGAAAAGCGTCTTCCTAGCTAAAAGATGATCCAATTGTTTAATAATGAGGTATGTATAACAATATTTCATTAAATTTCAATATTAAATCATAACAGGATCTAAAGTGGACATTTACCCCTATTTAAACGTATAATTTACTTAGTGGACCTTATCCTAGAAAATTTTTTTTTTTCCCCGTGAAAAACATTTTGGCTCGCAAAAAAATGTTACTATTCTTATAAAGACAGGTATGTAGTACAATAGTAACACAAAAAATATCAAAATTTGGGTGTTACAGTAAACAATTGCCAGTTGGTGTTGCTTGTTTTCCGTGTTATTTGACACTGAAGAAATGCATTTTGGGGCTTGAAAAATTTCTTCCGCCAACAAAAATGGTAAATATGCATTGATGTTGTCCAAGCAATTTTAGTGTGAAATATCGGTAATTCGTCTTCCAAATAGCATTTTTAACATGATTTCGATATCCTTTACAACACAAATGGCTTTTTATCTTTCACAATTTATTATTTACTTAACAACCATCGAAATTGAGCAATTTTTAATGTTTTCAATCTAATAGCCATATTGAATTCATCCATAGGGCTCATGCGCTCTTAATTAAGTTCTACAGGTCTCTAAAAAATCCCAAAAATTAGGTTAGGTTAGGTGAAATTAAATAGGTAAACAATTATCGTTGACATTACTACACACTTCTGGTTTAAGATTCACAACAACTCCCAAACCTGGTTTTACAGATTTGACAGTTCTTAAAATAGAACTATTTTCGCAGATGAAGAAAAACACAAAAATATTGATAGATTTGATGAAATAGGCTAGTTGTCAAAATAACCTCAAAATACGATAAAGTCATTTTAAATCACTGTTTTCAGACAGAAATATTTAATTGTGAATGATAAAAAGTGACATGCGTAGTAAAGAAGTATAGAAATGATGGGAAAAAAACTCAATTTTGTTTAACTAAATTGCTGATATTTCACAATAAATCTCATAGGTAAATATGCAGGAGATATGTCCATTCGATTTTAAGTCCAAATCTAGGGATTTCGTCTTCAAAATATTATTTTTTCGATACTTTCGATCACTCTGAGCAAAACTATGTGGTTTTTATCTCTCACAATTCATTATTTACTTCACAATTTTAGAAGTTGTGCAATTTGTTACATATTCTATTGTGTAGCCATATTAAATTCACTCGTGGGGTGCATGCACATTTCATTCTCTAATACAGGTTGATATTACTACACATCTATGGTCTAAGATTCATGATGACTAGGTCTCTGAAACCCAGACCTAGTAAAAGAACAATAGGTCAAGTAAGGTATATATATATATATATATATATATATATATATATAGTTCTTTAACCTAGGTCTGGTTAGATAACCATATAGCAGTAGTTCGCACTTATTACATGACATGATTGATACTAAATGATACGTAGTTTGACAGTTCGTAAAACAGAACTCTTTTCCACGTGGAATAAAAAAAACATCAATAGACTTTGGTAATTCTGAGCAATTACTTGGTCAACCCCAAACTTTTTCATATTTTACTACGGTCATAAGGATGTTCTCAGAAAGCAAGAAACATATAATTCAAGGCCCGCAAGGCCATCGTACAGGTTGCCGAGCGATAAGAAGGTTCAAAGTCACTTCAATAAACGTACGGAAGGTTTGGCCAGGTGGTTTTATATATATATAACAACCTGGCCAAACCTTTCGTGACATATAATAATACAGCCCTACATATTTACAGCAAAGAAAACATTATTTATTATTGCAACAGAACACTGATCCAGTTGCCGCTGACTCGGATGAGGACGTTGAACCCGGCGATTACTGAGGTAATTTCTATTTGTATATAGCATAGGCTATATTAACTTTCCGGGGCCTAAATTATGTTTTTTTAGTTTCACATACATCTCTACATTATCGTAGTAAAATATGAAAAAGTTTGGGGTTGACCAAGTAATTGCTCAGAATTACCTAGACTTTATTAAAAATAGTGAAATATGTGTCAAAATAACCTTAAAATGCCATTAAACAGTCATTTTAAATCACTTTTTTCGGAAAGAAATAATGAATTGGGAAACATAAAAAGGGAACAATTTTGTTCAGATTGATCGAAAATTTTGAAAGCGAAATGTCGAAATTTTACGCTTAAAATCTATCGGACATGTCTCCTTCATATTTACCACCACTTGGACAACATTACAATACATATTTACCAAAAATATGATCTGATTGTTAGAATACAAGGTAATTAGTTAATGATTTCAGAATTTTTCATAGCACAATCAGATCAATAGGTAGCAAATTTACCACAATTTCAAAATAAGGTAGGCCTATGTACCATAGTAAAATAATTAGACAAATTTAATAAAATAATCTTTACATCGACTTATCAAATAATTGCCCTTACCAGCTAAAGTTTTGTGCATATACCAATTTGTCAATGAAATTTTAGGTTAGGTTAGACTACATGTAAATCAATAGATTATTTTAACAATCCATGCTGTTCAAAGAAACGTCAAACTTACGGGTAAATGTCATGATTTATTCTTGAATATCAAGTTCAATAAATAGGTTCTAAGCTATAAGCCATAATTATAACACACTACAATCCCTTAGTCGAAATATAGAAAGGAATATTTCCTTTTATAGATATTACCTAACTAGTTAAATTTCATACATTTAGGCAATATTAATAATTAATAAATATTATATCAAATTATAATAAATAAATATTAATATCAATTTAAAATAAATAAAATAATTGGATTGAAATAGATATAATTTATGAATTACAAACCATTTTAATGCTTTAGAGACCAACGAAGACTTGATCAAGACCGGAAACGGCGGAAACTTGTTAAAATAACAAGTATATAATTTTAAAGCCGGAAATCGGATATTTTGTCATTCGCAGATGACTTCATACAATAAACGTTGAACTTTTAGCACCGTAAAAATGAACGTTAACACAGACTTCAGACATTAGATTTTAATATGTCGATTTGATTAGTTTCTAAATCATACTCTCAAATAAATTTTCGAAATATTCTAACTTTTTTCAAAATATTTTTGTTTTAGAATGGTTCTCTCGCCCAGTGTTTAATTTTACAACATAATGATAGTTATAATTAGTATTAAATAGAGCCTAATCAGTTATGCCATACACGCAAACAAAATATTCCATTTAAATTATGACAATATATTTTTTATATTACAACACTTTTTAGTTTAATCTTACCGAGTGATAGGTTGACACTCTTACTCTTATACCAGACGTCGGTGAGTATAAGATTAAAGATGTTACTAATGTCATAAATAAATATATCATTGAAACAATAAACCCTCAAAAGCATTTTTAAATTATCTCAAAAAGTAATTAATTTAGAGAAATTATCCATGGTGACTTTAATTCCACTAATGAATAATTATTAAATTTTAGATCATTTTTTCATTATAAAGATTAATGAGTCATCTATTTATTATCAATGTGTTTAATTTAAAGACATTGCCTAAGAGTTTTAATAATGTCTCTTATGACGAAAATTGTTTAAATGTATATATTTGTTCGAAATTTGCATAGTTCTATGAATTCTCATTATGTCAAATCTAAACCACTCTGGGGGTCAAAATAGTGAGTACGGAAATGGTAATACTCAGAGGCCCAGCCGAATTTACATGTTTTTTAATGTAGTTTTGGGCTAAATCCCTCTATTTCACCTTTTCTATCTTGATTAACTCTTTTTCTTTTATAACCCTAACACTATTAAAGTGTTCAATAATGAGTTATTTTTACATTTTCTAGTTTGCTGATTGACAGGCTCTGAATCTGGGGTCTATATTTAGGTTAGTTATTTTTTAATTTATATTATAAAGCCATGATGACAGAGAGCTTTTTCGATTTTAAATATCAAGGGACAACAACTCCTTTTTGCTACTATAAGCAAATTATGAGGTGTAGGCTTTAGACTATGAAAATTGTTATTGGAACGACTACAGCTGTTATTTGAAGAATTCAAGGTTTTCAAAAACATTAAACAATAACAAATGATCAGCTGACAAACAATTACGAATATTATGATGGGATAGAGTTGGCAGTTGTGTCAGTTGTGTGATTATTTGATTATTTACAATTCAGTTTACAGTTGTAGGTTATTGCCTGTAATTTTGTGTTTCATTGTTTTTAGAACAGTGGTTTTTCTTAGTTCAAAGTAATGATCAAATAAAGCATTCATTTATTTCCAAATTTGTTATAAGTACGGTTCCATCTCAAGTACATATTATGACGTACACATCCTTAAAACATTTACTCTCAAACTGGTAAATACAGTCCGGCGTAGCCAAAAGACCAACTTCTGGTCTAACATCAATATTTTTATACTTTTTGATTTCATTTGTTATTTTAGAAGGTTCTCTTTAAGTAAATACAAGTTAAAAGCGGAAAGTTATGTCTTTTCAGAGTAGGAAAACTAAAGGTTTGTATGTGATGATAATATCATATGAAATTGTTTATAAATATTACAAAATTTATACTAGCCTATATTAGAAAATTTAACATTTGTAGTATTTAGGTACAGTAATGCAAACTAAGTTCTTTGGTAGCTAGTTCTGAAATATTCATGTCATCTTAATTTTTTTCAATTTGTATAGATTATTGTAGATTTCACCTTAAATGGTATTACACAAAAGCACTTTTGTGGTGATATGAATGATTATTAAACAAGCTATTTGGAAAAATATGGATTGTACATGTGTAATCAGATTTTGTTATGAAAAATATGAAATCATTAACTATGTACCTTGTATTCAAACAATCAGATCATATCTTTTGTCAGAAGACTATATATATATATATATATATTATAGTCATCTAATAAAACAAATATTTTTTTACCATGACAATAATAAACATCAAAAGATTACTTGACTAAGTCCTACATATTAATATAGGCTTTCGTATAACAACAGGTAGATTCCCTTGTTTTCTATTCGTTATTTGACAGTGAAGAAATGCATTTTGGGACTTGAAACACGTTTTCCGACAAATAATATGATCTGATTGTTTGAATACAAGATAGGCCTAGGCCTAATTAGTTAGTGATTTCATAATTTTTAATAACAAAATTTGAAAATATACAATGAATATTTACTCTGATATTTAATCCATCAAAAGACACATAATGCGTGTCCGTTCAACAACACACTATTTTATCAAAACCTCACAATTTTCCATGACAAATATATGTTTTAATAATAAATTATATTATTAAAGTGATGGCACTTGACGAACGTAGTCATAAATATTAACGTAGGTTTTCGGTATCAGAGCTAGATTCCCTTGTTTTCTATGTGTTATTTGACAGTGAAGTTTGTTTGTTCCGACAACAAATATGATCTAATTGTTTGAATACAATGTAAATAGTTTAAGATTTATTAAGTGTTCAGTTGAGATCATGTTGCGATTTAATATTGAAATTTAATGAAATCATGTTTTACTTAAACAGTAAATTTGGCCAACTTTTCTTGGCCTATTGTGTTGTAAAATTCTTGTATCTTAGCCTGTAAACTGCTTTTGACTTTGCCGTAGATGGTGAAACCTTGGTCGGCACGGCTCATTAAAATATATTGTGAAAGTACAAATTGCCTTTTATTTAATTATTAACAAGGAATTATTTTATTTTAGAGAAGTAAAGTTCTTACTTATTGCCGATGTAAAATTTCTGTGACATATAGTCAAACCAAAGGAAAACTCCTAACACATTACAAATGAACTTACGTAATAGAACTAAATATATTTTTCTCAATATAAGTAACTAAATAAATGTAAAAAAAGTTTTAAAAAATTCGTGGCAAGAAGACAAATAATAACATGTTAGGCCTAGTTGTAAAGGGAGTTCTCTACTCTGTAATCTCGGCACTGTAAGTTCAGCATGTGACAAACACAACTATACTTTACACGGTTTTGCCATCTTTACACATGGAGCACCATCCTCGTTTTTCTGACTCAGGGTTTTATTTTTGGGAAGTTGAGTACCGGAGAACTTTGCAGCTAAGACATGAATTTCTCGAGGTAAGTTGCTTTGTTTCGGCCAAAGTCATGTGGGGAGTTGAAGAAGTAAATGTCCTAAGCCTTGTTAAAGTCATGCCTCGTTATGGTCACTTGAACCCTTATAGGACCATATAATATGTATTTAGGGCAGCTATGTTCATCAATGTAAAAATTAAATATGAACGTTAGAGTTTTATATCTCTTGGAACGGTACACTCTCCACACATAGGATCAATGAAATTTATGTCACTCTTGATAGAATTGTAATAAGTGATGATGCTAGGTTTTTTGGTCACCAGTAGTTGGATAAATCTTTGCTCCCTATCTTCCTCTTCATGCTTCCGTTTTTGTCTTTTATTTAATTACTGAGATATGTATGGTTTTTACATACAGTACAAGACATTTTTGATGCCGGAAATTCTGATTGATCTAATAGTATAACTCCTTTTCTCTGTAGTCTGTGAGTATTTTATAATCTTTGAAATACTGATGTAGGCCTGTTGTTCTTTTGGTAGAAAGTTTTCTAAGCTGATTTTGAAATTACAATTTTAGCTTTACACTACGGTTTTATGTTTTAGTATTAATTTTCCTAGATGGATGCATTTATTGAGATTAAATTTGATATGGGAATTAGTATGATATTATGTCAGGAAATATTTTGACTTTGAGCTTTCCGACTGAATGTCCTGGAAAATTTGAAATTGGGTAATTATTTAGTAGTACAATGCCACTAGGTGTCTAGGCGGTCGTTTATTTTAATTTCAAAATTCCATGAAATCTATATTTTCGATTTAAATGATCTACAACCCATTTCAAATTGTCGTAATTACTAGGAATGAAACTAGAAATTATATACATACAAAATTATGTCAGTCATTATCAAAATTAAGTGGGTCATATTTTAAGTAAGAATCGTTTTTAAGTGGAGTAACAGCAATTTTATTCATGAACATAAATTGTATGAAGAACTTAAGTATGAACATATTTTTACTTTTCTACGTAGTCACCAAGAATATCTAAGCATATCTAAGTCATGGCACTAGCTTTTGGATCCCCTCATCATAGAACTCTGCCGCCCGAGCATTTAACCAGTTAGTAACAGTTTCTTTCAACACATCATCATTTTCAATTCACTTCCCACCAAGATATTCTTTGAGTTTAGGAAACACATGAAAGTCTGATGGTGCCAGGTCAGGGCTGTAGGGGGGATGGTCCAGTAATTCCCATCGAAAGTTGGTCAGTTGCGTCTTGGCCATTTTTGCAGCATGAGGCCAAGCGTTATCGTGAAGCAGCACTACGCCACTAGACAGAAGTCTCCGCCGGCAGTTTTGAATAGCGCACCTAAGCTTGGTTACTGTTTCGCAATATCTCTCAGTATTTATGGTCATTCCTCTTGGCAGAAAGTCAATCATAAGAACGCCTTTCCGATCCCAAAAGACCTTGGCCATGATTTTCCATGTTGAAGGTTCTTGTTTGAATTTTCGTGGTTTCGTCGGTTGATTTGAGTGATGCCATTCACTGGATTGACGTTTAGTCTCTGGAGTTATCTTAGTGCTCCAAAAATGACAAAGAATGTGCCAAACGCTTCTTTTTATGTTCTACTGTCAACATTTTTGGCACCTATATCGCACAAACTTTTTTGTAATGCAGTTTGTCGGAAACAATGTGATAAACAACCGATCTTGAAACTTGTGGAAATTTCTCATGAAGCTTGTTAATTGTAAAGCGCCGGTTTTGGCGAATTTCCTCATCAACAGGAAAGTCTTCATTAATGACAGTTGGTCGCCCATATTGTTCTTCATCATGAACATTTGTTCTTCCTTCATTGAAAAGCCTACACCATTTACGCACATTACTGTCATTCATTACAACTTCAACAAGCTGCCGGTGAATTTCGGCGAGACAAACTTGTTTTGCGTTTTAAAACTGAATAAACGAGCGCACTTCACCATCGGCAGGTTTATTGATTAACATGGCGACAAACAAAGCAGTGTTACGATAGAACCAACAGTGGCAGAGACATGAAATCAACTGACTGCATAGTTGGGGGACTGAGCAAGAGTGGCTAACCTTGAGCGGGCGTCACATGACAGCCTGCGCGGTTGCTATGAGCAAACGGTTTTTACTTAAAAAATTACCTCGTAAAATACACTTATGTATTGGTCACCTAAGAGACATGATTTAATTATACATCATGTGTGAATTTTGAGGTTGAAGTAGCAATCAGGCAGATAAAAAAAGTCAGTCAAATGCTTCCAAGAGCTCAGTGTATTGATATATTCTCAATATGGGAACATTACACAAATCGTGGTATGACAATAAATTCTGCTGGAAAGCAACAAATGTCAAAAAAAAATATCGGTCATAATTCTACACCATAAGGTAGTTTGTACTAGTAACACTATAATAACCAAGTGGTATGAGAAGAAAGAAACAAATTATAATTTGGCAGTGAAGTAACCAAACAACACCTTTAATGGAAGATTTTTAGGATACAGATTTTCTCACAGGTCTTAATCAGGAAAATAAGATGTAGTGACTAAGATATCTTGGTTTAATTTGGAATTGGCCTTTGGATAGGCCCAATCCAAATTCTGATATTATAAATAGCCCAAGTTATGGTGATTTTAATGTATTATAAATCAAACCATTAATATGATACTTTGTTAAATCAAATGAAAACTTTCTATACTGTTTGCCTACACTGTTGAAGACCTTGGTAATAAAATTGACAATTTCGAACTGGTATTTTTTGTCATAGATCTCAGTCTGGGAATTTGGATATGTTCTTTAAATCACTTGATGTCGTGCTGAGTAGACTTACTTGTAAAGGTAGCAAAGTTAATGTTATCCTAACTGGAGACTTAATATTAATACTTTACAAGAAAGCAAGGGTAGTAAAATGCTGAAAGATTATATTCTTTCATTAGGTGCAAACGATTTACTGGAAAAAATACCTACTAGAATTACTTCTACTACAAGCAGTTTAATAGATCATGTTATCACAAATTATGACAATATTTTTTATATGAATGTTGTGAATGGCTATATAACTGATCATTTAGGCTAAATTCTGATATTAGATTGTAAAGTGATTCATTTAAGAAAAAAAGTATTCATGTAAAATAATATTTTCGAAGGTTAATATTGAATGGTTGAAATATAGTTTAAATCAGGAATCGTGGGACACTGTTCTAAAAATAAATAAATAAAAAATAAAATAAATTAATTTTAAAAAAAGACAAAGATAAATAAAGTAAAATTATCAAAACACATTCCTTTAGATGAAAAGACTAAAAGAAACTTAAAAAATGGATGGAAATTGACTTACAAAGAGCAACTAATTTAGAAGTTGTCAGAGTGATCTATAAACAATATTTTTGGGGAAAACAAGAAAATTATTGATGAATACATGAAACGTTCAGATTTTGCTTGGTGGTCAATAGTTAATGAATCAAGAAGGAAAACTAAAATAATAAATAATCATAATATTAAATTAATAACTAATAATAAGCAAATATCAGATCTTCATACATTGACAAACTTTAACAATTATTTTATAGATGTTGTTGAAAATTATATATGTGAAGCTGAATGTTCAAGTTTATACATCTATCACTAATGTGAAAAATAACCATCACAGAGTTTTACCATGTTCTACCGCTCATCAAATTGAACTTAGATGATGCCATAAATCTAATTAACAGTCTTAAAAATAAGAAATCTTCAAACTGTGATGAAGTTTTGCTATATCTACTGAATATGTGTAAATATGAATTAGCCAATCCACTACTGGATCTTGTAAGCCAAGTGTTAGAGGATGGGGTGTTCCTTGAAAAGTTGAAACTAGCTGTACTGAGGAGACCTTCATATAAGAAAAGGTGAGAGGCATGACATTCAAAACTATAGACCAATTGGCCTGTTATCAACATTTAGCAAGTTAATAGAGTAAAAAAAATGAAGTACATTTCAGAGTATTGCAACATTTGTGGTATTTTGAGAGATTTTCAGCATGGCTTTAGAAGCGGTAAAAGTGCTATAATGGCAACAGCCAAGTTTACATATTTTTGATATAATGAATGAAGAGAATAATGTCACTGGCATCTTCTTGGATTTATCAAGCATTTGAGTGGATCATAAAACTTCTTTACAAAATTTAAAAAAAAGATGGTGTTTGTAATAAAATTATGCAACTGATACATTCATATCTGAAGAGCAGGCCACAGTATGCAGAGATCATACATGTTAATAGAGAATTTTTACAAAGATAAAATTTGAAATTATAAATGTGAATTATGGAGTACGTCAAGGGTCTTATCCTGGGACCATTCCTATGTATATGTTATGTGAATAACAGCCTAAGCAAATTACCTATAAATAATTTTATAACAATAAATATGCTGAAGATACTTCTGAATTTTGTTGGGAAAAATCTATAATGGCATTAGAAATAAAGTTTGTAAATTTATAGACAATGCAAAAAGAATTTTTGAGATTGATAATTTGAAAGTAAATAAATGTAAATCATATTTTACATATTTTAGTCCTAGAAATTTAGCTCAACAATTGGTCACTATGTCAATATTGAATTACTGGACGAATGTCCAGGGGAAAAAGTGTCTTACTCTAAGGTCCAGTTCCTTGTGTACTGAACCATAGGTGCTTATTCGTGTCCCATTGGCAGTGTATAAGTACTCTGTTGATTACCGGCTAGTCTTGTTGCGATTTGGTAACATGGATATGGCTGCGCCGGTGTCTATGAGAAATCTTTCCCCTGTCTGACGGTCAGTAACAAAAAGACGATGGTAAGTGTTCCTCTGCTGCTGACTAGTTTAATTCTTGGTCTTGTGTGGCTTCTCTCTCTCACACTGTGTTAGGCCGTGCTAAGACTGTGCTAGCTCCGCTGACTTCTAGGATTTTGTCTGCTTCTGCTACGAGTCGATCAAGATCGTCCTCTTAGTAGGCGGCTAAAATTCCTTTATTATGAGCTGGAAAGGTCCTGGAGTCAGATTGTTTTCTGGACTTTGTTAGTCACAGTGTTGCTCGCTATTGTTTGTAATGTGACATTCTTGACTCTGGCTGAATGTTGTAGTCAACTTCTCCTTCATTGAGTATAAGGCTGATCTACGAGTTGTTTACGATTAAGTAATCAATTATTGTTTTCCTCAGATGGATGAATTTGAAAACATACAACAACTTCATTTCCAACAAGATGGCATACCCCTGCACTTTAGTGCATTTGTCACAGACACTTTGGATGAAAAGTTTGGCCATCAATGGATAGGCCGGCAAGGACTAATATGCTGGCCTCCTATGAGTCCAGACCTGACACTTTGCAATTTCTTCTTGTGGGAGTACATCAAAAACATTGTTTATTGAGAAAAAATTCGTGACCTAAATCACTTAAAGAACAGGATTAATGAAGACAACCATTAACAAAGACATGTTAACTAACGTTTGGGGTAGAACTTGATTATCAATTGGACATTTGCCGAGTGACTAATGGCGCACATATCGAATACAAAAATCTATACAAATAGAAAATAAATTACATTTTTATTGTTTATATGATTAAATCATATTGACATTTCAAACAACTAATTTATTAGCATTAACTTTTTTAATTTCCACTATAAAAGATAGCAGAATTAGAAATTCTTGAATTACAGTTTTGTCTTGTTTTGATACCATGTTTTAATAATGTTCTGCTTTAATAATCATTTTTGTAATACCACTAACATAGGGTAAGCATAAAAATATCAGTATAAATGTAATTAAAGCTATTACATTATCAATAATCTAGCATTATTGTTTTGTTTTTTTACATTTGTGTTTGCTATGTAAATTAATTGTGAATTGCTGATTCAAAACACTTTTTCAAAGTAAGTAAATAATTTGTCTCACTATTATTTTCTTTTGATAATTCTATTTACATTACTTTTAGGGAGGAAGCTCTTAGGTGTTGGTTCTAGTAGAAACAAACGCAACAAAAAATGGGGTGTTCCTGTTGGTAGCAGCTTTGGGGCAAGTGAAGATCATTTTCAAAGTCCCTGTAGCCAAAGATACTCTGTTGGAGAAAGTGGTAAACACAACTAAGTTACTTTTAATAGCTGCCAAACATGTACAGAATATGATTTTTTTATACTTATAGCTTCTGGGAGAACAAACTTTATTACATAATAATTTAATATAGGCTTATCTGATGTATTTCATTAACTCTACATGTATTGCCTCTACATTAAAAACATGATTTTTGAACACATTTGATACATTGGCGGTGTGCTTGAAGTTTGTTGTTGCATATACTCTGTTATAACCATGCGGTAATACCAATAATAGCACCAATATGTATTGGAATGTCAAAATGGCGGAATAAATGACATCGTTACAAAATCTCATCTGTAACAGCCATACTGAAAGAAAATCAATGTTACATACAACAGTATTTATACGTTATTATGAAAACAATAATATTATTGTTGCATAAAGACGTACCTTTTCAACAAATATTCTAAGAATAGCAAGAAACATGTCTTGAATGCAGAAATGACATCATTGTTCATATAACCGATCTGCAACACTTGCACGCACAGAAGTCAGCACACAGAAAAATGTAAAAAGTAACAAATGTTCAAATAATGTCCAAGGTGGTGGTGCTAAAAACTCATTTTCTTGTGTGAATGGATTATCACCCTACTTCTTAGTGTGGGTTGTAAACAGTATCAACCTTGAGATCAGACACACTAACATACATCAAAACTAGTGAAACTCAAAACTATTGCATAAAAAACAATGAACGAACCTTCACAACATGCAACAAGAAACGGCAATAAATCTGTCGACAGTTTTTTAGTTGGATTCAACCCGTTTTCTTTTTGTGTTTACAAACATCTAGTACAGTATAAATAGCTTTAAATTTCTCTCAAAAAGGATAAAAAAAGAAAGTGTCCAAAAATTATGGAAAGTTACTTTAAAATTCTTTCTTTTTAAGAAATTGATGACTCCTGAGTTCTCCTGTCTTTTTTGGATCGGCATTTTGCTGGAAATAATCTAGTAGAACAATAAGTAATGAGAATGTAAAGAAATTAAACACATGTATGTAGTTTTCAGAATGGACTATTCACCATAAAAAATTACCCCCTATGATACCACATGCACTTACAGCATTAAAACCATTAACTTTTGGAGACATGTTCATACTTGCTGACTTTGTAGATATTTTTATGTTCCAGGAAACATAGTTAATTTGTTACACCCCTTGGCCATTCATGGAATGTCATTTCATCATTGAAAACCGTCAACCAAGGCATTTTTTCTTCTTTCTTTTTTTTTGTTTCATTTGGAAATGCCTGAACACTTTTTACCGATAATTTAAGTTGGCTTGTAATATAGTTTTATACTAAATTTGTTATATTTATTAAATTTATGGGAGATTCTAATTTCAAGATTAATTTATTTAACAAAGATTTAGTTTGTATTTACTAGGATCGTGAAGAATTTTGTGCTGGACTGGTGTCTAATTAAATCACTTGTATATGTTTGTTTTTTTCTATTGCTTTCTTCCACTGTTAGTAGGTTTCAATGATTTATATTGAAAAGTCCTTGACGATATCATTTATTAAGATGAGAATTGAAAATTTGCATTTTACTTGCCAGGAATCTTCTTATACAGGGTCTTCGAAAAAGAATGCCGGGATTTCGAACGGCCATTGCTTGGGGCCAAGATAACCATTATTCAAGATAACTAAACAATTAAAACGTCAAATACAGGGCCAGATATAACATTTTGGCCCCCTAGGCCAAATAATTTTTTCCGCCCCCTAGTCTGGTTAAAGTTACTTCCCCAAAAACCTTTCTTAAAAAATTATATCAAGCCTATGTTGTAACGAAGTTGATGCGTAATGTTGAAAAATAGTTTAACTTTACCAACAATTATTTGTTCCAATGAACTTCAAAATCAGAATGATTTTTTTGTTATCAATTATGTTAAGTTATGGCTATTTATTTTTATTTCCAGATATTAAAAAAAAAAAAAAAAATTTTTTTCTCGGCTGTGCGCCCCCTGGAAGCTTGCGTCCATAGGCCTGGGCCTTCAGGGCCTATTGGGAAATCCATCCCTGGTCAAATAGAAGAGAAGAAAAAGTTTTTTTTTCATACCTTAATATGTTTCGATGTGAGCTCCATTTGTTGCTCTGCAGACATTGAAGCTATATTTGATTTCTCGCCAAGTGTTGTGTAGCATCTCTGGTGTCACAGTTGCGACCGCTTCCGAAATTCGCCCACGCAGATGTGGCAAATCACGAATTTTCTCAGCATAAACAATGTTATTTACGTAACCCTGTAAGCATGGGACATTCTCCAACCAATAAAAATTAAAAAATAAATAAATTAAAGTATTAATGTCAATTAGTCACATAAATAATTAATTAAGAAAATAGAAAATAATCATCATTCATAATAAATGTTGTGTATCATATTGGAGTACATCCTTCCATTCAACGTTTCACAAATAGCCGGTTTGGTAAGTACAGATTAGAGTCAGAACCTTGTTTTTATTAATAAATACTAAATGAAATAAAAGAAGTTGTGTTAAAAATAACGCACATACAGAATCATTCAAATCTATCTAAAATGATATAAACTAAGTTGACTTAAGTATTACAAAATGGCACCCAAACAGTTGTTTAGTCAAATTAATAAAAAATTACATACTTTAGTGTTACAACCCCACAAAAAAAGTCCAAATAGGTCAAATCAGGACTCCTGGGAGGCCAGGGAATAGGCGCACCCCTGCCTATCCAACCATTTGGAAACCTGTTGTTAAGTGTGTCACACACTTCCTGAAGGTAATGAGGCAGGGCGCCGTCCTGCATCAAAATGACTTGTTCACCAGCTTGTTCTTCAGTTTCTTCAATTTGAGGAAACTAAAATTGTTCTAGCATATCTAAATAAATTATGCCATTAACACGTTAGCTGCCATATTGGTCCGATCGGACCGAAACTAAGGTACATGCAGCGTTTCGGCACGATCGGACCAATAAAGTCACTGACGTAATGTTTTGTTTTGTGGCTCACAGTTCGATAGTGCAGCAACCTATCGGTCAATTTTGGTATTCTCTGGATTGGGTAAAGACGTGTGTTAGACGTAGTATATTGTATGCTTTAATAACCGTTACCATGGTTACTCATTATAATAATAAAATTGGTGGATATTTTCACTTTTTTGTCGGCACGATCGGACCGATTAAAAATTTTACAAAAACATTTTGGTTTAGTAATGAATAATTCACAAAGATTACAGTTGTAAAATGAATATATGTATTTATAAAATAAATATTAGACAAATAAAATAGTGAGCGTTACCAACATAAAGAAATGAAATAGCCCGTTTAGATTTTTTTTTTTTTTACATGAAAATTACCTCGGTCCGATTGGACCTAAACGTTATACTACGATTAAAATTAAAGCCAAAAAATTGCATTTTGGTCTGATCGGTCTTGAAACTATATATGCATAAATGTAAATAAAATTAGTAAATACTATTGCCTTATATTATTTAACACAGGTAGATGCAAAAATAATAATGGAAAAATAATTTGGTAATCGTGGCACTCCAGGCAAGAGTATCATATTAGGCCTCGGCAGCTAACGTGTTAATTATTTTTTCTGCAAAAAAGAAAAAACCTATCACTTGGTGATACATTAATCCACACCATACGTTCGCTTTTGGTGAATTGCGCACATGTTCCTGTGAACCACAGAACACACTTTGCCTTCTGTTGCACCTTAAACATCGTACTCGCGACTGTTATAAGGCGTGTAAATCACAATGGCGGCCTGCCACCGCACACCTGTTCTGCACATGCCAAGGTCAACGCTTCTTCCGATCCTACACGGAAAACAAAACTTTGTTCTTTTCTCTTCCATTTGACGTTTAAATCGTTTAGTTATCTTAAATAGTCCCCAAGCAACGGCCGTTCGAAATCCCGGCATTCTTTTTCGGAAACCCTGTATTTTTTAGATCAAGAAGTATTCCCATTTTATGTATTCTGTTGTTTTAAATACAAACTATTGATACTTAAACATAACATCAAATCTTGCAATTAATAAAATCAGCTCATTAAATATATTAGTGAACCTTGTACACTAGATACAGCTATATTAAATGAAACTGATAAAAAATTAAGTTTGTTCTCCCAGTATAAGTATTAAAATTTTTTTGAATAACCTTTATTACATCACTTGTTTCTAGCCTAACTCTAAAAATTAAAAGTAGCCTATAATAATAGGAAATAGCTTGTTTATTTTTTATGTTGTATTTTCATGAGGTTCTAATCTTTCTATGAGGAAATTAGGTTTAAATTATGGATAGGTTTTAATTTTCTATCTAATATTGAAGCTTAAACGATGAATTAAACACCAATTTTTCGTATTTTATAGGTTGGGACTGAGAAAAACATTTACACTGGCTCAGTGGTTTAACAAATTAGAAACCTTATTTCATATTTAGCATCTGGAGGATTTTAATGTTTAGGTTTCTGTGGCCCCAGGTTTTTTTTCCTATTTCTATTTGAACTGTTACTTCTTCAGTGGTTAAAGACTTGAGTAACTTATCCTTTATAATTCAAATATACTACACTAGAGTACAATCCATTGGAACAAAACAAAGAAATTTCCCTTGTCATTTTCAACATGAATCTAAACATTTTGAGTTGACACATCTCTTGGTTGTCTTATTGTTTAGCCTTTTACTTCCGATATTATTGTTTTCTTAATTGATTATCAAAATATTTTTATTGAAAGGAAGAATTAAAGGTATAAAATCTTGGGTCAGATTTGAATGATGTTTTTATTTGGTTATAGGAATAAATAAATAAAATTGTGTAAATGTGCATTTTTTAAAATATGTTTGATTAAATAATATTAATAAACCTGTTAAATTGCATTATGATGAATTAAACGTAGTAGATTTGTAAGCATGGACATTTATTTAAAATTACTTATTGCAGATCTGCCTTAACAATCTCCATAAGCAATTACTTAAATAATTTTTTACACTAGTAAAGTAAAAGATTTCTTTTACTTTATCTTTCAATTTATCATCATTGTTGACTTATGGAATCTATTTCATTATTTAGTTCAAACTAGTATCTGTTAGTACTATATATTTGTAATTCATATTGAATTTTTCATATTTCTTCTTATAAAACAAAGTCTTTTTATATTATTTTTCACATTTATGACATCAGGACCACTTAGCTCCCTATCTCAAGAACTTGTTGGTGCATGGTATTAAAACATGCCTTGATATAAAGTAGGTCTCTGTTATTATAACCAATTTAAAATAAAATATTTAATCATATTATTTTTTTTTAATAACTAAAAATGAAAATTCTTATTTGTGCAAACAATGATAAGTAAGTCACAAATCCATTGTATAATAAAACAAAGGAAAGCATAAAATTGAATGAGTGCAAATGATTGAAAATGATAAGATATTAAAACATACCTGAAATTGGAACTGCCAAAAATGATTGAATAATGGAACTTATATAATATGCTATACATAATAAATATACTCAATCAATTTATTTATATTTATTATGTATTGTGTCTTATTTTTGCATTCATCTTTTGGTGAAATCACATTGTATCAAAGTCGTTTGACAAATTCATAAATATCAAGAATATATACATACAAATATACACACATTTGAAAGTTTGACTACTGGAACAATTTTGAAAATTGGACAAAAATTTTAAGCTCAAAAATTGATAAATAACAATACAATCGAGATTGCTAAAAAACTATAAAAATAACAAATTGTAATCCTTAGGAAATTTGGTTACATACAAAAATAAATGAAATTACGGCTGCCTAATAAATTTGTAAAATTCTACAAAATATAAAATTATTAGATCATATGAATCACTAGAGCACTGTGGTGAATATACAATGAAAGAAAATTCCCCAATACCACAATAAAACACGAACAACACAAAGACTGTATAATAATGTTTATTTACCTTACGTATATTTCACTAGCCCTGCTATCAACAACATTGAAGTGTGTATTGTACATCTGAAGATGATTGGAGTGCTATTGAAATGTACATATTGTAGATAAACATAACTGTACAATCTTTATGTTTTGTTGTGGTTTTGGGGAATTTTCTTTCATTATAAAATCATTAATTAAAGTACAAAGTATTTGTTAACTTTAAATCACAATCAAGAAAAAAGATGTTAAAATTAAATATAAGAATTAAAATAGGGCCCATTGAATAAGAATGGGTATGTATAGCATTGTCAAACTGCAGTAAATTAATTACATTTAAACACATATGAATCCAATACCATGAGTGATGTCTGTTGTCTGACATTGCCTTTAAGTTACCAAACTGCAGTTACAAACTCCCCCCCCCCCCAATCAATAATTACTTTAAAGGTGCTCAGTTTCATGTATTAATTTATATATGGTAAATTCTAATATCATTTTATGTTTAGGAAGAAATCAAGCTTTTGCCAATTTTCGACATGGAAATAGATCATTTGGTCATGGAAGCAGAGATATGAGGCAGCAAGAGTCGAATGAAGATGTATCGTTCCCTAGTACAATGCAAAGAGATACTATGATTGGTAAACATTTTGCCTTTTGTCTTTTCTTTTTTCAAATATTTGTCTGAATAATATAATTAAATATGTATGTAAAACATTCATTCTTGTTGTCATCGGTTAATACTTTTATGTGTATCATATTGCTCCATATCCAACTAATTATATTCATTCATATTTTTCTTTTTAATTTTCACTTGTTTTTATATATAATCCAAGTTGATATTAAACAAAGAATTGATTTTTAAATTTAAAAATACTGATTTTTAGAAATTATATTGAAATAATTTAATATTATTAATAATGAGTTTATATGTAACGCCACACTTTGGTGTACTAATTGAAACAATTCTATTTTTATAAATGAAGTTATTTGAAATGATTATTTAATAAAGTTAGGCATGTTATATCAGACATCCAATCACTCATAAAAGTTAAATTGAAGTTTTACATTAAATTTTTAATTAAAAACACTTCTTTTCCAAATTGAAGACACATGGCATCGTTTTACCGAAATCTCGTCTCCTGTTTTAAAATTAACTTTTTTATTTTTCTATTTCACTTTTATGAACGTCACAATTGTTTACTTCATTGTTAGTTCAAAACATTCTATTCAAGTTATTTAGTTTTTCTTTAAAATACAGTTACTTGCTCTTTTTATACGCGTTTTCCGGCTTACGTCGTACTTTCAAAAGTTTAGTTTTTAGCCAATAGAAACTAACTTACATTATTATTTAAAACAACTCTTAATTTCTCAAGAAAACACTTTCTTTCTATATTTCCACATTGTCTCGGCAAACATATTTATTTTCAGAGCGTACTCTCCCTTTGAATGTTAAGCTCGAACTGACTCCCTCTGCTTGGTAACAGCTTTCGTTCTTTGTGTTCAAATAGTTAACGTTGCAATAGTTTTCTCACAACTAAATTTATACCTGTTTTAAATATTAACATACATATAATAAATTTCTCTGATCGGTTTATACTAATTATTTTCTTTATTTACTTTATTCTTTATTTATTTAATTCAAAAAATAAAATACGTTTCCTGTTTGTTGCATTGAATCAAAGGTATACCCCATTCCATTTAAGATCACCAAACTGAAAATGTACACTATTAACAATAGGAGTTAAAAAATCAATTAAAAATAGTGTTTGTAGAAAGCTCCAACTCAAAAAACCCAATCAGGTTTGGTACAAATTTAGTCTGCTTTTAGGCTTATTGTTTTATCTAATTAAGAGGTAGTGGTGAACGTTTCATTGGTTTAGTTTGAAATCAAAGTTTTATATTTTTGTTCCCAATTGTAAAGTTACAACTCTGATCTGATTGCTATTTTTTGTTTTTCAAAATAGGTATTGTTTAAGCTCTATAGTTATCTGCAGTATTCTATCTTGTAGACGTTGTTTTACCAACATTAACACTCATCTTAATTCTTATTTTATTGTAAATCAAAGGAGTGTACGAACACTGGTAAATAATAATAAGTGGAGCCTCCTTTAAAATCAACATTTTCAGATAATACTGTAGAAGACTACATAATAAGATTTATTTTGTTTTCTGTAAACAAAATAATATTTGCAAACATTTTGTAAGCATAATACTGAAATGATATAAGCCTTCACTTCTATTTAAAGAACCTAGAAATCTTAACTCTGTATTTTGTTATGAAAATGAAAATTCTTGTTTTATTTGTTTAACATTCTTGTATAAATGTAGTGCAGAAAGCAAAAACAAAACAAAAATACCATGAGGTTTTAAAAAAAATTTATTCAGTTAAGGCCTCCCCAATTTAAAGTATTTTTACGAAAAATGTTTTCATGTTACAAAATTGCATTATATAACTACAAAATATACGTAATAACAAAAACAAAAAGGAAAAATAATAATTCACACTACTGTAAAGTATAAAATATCTCTCAAATAGATATAACAATCATTTCCTTATTTCCCTAACAATGGGTTTGAATGAACATCCAACGTCATCAAGGGAAATCAGCCTAGTACTTAGTTTAAAAAATTTAATACAAGTCTTAAACACTTATTATATTTTTTCACAATACAGTTCTCGAAAAAGGTGTATGTAATTATAACGTAAAATAAAAGCTTAAAGTTTTTTACATTACTTAGGTAAGATTCAACTGGGGGGGGGGGGCATTGCTCGGCAAACATCTAGACAATTGTTAATCTCTCCCCAGGTATTCACAAGGATAACAGGAGTAACATTCTTCATGCAGCAGTGATTTTATTTTAAAAATTACATAGATCCCAGGTTTTCTCATTGTGTGCTTAACGTAACTGCAGCAGAAAAATGTCCATATTGGGTCAGGATATTTTTTTCTGAACCATTCTTTCCAATCAAACAGCCAAGAAACACAGCTTCTCGTAGTTAAGACTGTAATGGGGCAGGTGCTTCATCTTGGTGAAAAATGACATTTATTTCCTTTTCTCTATGTATGTTATAATTTTGTAGGAAAACAAAATTCAAGCATGTCCAAATAAGTGACAATAGTTTTCTCAGCAAACATGAAAAATTATGACTTGATCACAAGCCATTTATGTGAAAAGTTGCTTCATCACTGAAAAAAAATTCAGTTAAGGTAACTTTCATCATCACTTATTGGATACATTATTGTGACAGAAAATTCAATTCGTTTAGGCCAACCTGCTTGTTTAATTTCATGTTTAAGTTAGATTTTGTAAGTATGAATTCTAAAAATTCACGAAACACATTCTGAACAGTTGTTTTATTCACTGATTTAAATTTAGTAAACCATACCATATAGTAAACTATATTGAGCTTTCCGTTGCACAGTAATTATTAATAAAGTGAGTACTGCCGAGCTATGAGTTAACGAAAAATGTGTGACAGCATATTCAAGGTCATCACATTTATGAATAACAAAACTCTCCACTTTTATAAACAGTTTGTTATTGAAATCAAGAAGATTGGTTGAATATTGCTCACACCATTTTACAGTTGAAATCATGGACACCTTTTTCGATGACCTTGTATATTAGATAATTTTAGTGAAACAATAAATACTTTAAATAATATAACAATTTTCAATTTCTTACTCAAAATTATTTTTTAAATGGTCTCAAAATTGGAATACCAAATTTTAAAATTATTATTTATTATTATTCTTTTTGAGTCAAATTTTGAAGTACAATTAGAAGATTACTTTACTTAAAACTATAATGTAACATTGTTTTATTTTTACAATTAATTAATTTAAGTTGGTATTACTTGCCACACATATGAAAAAATTGAAATGATATATTATAGGCCAGTAAAATTAGTCATAATGCACATTGTAATCCGTTTCAGGATGCCATATGGAAAAACTTCATCTACTTCATCATATTCATAAATTAAATTTTCCTTTCTCCTTTCATTTATGTTAAGTCGCTCGACGATTTCATATAATATTCCCTTTCTTACTTCATTATTAAACTCAATTACTTAATTTACACCATTATTCATAAAGTATAACTTCATATTTAACTCCTTCAAACTATCTGTTCCAATTATTGATTCATTTACAAAGTTTGGTACCACTAAGCGTTTTATTTAACAATTTATCTGACCAATTTACGTTTCCAAAGAATGAAGTTATTTATTCTTCTCCTTTTCGTGTCTGTAGCCGTTATAATATTGACTCTTGTAACAGGTAATTCTTCTATTTTTCCCATATTATCCTTATTCCTTTCTAACCAATCTAACTGTATACAAGTTGGGTTACTTCCTGTATCGATTAATCCCTTAACCTTGACATTTCCAATTTGTCTACCAATCTCAGGATTGTCCTTATTATATCCACTTTGTTTTGTAGCAAATTTTCTTCTTGATTTTTCCTCTAATAAAATTTTTTTATCACATAGCACAGATGTCATGACATTTAAATTACAATCATTATTACCTAATTTTTCTCCCTTTATCTCTACACAAATTTTATGTACATTTGGGCGGTTATTCACACTAGGCCCATATTTCCAATTTATTTTTATGTTATCTGACACTGATATATCCTTACATATATACATATCTTAATTCATTGTGCAGTTATCTATATTTATTGCTAGTTTCTACCTTACAATTACATGCAAATTTTATCAAGCCTCACATTGGACGCCAAAAATTGTAACTGTTTTATGTTTTTACAATTTATATAATTAAAGTTGGTATTATCATTGAAAATGCCCTGCTTTATGATGTCAAAATTATTTAAACAATTATTCTTTATTTTAAAATTAAATTATATGAAATCAACTTTGGAGTCCCAAAATTATGAAGATAAAATCTTGTTAATTATTTTTTACTATATACTGTAATTGTTACATTTAAAAGTAAATTCAAGAAAGCTGACAGTCGTCTTTGGTACATACAAAGAGCCTATCTCAGTTCTATAAATATTACCTTTAAGTACTATTGAAATACTTAGACATCAATAACAATCAAGAAATATTTTTTTAAAATTTCTTAACAATATGAATAATATTCAACACATATAATATATATCGTGGATTGCTTACATAAATACATTCTTTGTGTTTGATTTTATGTATCACGAAACTCAGTTTATTAAATATTGATTCTATTCCTATTAATAAATTAATGATTACTGATTATTTTATATAATTATATCTTGGGGTGATCAAGTATGTACTTTTTAAAATTTGCATTTATTCAAACTTAAAATTTACTCCTTATGTCTATTAAATTATCCTAAACATGTTACATAAATTTTCATAAAAATGTACCTGATTTTATTATTATTACTACAAATTAAATTAGAAATTCCTTTTAAAATAATATTTAAAATTGTTCCAAATTAATATTATGCTGTTTTTCAAGAGTTTATTTATTGAATTGTCTGTGATCACTATAAATACAAATTTTACAATTAGCTTTATCTGACTTCAGCAGCGACCTTTTTTACACTTCTTTTTAACACATTTATATTTATCGTTGCACTTTAAAATTATTATTTACTTATTCTTCCATGATTTCTGATTACAGTAGAACCCCTCTTAACCGGTCTAGTCGGGACTGACACCCGGGCCGGTTACCCGTTTGGCCGGTTAATCAGAGGTTCCCGTGAAAAATCGGTTTTCGTTCAAAGAAAGCTTATTTAATCAGGTAGCACTAAGAATTATGCAACTAAGATGTTATTGCAACTCATTTTATTGTACATAAATGTATTGTATATATTATGTTATGTATATTATACATCAAACATGAAAAAATTAAACACTACAAAGCTTTTTTACAGATTCCTCTCTGTCAAGTCTTTTGACACATTTAACCGCGTCTCAAACGAAACCAACACACGCTTCCGAAAACTGAAAAGAAATGTTATATTTTCCATAATGTATACTAAAATGATTCGTGGAAAAAAAGCGGCCCATCAAACGTTTTTGTGGGCCTGCTGTTTTTGTGTATGTCTGCTATACCGACGGGTGCCAATGCCGCAGTGTTTTTATGCCGCCGACAATAGGATACCGCTATGGACAAAATCGTTTGACTCGCCGCTGCTTTGGTGCCGCGGTGTTTTTATGCCGCTGACAATGGGATACCGCTATCGACAAAGTCATTTGATATCACCGCCTTGGTGCTGCGGTGTTTTTACGCCGCCGCCGACAATGGGATACCGCTATCGACAAAGTTGTTTGATATCGCCGCCGCTTTGGTGTTTCAATTACAATTTATTTTCGGAAACTCTCATCCAACCAGTACACTACGATATAGGCCGGTTAATCCGAGGACCGGTTAATCCGAGGCCGGTTAACAGAGGTTCTACTGTATATTTAAACATTGAATTGCAACTCTTACATATTTATTTCTTCCATAGTATCAATCTGTATTAGAGTATGCCAAATTTGCTTACCATGTCTATTTTGAAAACATGGCGAGTTCTTTTAAAATAAAACACTCAAGCCAAGCTACTTGTTACCTGGTACGAAGTCACCATTTTGCTTCTCTTTCTTTCCATAAGTTCACTTTCTAATCTTAACTATTATGTTTTTATAAATATTTACTTTTTTCCCAGGACCAATATAATCTCTTATTTCAAATATACTAAATAATTATTACAATTTATTTATTTAACCCTAGATGGGGTACGCTAAAATTGTTTCCACCAAGAGGTGTGTGGCCTAAAAATGACCAGACTTCTAATTTTTTATATTTAACTGTATTTTTTATGAGGGTTGAAGGCATATTTTAAAAAAATTGCAATTATTTTAATTTATTAAAAAATGACAAAGAATGAAAACTTAAGAAATTTGACTTTTACTACACAGTATAAAATATATAAATATTCAACGATCAGTTGTCAGATGATGAGTCATCCTGCACAAGACCATCATACTCGACACAAGTGAATGTTGTGTGCTCTCTGCATATAAAATACCGGCACTGTGAACATCTGGCAATACTCTTCCAGTTCTTAAATGTGCATCTCCAACGGGATAAGCTACTGGCTGCAGAGGCTGGCCGACCAATTCTCTAATTCTGGATCTTAGTGTTGTTGGAACCGATGTTCACCTTGTCATATGTTCCATACATAGAGCTTTTGTAATACTTCTGAGGAACCGTCTTCTGTTGCCAATATCTTTAACATTGCTTTGAAATATAACAAAAGCATTTATTCCTTTTTTCATTAGAGTAAAAACCACAGTGAGAGCCCATCTTTTGGTTTTCTTCGACACAGAGTAAGCAGCTTTCATATGGTCGACTCTGTCAACCCCACCTTTGTATTTGTTGTCAGAATCACTAGTTTGAATTTTTCCTCTGTGGTTTCATTGATTGCATCAATATGGTGAAAGGTCGATACTAGGAGAATACATCTTTTCTTCTCAGAAACATACGAGGGGATCTTCCTGGTAAGTAAATAAACTAGATCTCTTTTCTAATTTTTGCATCGATAAAGCTGCATGGATTTTTTTTTCAATATGTATGTTAATGTCAATAGATGGTTAGTTACAAGTTTCTTAGCTAGAGGAATCAATCCATGCCAGTTGTTCACTGTTGAATCTCGACTTGATCTTGATATATGAGTAACCATTCTTAGAGTTACGTCCAAAGCAGAATTACTAACACGAAATATTTTTTCAGGCTGCTTTCCTGCATACACTTCTAGTTTTGAGGTGTAGAAGGTCCTGGCATCGCTCAAAGCTTGATTTTTTACTCCATACTTAGCTGGTTTCTTTGGTATATATTGACGAAAGGAACATCTTACACGAAATAGCTCTAACATTTCATCGAGAGTTACATAGCCACTGTGACAATCATAGTTTGTGCACTGGGTGACAAAGTCATCAAACACATCCCGTATTGGAACGATCTTGTCATATTGCCGTCGGTGTTTTCTGATTCTAATGTCGTCAAATCGCATTGCACGTAAGAAGAATTTATATTTGATTGATATAGTGTCACGAAAATGTTCAATTCCAAAACCATCAGATGACCACAATCCCCAAGTTCATACGAAACAATTTTAACAATCCGGCCAAATACAACAAACCAAACACAGCTTTGATCTTTACTCGATCCGTAGATTTAGCGTCCCTTTCCCTGATATATAAATTTCTATTTACATCAATCCAAATATTTGTGTATTCCACAATTTTATCAATTAATTGTTCAGAGAAAAATAATGGCCATGCTTCAATTGGAGATTTAACTTTTGTGGCATCACCCTTTGAACAAGGTAATTACAGTCTAATTCTCTCTTCTCGGATTATGTTATGACGGTGGATATGTCCTCGCATGTTGGCATCATTAATGTGAGGAGACCATTTAGTTTCTCCATCTCTTCCAAGAATGTAATTATCAAGTATATTTCTGTTGTAAGTACGCTTGCTTGCATTTGGATTAATGACTTCTTCACATTCCACTGCTTCTCTATTTTCTACGTGCTCTAAATTTTGGTTGAAGTCCTTATTTTCTTCCATAATAGCTCGCTTGAAGTCTTCAATAGATACTTCTGATTCACTGTCATCATTATTTTCTTCCACTTCATCTTCTGACTGCAAAAATCCCTTTCTTTCAATTGTTTCTTCTCTTAGGTCATCGTTTTCTTGTACGTCATCAGAATCAAATAACATTCTTCTAACCCTTTTTGTTCTATCATCTGCAGCCCAGGATTCTTCCAACTACTCTTTCTCCACAGTTTAAAATAATTTTTCCAATATTGTACGCTTCTGTTCGTCCATTTTTATGGATAAAAACACTTAAAATATACTAGGTAAAAATAAAATAATTATAAAACATAAGAAGGGGTGCCCTATTTAAAATCTCTTTTGACAAACTAATCTGGATGAAATTGAAGGATGATGGGGCCAAATCTAGATTTTTGATTCCTGTCTTTTCAAATACGTCTGATCTGATTCAGGCCTTCCTCAACAGTCTTTTTTCTCTTCATTTTCCATATGAAGTTATCCAGTGCTTGAAACTTGAGTCCTCTGAATTAAATGTGATTGATTTGTGATTTTTGTTTGTATGACGATTATTCTTCTATGGGTGTGAAGAAGATGCAATAAATTTTGATTTTAATGTAATAGCAGATATTTCTTGTTGAAACTCCATATTCAAGGATTAAATAAAGAAATAAAGCTTAAAGTTTCAAAAATTTTAATAATATAAATGAGCTACAATTGAATAAATTTTGATATAATATTTTAGATTAGGAAATTCTTTTTTTTCCTTCTAATTATAATGACAGTTATATAACTTCTCTTAATAATTTTATAATTAACAATCTAATTTGCATATTTCTTTGAGCGTGTTAAGCAGAAGAACTAATTGAAAAGTATGAAATTGCAAAGACCAATAGGAAATCGTGCTGATAGATAGGTGTGGCATTACGTCACGAATTAAATATAATGTTCGGCCCTTTACTTATAAAACACAACTAATGCTGATTTTATATTGTATAATTAATTATAGATATATATTTAAGATTTTGTATGAAATAATTTGTATATAGAAATATATGGTCTGTTTAAAGAATATTATTCCTTTTCCCCGTTGATCTGTAAATATTTCATAATCTTCTAATATGTGCTATAGACCAAAGTTATTTTTTACAATGAGTAATTTTTATGCCGATTTCCTAATTGATATTCCCGTGTTATAAAAAAAATGGTTTTGTGAATTTTGATTACCTTTTATAGATAGATAGATTTGCTTAAAAAATTTTGTGGTAGAAAAGATGATGCTATATATGGGGAAATGTGTTGATTTTGAATTTTACTAAGATTTTGTCGGGGAATGAATTGAAATTAGGTGATTAGCTAGTATGGTACTTTTCTTGGCTACCGCTAGATGTCGGGGAGTTCGTTGGTTTAAACTTCAAGACTGTAAAAGAATGTTTGAATTTATTTTATTTATGACTTATTATGAATTGTTACAGGATATGTATCCATTATACCCAAAGTAAAAGATATATTACTTTTTAGCTCTGCAATGTTTGGCATGAAGAATAATCATAATAAGAAATCTAATTCAAAATACTTCTGCTCATTCGGTCTAATATCTCACCGGAAAATTGACTGCGAGACAGCAATCATCGAGTGTAACAAAGTAGACATCTCTAAATATATTGCTCTATTGCTCTAGAGGTTACAGACAATGTAATCAACTAGATCCCATAAGATTTCCTACCAAAGTGATCTTAAAAATCTTTAATAAAAAAGAAACAATTAAGTCACCCTCCAAGGTATATTCTTAATTAATCCTAGGGACCAAGCTTTGTTTCCTCGGAGTTAGACAAGGCTTCTCTCTATGTGCACATCAGTGTATATGAAAATTCAATTATTAGAACTAGTTTAAAGTAAATAATAGAGTTGTAGGAAATTTTTTTTTTTTTTTTTTTTTTTTTTTTTTTTTAAACAATTCGCTCAAACCAAAAACTTAATTTATATATATTAATAAATAAATAATAATAATAATGTTATTTTAGATTTAGTGAATTTAGCACATTGCTATTGAGATTTTTATTATAATGGGTATTAAATTAACTCAATTTCTGACAGTTTAAATCCTTAGACTTGTGTAGAGGAAGATGCTTGTTCATATTACTTGTGATGTTTTAATTACTTTATAAACAAGTTTAATTTTGTGCATAGAATAAAATGTGAATTCATTGGAATTTTAACTTTTTTTTTAGGAGGCAACCAAACTCTTACCAATTCGGGACATGGAAGTAGAGACACAAGTGATATTAAAGGTTACATAAAGAAAGAGATAATCAGTGCAGAAAACAATGAAGTAGAAAAGACTAATGAAAACAGACATTATCCTCCGTTAAGAGGAGGGGGAACTATTGGTAAATCTAGTTTTTAAATAAAATGTTTACCTATTTTCTTTCTAAAAGTAATTATGACACCTTTGATTAATTTTATTGCATATACTCCGTCTTGTCAAGGACATAAGGTTGCCCCTTTATGATCTTGAATTTTTGAGCTCAGTAAATATTTGACAGCATTGGATTTTCTGTATCGGACTATATCCTCGATTATATATTAGATTTTATAAGTAACTTCCAATAGCAATTGTTTTAGGAAAAGAGCTGTTTCCATTAATTCTCATTGTAAAACAAAGTTCTCGTGGAACTTTAGTTTGAAATGTAATCATTTATTAGATTGTAGTATATATATATATATATATATATATATATATATATATATATATATATAAAGTTAGGCAAAAAGATAGTGAATTGCTATATTTAATATCTATTAACTCTATCTGTCTATTACTGTATATATACTTTGATTGGATATTAAACAGGTTTACCTCGGTATTGTTATCTATGTTTTGAACAATGAAAAACACAGAAAATACTGATGCTTAAGAATTTTAATTCTCCACAAAATATATACTCAAATAAAACTCAATTGTTTTATAAATATGTTGAAATTGGGTATATAGTGTAGTTTTTGCAATATCTTGACAAGTAAATTGTTTAAAAATGGAGGTTTTTTTATGATAATCGGCAATTACGATTAATCGCTAATTTATACTTCTCTTAACAATTCGGGCTTAATGATTAGAGCTCACCACAAAAAAAAAGTTTTTTCTTTTAAAAAAAAAAAAAAACACATGTTTCGATCATCATCGACTTATAAAGAAATAAAGATCCTGATAAACTAGAGACCCTTCCCTCTTCATATTACTCATTAACTGGAAAAATGTTATCAAGGCTCAAGAAGATGTATTTTAGTTAAAATCAAAAATAGCATATTATTATAATTCAAGTTTATGGTTTTAACTATAAAACAAAAGGTGAGCATTTCTATAAAATGTAAAATTTACTTCTTTTGAAACAAAAAAGTAGTTCTGTAATTTTCAGTTTATATATCATGATAATTCCATTTCGCAAGAGCTGGAATCCTTCAATTCTGAAAAAAATACAACTGTAAATAGGTACTCCCTCTTCACATTTACTAGGATAATACTCTTACACTCTAAGTGACAAAACATTATTGTCTGAATTGTCTATTAACACTTTGAAGCCTAACTTTCTAACGCGCTGCTTTCCTACTGTGCCTGGGGGTTTTGGACATGTTTTTAAAAAATTGTGGTATTTGTTATATTTATCATATATGACATTATATATCATTTTAAACCTAAAGAAATTACCTTTTTAAATAAATATATATATACATGTAAATAGATATTTTACTCACAGTCAACACTCCTTAGTCTTGAAAAAGGGTAAAATACACATAAACAAAAATAGCTACACAGCACTTCACTAAACTATTAAAATTATCGAAGAATTGTGGGAAATTGAGTTCATAACAAACATAGATCATATTTTATGTGTTTTAAAGGATACACAATTGATTTGAATCAAGTGAGTTTGTTAGTTTGTTGTGAAAAGCATCTATGGTTATCTGTTAACACATTCAGTGCGGGTGACTCGGATCCAAGTCATAGTGAGGTGGGTGCTCCTGGCGTGTGACTTGGATAAGACATACTACAGTGCTTTTTATTTGTTTTTAGTACATGCACTTGTGATGAAAGGATATTTACGTCGTCCGCTATTTGATTGTCAATGTGATTTCTTTTTTTGTTTACTGTTTTTAGGTATCACTTTTGTGACTTTGCAGTTACTCATCTTGAAGTATAGTGTATTATTCGTGTAAATAAGTGTGTTTATTGTATATAATATTAGATTTTAGTTCATTTTTAGCTAAATAGACATGGCAAATGTTGGTGATGATCTTGACTTGAGTGATGACAATAAATTATGCTAGTAGTAGTTCTAAAGATTTCGATACAGAGAGTGACGAAAGTGCTGATGAAACCCTGTATGGTCTAATCAAACTGCCGGACTAAAACAAATAGTTTTTAAAAAGAACACAAATTACTTGTTCCTTTGCCTGAAAATAACAGACCAATTGACCTTTTACTTGATCAAGCATTCTTGGAAAATATTTCTAAAGAAACCAACAAGTACACACTTGAACTGTTTTGTAGACCAAGCACAACTGAACAGTCGCAGGTTACAAAATGGAAAGACATTACTGTTCCAGAGTTGAAGATATTTTTAGACCTTCTTCTTCATACGGGAATAATCCGCCTAAATCGACTACAAGATTATTGAAAAAAAAAACTATCTTTTTGACTTGTCACCTTTCCGAAAATTCATGAGCTGTGACAGATTTTTAATTATTTTAAGATGTCTGCATTTTACTAAGGCTACACTTGATCACCAGCCAACTTATTGTACAATTCCTTGTTGATTATTTCAACAACAAGACGACTGCTATTTACTACCCTAATCAGCAACTATCTATCGATGTGGCTATGGTCTTATAGAGAGGTCGACTGGTTTTCAGGCAATATATCAAACGGAAGAGACACAAGTATGACATAAAGCTGTACTCTGTCAATGAACCTGAGGGTCCTAACTATCTGCTTCAAAGTTTATACTGGAGGACACAAGCTAGTTGGGAAAGGACATTGTTCACAAGATGTCACGTTCTTGATGCAGGGAATGCTTCAATGTGGCCATTCATTGTATATGGACAATTTGTATAATAGTTTTGAATTCGCTTCAAAGCTACTCAGGAACGACACGTACTGCACTGGTACTCTTCGGCTAGACTTAAAGCATCACCTACACTATCAATCAAACTAATATTAAAACAATCTGAATCAAGTATAATTGAAACCAGAACAATTACAAAAACTGTTATTGTTAATAATTTAAAATGTACTTAAAACTACGTTGAAATAAAAACACAAGAAATTCAATTAATCATACAAAAACATGGATTCAAAAAACATAGTATAGATTTATTAGGTATAAATTTCTTTAAAGCTTTATCACTTATTTTTTACTCTTATGTTCTAATAATAAACAAGTACAAATTAAAACTAAAATTCTAAGTTTTATGTATAATTTCAATATTAACTTAACATCCTATTCAATTGACCATGAGTAGCAGATATTTAATAAAATAAAAATTAATTTAAAATATTTTAAAACTTTCCCAATTTATTTTATCTGTCTTTAAATTTTATTTAACGATTTGCCGAATATTTATTTGAAATAGGGTACCTTGGTACGTTTAAAGATGGCTTCGGCTCCTGAATGGTGTTCAGTAGTGTCGGTTGAATATTTTCTCCTGATGCTTTGTTCTCTTGTTCTTCTAGCGTAGGAACTCCCAACTCGGTCCGAAGTGGTATCTTATTTAGTCGAATGATTCATCTCTCCTGTTTGTACAGGTCAGTTAATTAATAAGTCCGGTGTAGGTGGTCACAGATGACTCATCATTGAACACTCTCACCCTTGAATAGAATTGTATAGGCTTTCTCAACCTGTTGATACTGGTTACTTTAACTTAGTAAAAAATGTATCTTTATAAAATCTTCTGTTTTTTGGATATTTTTGAGACGAGCTTTTGAGTCGAGACTTGAGGTATTATCCCAAACCGTCTCAACCTGTCAACATTAATGTCTAGCTGTCAAATAACAACAAATACAGGCAATACATAACTACTTATCGTAAAATAAATACAAACATAAAAAGTTCTGTCAATCCTGAACAGCCTCAACAATATTACTTCTTATCTTTTCTATGGTATTCCTAGTTATTTTCAATCCCCCATTTGTGGCTGAGAAATCGAATGGGGGATTTCTTTCGAATAAAAAGATCCTAAAAAAAATAACTTTCTCAGATTGTTTTTGAAAATTTTTTTTGTGAATTTGTTTATTTCGTTGGGGAGTTCATAAGGATAACACCAGCTTGACTTGGTACCTTTTTAAACTATTCAAGTCTGTATGGCTTCTGTTGATGGTCATTTCTTTTCCTGGTATACCCATGCACTTGTCTTTTGACAGTAGGCATATATTTAAATTTGTAGTATATAAGTACTTCAAAGGTACACATACTTGGGATATTAAGTATTGACAGCTCCTGAAAAGCATGTTTACAACTTTCCATATGTGTTAGGCCAGCCACAAGTCTCACCGCTCTTTTTTGTAACGTGAATAATTGTTTTACATTTTGACTTGAGTACTCCATACAGAAATTCCATAATTTAAGTAAGGAAAAATTAGGCCTTAAAGTGCCGAATGTTTTCACTGACCTCATCAAATATATGTTTGAACATAATTTTCTACATATGCCGTTTATATGTTCCTTCCAAGTTAATTGATTATCTATAATCAAACCGAGGAACTTTGCTGAGTTCACTTTTCCAATTAATTTCTCACCCAGAGCAACACAAGGACCAATGTTTTTATCTTTAGTATTTAGGTTAACCCTAGATTACTTTTCTTAGTTCATTGTTACGTGATCACTTTTCATTAGTAAATTTTACTACATTCTGTTTTTATTTTTATTATTGTTTTTTAAACTTTACTTTAGTGTTGACTATTTTTTATATTAAATCCTTTATTGTTTTTAAGTGTTTATAAAAATATTTAACAATGAATTCCTACATATTTTAACTGTAATTTTTTTTTTACCACCACTACAAGTATGTTTAAAAAAAAATTAATCTGGAAAAAAAAACGAAAAAAATATAAATATAATTTTATTGGAAAAATTAATTGGATATTCATAAAATACATCATTTTTAAGTGTTTACTTTATATAAAAAGAGAAAAATGATTTACAATAAGTTCATTAGGTAGAATGCCAAAAATACCAAAATTAGAGTCCTGTCTTCACTGAGAATCACATTCCTTGCAGTGATTAATATACACTTAGTAGCTAATTCAAATACTTTGAACTCTAAAATCACTATTTACACAATAAACTATTTACAACACTAAAAACTAACAAAATATAAAAACAATAATTTACAAAAAAATATTCAAACACTATTCTATCGTAAAATATACGACGCGAGCTTGAGTACGGTAATAACGGTTCAACATTGAGCTTAGCCGAAGAGACACTGGCCTCTATTCACAATGGTGGAAAGGTAAACAAAAACACAGAGCATGTCCGTCTTTTGTCTACGAGTTCTCCGAATTTTACAAAGGGTGGGTCGTAATTTTTACGAATGAGTAGTGTTCTAGGGTTAAAATACAAACGTTTTGTTTTTTCTATATTCAAATGCAAGTTGAATATTTTATTGACTTGCGACATTAGTATCAATAAAATATTGTATTTCTAAACTTTGTGTGGAATCTGATTTGAATTTAAGTGTTGTATCATCCACAAACTGAATTAAGCCATCAGCTTCAATATGTGACAGATCGTTTATGTATATAAGAAACACCAATGGTCCTAGAACAGATCCCTGGGGGACTTCATAGGTCATCTGAACTCTTCCCAACAGTCTGTCTGCAACTTGGACACACTGTCCTTTCCTTCCACACTGCCTCTACTTATTACTCATTTCAAAACAAAAGGTTATCGATAGCTCAAAAAAACTTGCTCAATAAAAGTATAAGAGTGTTTTCCCTAAGTTTGGTTGGATTATATTGACAATAACAACATATTTCTTTAGTTTTTTTAGTAAAATTGTAAACAAATTTTTTTTAGCTTGCATAGTATCATTCTCAATACTGTGTTATTAAATTATGATAGATGTTAAGAAATTTAATGTATTCTGTTACAAAACATAATCTTTATTGTTAGGAGAATTGTCAATACTGCTCTAATTTCCACCTTCTTATAATTTTTCCACACAACTCCTGCTATTCCTCATTGTTCCAACTTTGGACCAACGTGACCTCTCTGTCCTTCAATTAAAACTGGCTTTTATTTCATAAATCACCACTATTATGACTTTTTGCTGTTCTCACCACTATTATTAAAATACACGAAATAACAATTTATGTATGAAAATGTTCGTTTAGGCAGAGACCAGAGTACTACTGCAACAAGAATAAAAGAGGAAAAGAACACTGAAGATCAAAATCCATTTAAAAGATCTGGTTATGAAAGACCTCCTCCATGGTTGAAAGGCAAAGAAATTGGTAAGCATATTATATTATGATATGCATTAATATGGTAAGCATTATAATATGTGAATTTACTAATTTTTTATTGATTACCCATGTTGTGGTGACAATTATAATGTGAGTTTAATGTTTTGAATATTTTCTTTTATCAAAAGCCCTGACTATAGTATTAGATTCTAAATAAGAACTATGTATAGTGTAAATAACAACTGCAACACTCATCTTTTAGGCCGGTCTCACACTGGAACCGACTACGTACGACTGCCGACTATGTACGACAACGGACGACTTGGCTGCTCTCACACTAGGACAGACAACGTACGACCACCGCGAATGTACGGCTTGATTTCTTTTTTATTTACTGTGTCGAGTGCGGATGTCGTATTTGATTTTATATATTTTTATATATCTATATTTTAAACACACAAATACAATTTCCTTAATGATAATTTCAATAAGATGAATGAGTTGTTTTACCTGGTTGAAAGTAATAGTAGTTTGTTGATGAGGCGAAAAAGACGCTCAAGGAGAACAGAATAGGTTAATCAGATATTCCAGAAAAGAGAAGAGCCTGGCGAGTTTCACCATTTAATGGATGATTTAAAAAGAAATCCTGTGAAATTCTTTGACTACTTTCGTATGAGTTTAAATACATTCACCTATATTCAGGAAAGTATCAAACCTGAACTTATAAAGTTATGATAATGTTCGTTTTTTGGTTCCACAAACATTCTCGTTCTTGAATAACAAGAATAAATTTTTCTAAATCTTTTATTATGTCCTTGTCCATGGTTAACAATTAAAACAATGGCAATAATGTTCAAATGAAAAAAAAATACATAATCTATGTTAAAAGTCGTACGACCTACGGACAAAAATCCGAGCAAGTTGGGATCGAGTCGCAGGTCGGAGCTAAACGCACGTGGTCGCACGATTACAACGGGTCCAATGTGAGAGCTCTAATTACATTATCAATGTTGGGAAGGTTCGTGCGTAGTCGTGCAACTACGTACGACCAAAAGTTGCACATAGTCAGTTCCAGTGTGAGACCGGCCTTATAAATTCTTATACCTCTATTCATTTAGTTGATAATACAGTTCAACATATGATTCTACAGTCACAATTATTTGTCTATAATTTAATTAAACACAAATTTAATTGTCAAGTTTATACAAGAAAAGTTCATAAATGAAATATGCTTTATTATATTGCTCTCTTTATTTAGGGGTTCTGTTAAGTTTTTAGCCAATACATAACTATTTATTGATCTATATCTAAGTATACAATGATAAAAAAACAAAACAAATAGTTAAGATAATAAGTTCTTTTTAGTATATCCAAATATTTGATAAAATTGGTTTAGTATTACTTTAGTCTCTCTCCCTCTCTCGCTAATAAAAAATTATCGGAATTTTTTTTTTTTTACTCATTTAACCCAACTGGCACATGTTAAAAGTTCATTTTTTTATTTAAAAATTCATTAAAAATATTAATTTTATGCAAATCCTAACTTGTAAGACATCGTTTTTCTCTGAAAGATGCGTAGAATTTATCTATGTAATAAAAACGAATTTATATGAAATGGTTTTGGAGTAACTTTGTTAGGTATAAAAAAATGAAGTTACCATTTTCAGAAAAACCTATATCATCCAAAATAAATTTCTTATCACTTTTTTCAAGATGTACAAAAGTTTTGTAATGTAATTATGAATAATTGTTAAAAAAAAAATAATAATAATAAAATAAATAAATAAAATATATACAGGGAGCGGCAAAAGTACCTGACGGTTTTTAAATAAGAATAACTCCAATGTTTATAAACATTTTTGCATATTTATTATATATTAAGAACAGTATAAGACGGCAATTAATAAAAAACACTGCGAAAAACATATATATGTAACAATGTATAGTCTCAAAAAACACAAAACATAAAGGCTGATTATTTAAAGATAACGTCATTTAAGTGGTGGCCATTCTTCAGCATACATTCCTCAAGTCTCGCAGCAAAGCTGTCAAACACTTTACTCAGCATGTCCGTTGATATAGACCCAACCACTTGTCTAATAGCTTCTTTTAAGTCTTCTAGTGTACAGGGATTGTTTGCGTACACTTTCGATTTGAGGTAACCCCGAAGGAAAAAGTCGCAAACACTCAGGTCGGGAGAACGAGCGGGCCAAGCGATGTCGCCGTTTTGAGAGATGACTCAGCCTCGAAACTTCATCCTCAAATAACCCATTACAGCATTTGCTGTGTGGGCAGTTGCTCCGTCTTATTGGAACAACATCTTCTTCAAACCAAGACGTTTTCTTTTAAGTACAGAACTAAGAAAGTGTCCAACATTCCCAAGTAACGTTCTTGGTTTACCGTAACTGTTCGCCCTCCTTCCTCAAAAAAGTACGGCCCATAACACACTTCTTAGTAACCCCGCACCACACTGTGACTTTGGAACTATGCAAGGGGCGTTCATGTAACTCTTGTGGGTTTGTGTCTGACCAATAGCGAAAATTTTGTTTGTTGACATACCCATTAAGATGAAAATGAGCCTCATCACTCATTACAAGAATTGTTTCATCGTCCATCAAATCAATCATTTGTTCAGAAAATCTCTGGCGATTATCGTAGTCATGAGGCTTCAGCTGTTGAATAATTGCAATTTTATAAGGGTGAAAGTGTAGCTCCTCGTGCAATATTCTTCTCATGGACCGGTCGGACATTCAAAGAGCAGCAGCTTGTCTACGCACAGGTCGATGCGAGCTATTCACAATGGCTTGCCTCACTCGCTCAACGTTTTCCGGCGTTCTCACTGACCTTGGGCGTCCTCCAGGCTTTTGTTTAAACGCTGAACCAGTTGACCTGAAGTTCTTGACCCACAACTTGATGGTGTTACGGGATGGCACTTGTCTACCCACATGAAAATGTCTGCGAAACTGACGTTGTGTGACGACAACAGAATCACCACTTTTATAATACGTCTCAACGACGAATGCACGATGCTCACTGGACCACTGCTCCATGGGGCAACTGAAACTCCCTCGAGTGGCCTTGAGAACTCCACCACCCCCCTCCACACGACTGCCGTACTGTGCACGAACAAAAACCGTCAGGTGTTTCCTCCGCTCCCTATATATGAAATGAGGTAAAATGTGGAAAATACAACTTCTAATTATCATTTTTCAGGAAGAATGGGTTAGATGTGAATACTGCTTGACGCACAATCTTTTTATGAATACTTTTAATCTTTGTTCATAATATTTATGTGTAAATATTAAATTATTTTAGCACAAATTATCAGTGGTTATAATTATAGGTTTCTTTATAAAACTGATATAATTTTTAAAGAAAAGACGATAAGATTTAATTTACTTCTTAGAAAATGCTAATAAATAATTTTCATCACGTGATGGATTATTTTAATTCTGGGTCAAAAACATAAAGGCTAGTTTGTAGTAGAAAATCGACAAAATAAATTTGTCATTTGAAAACATATTTGTAGTTTAAAATCTACTAAAAAAATTTAGTGGTAAAAGTCTTCCTTGTTGCCATACATTGTATCTAAAAATAAGCTTTGCGGTGTTCTTCAATAATCTATGTTTTGAAACTATGAATGTTATTAAATAAAAATTTATTTTTGAATATAGTAAAAACCAATAATTGACAAAACTTATGTCTGTGAACTTGAGTGAATCGGAACTTGCATTGACCTTAGCTGACTGTAAATGTGTGGATCGGCTACAGATATTGGACCTGTGATCTCCATACATGTACTAGCTTTAGTTTCAACTATTGTACAATTGTGTACTGAGTTTTAAGTAATCCTGCTGCCTTAAATGCCACTGGCAGATGTGAACCGTGTACTTACTGCTTCTTGAAATTTTAGAAGCCATTGTCGAAAGGATTCCACTTGAAAAAGCTAATTCGTCATTGTCACTCAATGGCTCTGGGATTTTTGAACATACTAGACACAGTTTTTCTTGGAGTATGTTTGGTCGCCTAAAAATTGAAAATAAGGAAGACCCCACAAAGCCTTTTTATTTTCAAACATTCCCATTCCTGACTTAGGTATTACTGTCCTTTTCTCTCTTCTATACTGTACCAATAGGCTCTCGATTTTCTTTCTAACTTTGTCAACATTGTTGACTCCCAACTCAGTAGCAATACTCGTATAATTGTCCTTTCTTTTAAACTATTTTTTGTAGTCATTGTCTGTAGTATTCTACAACAACATTTGAGATTCGTACAATTGTATCAATATAACAATGTTTTCGTGACTCCAAAAGTCCTTACTCATTTTATTAAGAAAGAATAACAAATTTAAATATAAAAACTCACCACTATACACAAAATATATCCACAACACAAGTGTCTCTGACTAGTAACTGACACCAAACATCATGGAGTTTTCGGTCAGAGAAAGTTTGTCCAAACTTCAATAAATTGTTTTAGAAAACTTATTTGTTGAACATGTGCTCAGTGTGGACCCAGATTTAATATAACCAATAAAAACAACATAGAAGAACTACTTCTGTCTAGAGCAAGAGGAAATAAATAAAGAGAGAAATTAGTTGCTGTGTGTACACCTTTTGTTATCTTAAACTCTTCCTTTAACACTACTCTTCTTTAGTCCCCCCTCTTTCGTCTATAGACTTATATGTTAGCTTCGTCCTTATTCATCGTAATCTCAAAGTTTATTAAGTTATACCTTATAGCACCATAGCTATTTATAATTATTTACCTTTACTAACATTTTTTTCAATATGGTGGTGTTAAGAATTTCCCTTTATTAGGCCTGGTTTCTTGATAAACATAATAAAATAATCATCAGTGGTTCCGTTTTGTACTCAAATATTTATTATATTATATATTACTCCAAATATCTTTATTATTAAATTGACTCTCTTATTGTGCTAATATTAAATATTTATCTTAAATACATCAAAATCATATTATATATGAACCCAGAATGATTCCAACTGTTGTTCTTTCATGAATCTACTTTACTTTTGTGACGACTACCAGATCACTCTACACACAAATGTTTGCTCACCCCCTTTTTCCTTGATGAGACTCTTGGATGTTTAGTGGGCTCTCTACCTCACTCGACGATACGTTTCATAAAGACTGGCCTCGTCTCTACTTCGTTAAGGACTTATATGGATTTTTTGTAATATGTGTTGGTCATCGTACTTGCAAGGCAAGCATTTCAACACTTTCTGAATTATTTCTCAACAGCTAGCACTCATTCTAGTTTTCATATGTTCCTCTTTATTCTAATAGATTTAATATATTTATTACACTTATTCTATTCTTTATTTGATTACAATACATAGTATATACTGCGGTGAATGTCTCTGCTACCAACTGGGGCGAACGTCAGCCCTCGTTATTAGATTTGACCACTTAAGGGTCCTGAAGGAGGGTTTGGAAAAACGTGTTAGGACTTACCCAGTAAATATATTGGATCGTTAATTAACGCTTAGTCTCAAACCCAACTAATCACTGTGTTCACAGCCAGCTTATGATGAGATATAATTTAGTAACTAAACTAACTAATTAATTATTATAATTGATTAACTTATCGGTTACGGACAGGCGTGATGGGAGAATTATGTTAACCCTTTTAGGTCATAATAATTCTGCTCAATTTAGTCGGATGACCTACGAATGACTGCATAACACCCGGGGGTCGATTAGACCCCGCAATTAGCAGTTTAGGCAGTCATTTAGGTTTATTACTAAAACGTTAAGAAACAACGTTATAAACCAGTAAATAGTATTGTAAGATAAATAATGTTTATTTAAATTTAGTAGACTTCATATTATACAAACAATAATGTATGTTGCATCATACACCAGTCAAAAGGTAATTTGTAATTTGTGTTAGCTTACAGTTTATTAATACACCAATAAAAGTTACTTGTAAAACTAAACATATGTAACTAATAACTTTATTGTACATGAAATTCTATAACTTTTGGTAAAGTTGCAGCCATAATGGTCCATCGGATCTCACATTAAAGCCATTTAAAAATTGAAAATAATTTTTGAGTACTAATTTTTTTAGTAAATTTTAATCTTTAAAGTGCTGTTGCCGAATAAAAGTCCTCATTTTAGTACTCACAACTAATGATATATCTGTAGAATTTTCTCCACTAACTAATCATGTAGGTTTTATCAAAATATTATCACTAATTTTTTATCCAGAGGTCAAAAAATGCCTTAACTACAAGCAAAACTGAAAAAAAAACTCTATTTCTGGCTGTAAATATGAAACAAATAGGTTTTCGACCTATCTTTATATAACTTTTTTTTTCTTGTATTGTCCCATGGAACCGTTTCCCGAAGTTTGTCAGGGTTCCCATGAAACACCCTGTATATGCTTCTATTGATCTTAAATTATTACAGAACTACATATTCTTATTCTATTTCATCCATAAAAATTTCATATTTTATTTTCAAATATACTTACTTTTGATTTGAAACTTTTCACCCTTTTTTATCTATTAATTTGAAAACGGTTTAGCGGATTTTGACTAAATTTACCAAAATTGTGCTCTTCTAAGTATTTTATCTTTATTTAATTTTAGTTTCTAAAATCCTTTTTTAGTTTTTCATTAATTTGAGAAAAACGTCTCAAGAATGAATGATCTTTGCCGCCATTTTACACCCAAAATTACTTTTAATTATTAACTTTTTTCTACATATTATTATATGACCCCTTTTGGGCTTTATTTGAGTTTGTTTAGTTTTTCAAAATATTTTGGATTTTGAGTTTTTTAACATACTGTTTTTTGACTATAGCTTTTTAATTATTATAGTTATTAAATTTCTTTGTTACAAATCTTCAGGTTATAACTAAAAATATTTTTGATTTTTAACAAAATAAGGTTTGCATGTAACTGCTTGGTTACCAGATTTAAATAAATAAATTGACATGAAATAAATAATATTTGATAAATTTGAAGCTTCTGCCGATTACTCATAGCATTGCATAAAACTTTGTACTTATCCATTCTTGTCATTCTATACTTCTTATAAATTTTAACATGTACAATTTTTTGAAATTTTTCCTTTTTGTGATATTTTTGAGACGAGTAGTTTTATAAGAATCCAAACCGTCTCAGTGTGGAGATTGTCAGCATTCCAAATTCCACTGTTTTTCCAGTTTATTTAGCCGTCTAAATAAAACCACGTCAAGATCAAAATGTTGATGAACTCTTTGAATTTGATATGGTCATAATTTTAATTCTTTGGTCGCCCGATGAACAGTTGATTTTGACAAAATAATTTCACTTGACAAACGTGTAATTGATTTTTTTGGCAAGGCAGTTAATCGGTCTTTGATTTTAGCGACTGTGTCTGCATTTAACACTGTCATAGATATTTAAGTTCCTTGTTATTAGAGCCTGTCACTTTAAATTTAACCAACTAACGTTAATACTGATGTCTTGTTAGAAGCTGGTTTATCTCGGTACTTATGGCAAAACATATCTTGCACTGCAACCACTGAAGTACGACTCAATAATAAAAACAGAATTGTCTTGTAAAAACACCATCTCTTCTCTAACAATACACTTAACATTAATGTCACTTTGTTATGGCTATAAGTACAAATCTACTGGATTTGTACGATATTCAGATGTTGGTCGAGTCCATTCCAATTGGGAGTAAGGTTATCAATTTAAATTACATAGAAGGCTGATTGATGGGTTGTGTTTTATATGTGACACTCTGTGTATACATATTAGATAAGTTTAACAAAAAAACATGTAATATTTTTAAATATGGTCAACCCCCAAAGCAAGACTTATACAATTTATTTACTTTATCTAATTTCTTTTCTTTTTTTTTTTGAATGTAGTTAATTCTGTAGATTTTTTGGAATAAAAATATTCTTAATTTAAATTTTTTGTCAAAATTGATTGTATGTAATAGATTACCAAATTCCTTAAATTCTGAAATTGTAAACATTTTTATTTGCATGATTTAAATATTGAATACGAATAACACGATTTAAAGTTTACATAAAAAATACTTTGAGAACTTGATAATTCCCAAATGAAAATTGCATACTATTTTTTCGATTTATTCATGAAAATGCCTATTTACTTTCTGGCACTCCCTAAAGTAAATTTTATATTCTCCGCCCGATTTTCTTGTATTGTCCCAAAATTTACTGATCCTGAAATGTAGGAATGGTTTGTTTTAGTCCAATCCCATCTAACAAAGTTGTAAACTCTGTGACACTGCACACCCCTATTGGTTGTATTTTTTAATAATTTATAATGACTCTAGTATGTTAACAACATTAAATAATCAATAAATGTATTAGAAATGTTTTTGTTGACTGGACATATTGAATTGATACAAAATTATTGTAAAAGATTCCAGAAAAGTAATAATGATTTGTTGTAAAAAAACACTTAAGTTAGTTTCAATTGAACCCCCCCCCCCCCCCGACCTCAGTCATGTATAAATTCTTCTTTCTCATTTCTTATTAAAACTGTATGAAAAGTTGAACATTGTCTGAAATATCAACATTTTATGTTTTTAAAAATAAATTATTTAACAACCCAGCAATAGAAAAATATTAGTAATAGTTCCAAAAGAAGACTCAGTTGAAGGTTTGTAATATTTCCAATCAACTGTACCCAGATCATCTTCCAATAACTTTGTCCTCAGTTAGCAAAATAAGTTATAAATTTACCAAAACAAGACTTGTTAAGGACAAACTCCAAGAGCTTTGAATCTGTTCGTCAACTAGAAAGCTTTAGATAATCTTCTAAATATTCATAAAAATCACTCCAAGACAAATAGGAATAGGAAAAGAAATAAGAGATAGGAAAATTAAATAAATCTCTCAATTAATTCATGAAATGTTTACAATAATGGTTGTAAAAAAAATAAATGTGTAAAGTTATGTGTATGGCAAGTTACATCAAATTCATTAAATTTTACATTAGGAATTATTTTATGTATTTAATATTATTTTTAGGATTGTGGTATCGAGACAGATACAGAAGGATGAGAGAAAATGGTGAATTACCAGAGAAAAATAAGAAAAAGGTAATGTGCAAATTTTGTGTTTTTTTAATCTCACCGTCACTTATAATATGTTGTGTAGGTCACTTAGCCTATTAGTTTATATTTTGTATGGATTATGTGGACATAGACTTACCTTGAAAAGTGGTCCTTTGTATTACCTAGTAGTACACAAATAGTAAACACACAAAAAACACTAAAGTTCTGTAATATTTCGTAAACACGGTTAACTTTCTCAATCAGTAGTAGTGATGTAATAAGTGATTTCTTTTCCGTACTGATTCAACCAGTATGATTACATTTGTGTAGTGACTACTTTGTAATCATGATTACTGGCTATATCAACTGTAACGAATAGAGCAGTTCAGCCTTCCCACTGGCTCTCCAGTTACAATCTATGAGTAATCAGTATATTTCCCTTGTTGAATCTCGTTCTACTTTCTAATTGGCTCTCGAATATCTAAAAGTAATAAGTTTGAGCGGCATTGAACGCTCGAGTCTTCCAATTGACTTTCCTTTCCCACGTTGGCCTGTCCGAATATCAATAACAATTTACAACAGAAATCAGTACACAGTAGATTTACCGTCATTTATAATAAAATCCTTAGTTGATTACTTTGTAATCAGTACTTTGAATTTCGACTATCAGTTACACTTGTGGACAGCAAGTTACTGATTACAAAGTAATGATTACTAGATTATCGACACATCACTAATTAATAGATTGATAGATATATACAGCCGCAAGGCTTCGAAAATGACATTATTTCAAAATTACATATATGCTGTATATGTATATATCTTTACTCCTAATATTAAGATGAGCAAGTTATGTATTATCGTTCATCAAGAATAATGGGAGATCTCTATGAATTTTGTTTAAAGTTAAAAGCAACAGAAACAGTTGCAGAAAGTAATTGACATTACTGTCATAACATCATGGGTATAGAATTTGTTATAATGATGGCATGATCATAATTTTACTAACATAAGCCATGTCATTGATTCTAAAGTCTTTGTTTTATTTTCTCATCTTTTGACATTATAAAGTACTCAGAATAAAATCAACAGGCTATGGGTATTTTTTAAATTAGTTGCGAGTGAAAAGTATTCTAACAAACTGATAAAATGAGTCAGACCCCCTGGCAAACTGTTAATATTTATCATTTTTTGTTTTCTGAATTTCAATAGAGGTATACATGGGTAAACCAAAATCCTTCATGCTAAATTTAAAGCTTGTGTCTTAATATTTGTAGTTATCTACAAACAACAAAAAATATATGTTATGTTGAATTTAATTTCTTCATATTTCTTAAGCCATAAAAATGTGGAAATCAATATAAAACAGAGGTTGATTTTATTGCGGTTAGTAGCCTTGTCCTACTATGATTGGTACTGTTAGGATTAAGTATAAATAAATATTGAGCTTGACTTATGAGATAATATTAGATAGAATAAACTCGAACACAAGATCTTACAAAAATTATGTTTACTTAATCAAACGCGTTTCAATGACAAAGTCGCCATTCTCAATGATAAATGAGCTATATTAACTAAATAACTAAACTATAACTAACTATATAACTAATAGTAGTATGTAAATGTTATGATTGTATGTATTTATTGTAAAGTATTATGTATGTATTGTGTATAATAAATGTATTGTAATATTATAAAGAATAGAATAAGTATAATAAATATAAAATATAATAAGTGTATTAAAATAAGGAGGAACGTATGAAAACTAGAATGAGAGCCATCTGTTGCAAAATAATTAAAAAAGTGTTGAAATGCTTGCCTTGCGAGTACGATGACCGACACACATTACACAAGTGCATATAAGTCCTTAATGAAGTAGAAACACTGCCAGTCTTTGTGAAACGTATCACCGAGAGGGAGAGAGCCCGTCAAATATCCAAGAGTCTCCACAGGAAAAACATGTAAGTAAACATTTGTGTATTGAGTGATCTGGTAATCATCTCAAAAGTAAAGTAGATTTATGAAAGAACAACAGTTGGTATCATTCTGGGTTCATATGACAAAATAGATGTAATTTGATTTCAATATATTTAAGAAAACCTGTAAGTTGATAAGATAAGGTCGATATTTGATATTAGCATAATAATAGAGCCAATCTAAATGATAAAGATATTTGGAGTATAATAAATATTGAGTACAAAACTGAACCACTGATGATTATTTTAATCACGAACCCAGGCCTAATAAAGGAAAATTCCTAACAGTACTATGAAGAAGAAGAAGAAAATTAATGTTGATTACAATAGGTAAATAAAACCACGAACACATCTACAGTTATGTAGAGTGTAATTGATATAAATTTATTGGTAGGTAACTATATAATTTTTTCCATGTTGATGAAAATTGAGATGAATTCTTGTTAATTTTACATCAGAATCTTTTTGACTTTTTGTCTGTTTAAATTTATATAGTCAACAATATAGTGTTTTCTTTTAAGAGTATTGTTACAGTTATTTTCACATTTCAATTGCATTACTTATTAAAAATACTCAATTACTAGCTTATACCAAACTGTTATCTCTCATTTTTATCTAGTATGATTTTAAAAGTCCTGTCGATCACTGTTGATAAATTTTGACCAACATCATAGAGGAATAGCTCCCTCTATTTGGTGCAATTTACAAGACATGATTCATAGATGTAGTGTTACGTGTTACAAACTTTTTCTATTTTTATAGCTCATTTGAATAATATTTTGACAAACATCAGTATAGTTATAGGAAAACCTTATAGTTATACATTTATTTGCTCATAAATATATCAATTGTCCCTCAATATTTATATAAAATTTCATTAGATAAATAAATTACAAATGGAAAACTAACACAAACCAAAAAATTGGTTAATTTTAAATTAAGTTTTAAGTATACTGAGCGTACCTTACACACGTTAAGTGTCATTTCGTCCAACGTGGTTAGCTAAAATGATTTAGAACTCCTGTTCTTAAATGATTTTAGCCAGACATGTTAATTTTCATAATACACATATTTTTTTAATTCAACACAACTAAAATTTTATTGCTATTAATTATATTAAACAACTTATGTCTAACATGAAACCTTATGCCTAATGTTTGTCCATTTATACTTTATAATCACTCATTGTCCCCATTACTATGTAATAATTTAATAAAACAAAGGAGTTTATTTTAAGTTACTGATCGCCACACGTCGTGCGCCAAATGTAACTATTTAGAAAACGTGGGGGTGAAATTTACTTAAAATAACACATTGCCCAACCTTGTGTGACAATTGTAATGATTTACTAAAAGAGGAGAAGCTAATAATAAATGAAAAGTAATAAAATGTTGGGCGCCATGGCAAGTGCATAATTGCCAAATTAAAATTTTGAATATAAATTTTAAAAGGTCGTGGATTCTTTTGAAACAGTGTACTTAATGGAATACTGGAATGGAATGTAGAAGTCTTTTATACTTTTAAACAAACATCTTATTTAATGAGCCAAAAACAAGAACATATAATATAAGAAGATTCTACACTTAGTAAATTCAAAAATTCTTAAACTAACAATTACAGTAGACTCCCTCTAGTTCGGCCACCTCGGGACCGGACAACTGGCCGAACTTCAAAATGGCCGGACTATCCAGATGTACTATCAAAATTTAAAATATCCCTATTAAATACATTACCTATGCTTAAGAATCAACAAAAGATGTTGTTTAAACATTTTTACAACATTATGTACTTACCAAAGAGAATATTTTGACGTCTCTTGGTTGAATTGTCATGTTGTGCCACTCATAGATACATTTTTGCAACACATATTAAAAAGTAAATACCGATACCGTACTAAGGATAAAACTGAACAGAAAAACACATTACAGTACGTACTGTAAAAACAAACCAGAAATGTATTTGAGGAAATTACTGTACAACACGTATTACTTGACTTATAACCTATAAAAATGAAAAGAAATCCGTTATTTTCTTTTGCTTTTTCTGATTAATAGTTTTTTTGAAAGCTTAATCACGCGATTTTCTCATAAACATCATGTCGACAACTGTTGCAGTGGCTTTGGACCGATTCAGCTTTATCTAGGTGCTCTAGGATACTGAGTTTTTGTTCCATTGTCAAACGTATGTTTACGTTTTCACTCATTTTAGAAAACATTTTTCTCAAAGCTACCTCGCACACCTACAACTTACACTTACTCACAACGTTCACTCCCGAAAACAGTCCTACATACTAAACAGCAAAAAACATTCACACACGAAATTACAGATAAATCAATCGGACATTTTGACATAGTACAGTACGTACTACATATAACCAAACCGTTTCACAGGTTAAGTGTGTTTGACCAATTACAAGCTCGCCCGTAAAATAAACTGACATACAGTAAATAGTTTACTGTACAGTACTTCTACGGCCGGAGTAGACTAAACATTCAAGATAAACGTGACGTGACATTCAAGGTGACGTGACGGATATGACTCACCTTCCTAGGACCAGCCGAACCATCCAGCGGCCGATCCAACAGAAGCCGAACTAGAGGGCGTCTACTGTACTTAGTAACTAACAAAATATCATTTTAGCAAACTAAAACTTTCAGCAAAGAGACTTTATCATTTCTCTCATGTTTTAGGATTATGAGTTTGAGTCTTGTTGAATTGAAATATTTCAATCTCATATCCTGTTCAAGCTTGAAAATAAAGTAAAAATAAGAATAAAAAATATAAAAATTTTGGGCCTAGTTATGCCGGTTATCAATATACTCTCAAATTAATTATTTTAATATTTATGAAGTACAAAAACAAATAGAAAACTACAGACATTCATGTTCTCATGAAATATTGTAAATAATAAAAAATAAAAAAAATACAGAAATCTTTTAATAAATTCCCTAACATAAACTAAAACTAATACATACTGGATATATCCTGTGTTTTTTATTACATACGTAGTTATTTCTATTGTATCAACAACGCACTTATACCATAGGCATCGAAGCACATGGGAGATAAAGGTCTGGGCCCTATTACATACACCATTTCAAGTTTAGATTTTCTATTCAAACATTTTCTATTGTCACTATCACTAGTTCAATGTATGAACATTGTATAACATACAACATACATCATTTATAGAGAACACTCAGTTTTTCTATTCGTCGTTTAAGACCGAAACTTATCTTACTCCCACCAACATGTGGTCGTTCATTATAAATTGTTTTTTTAACCAAATTCGTCTCAATTTTTTCACAAACCAATTACCGTTGGTCATATGTGTTATCTACAGCAATACAATAGTTAACTTTATTTACTATTAGTGCTACATAACTACACTTTTTACTTCAAATTGTCATTAGCCATCATTGGCGACTCACATCTAAAGAGTTCTCCTGTAGATTGATGCGATGTTTCGTTACCGCTAAAAACTCTCTGGAACAAGTCACATGTCTCACACCTATTTCACTTACAATAGTTCTTTTTGTTCTACCTATTTCCAAACATCACATACGTTTCTTAGATTGTTTCTGATTAATTACATCTTTTAATATTTTGTCATTTCTCATGATATTAAAAATAAATGTTCGGACTATTTCCCGTCTTGCGCACTAATCCCATTCAGCCTACGCACATTTTTACTTATTTCTAATTACAACAATTCTTATCCTCTACTTATACACTGTTCTGATCATTTCTCCTCATTTGTATCTTTTTCAATTTTGTTCTTTCTTATTTTGTTGATTTTGTTGAGTGCTCAAAATTCCGTTCTGTTTTTTTAGTAAGGTTGCACTCGAGTTCGCATTGGTGCAACTCCTGCCTTCAAATTTTGTTTGAATTTATGTTTTGCTGACTTATTCAACCAATCAGATCACAATGTATTTTACGTGTTTGTTCATAGCATATTACATCATCTTGTGTCTTTGTTCTATGCAACAGACTACACTCCCGCTATTTCACAAATTTTTGAATTTATTATTTTTTTTACATTAATAAAAGCATTTTGTCCTTTTTTTTATATTCCAAATTTTTTCACTCAATGTTTTTTTACCATTGTCTTTATTTCTTAGTAATCTACATTTCATTTACAATTTTTAATAGTTATCCTAATTACTTATCCTATATACTTATCCTAATTACAACCACAGATTGTTTTATTATAAACACTACTCCTTAACATCACTATTTTCTACTACAGATTTTATTTATGATTATCAATTGCAGATTTTATTATTATTGGTTGGAGATATCCCATGGTTACAAGTTTAATATTTCTGAATGACTGTTAAGTCTTACATTGCTAATGATGTTTTTTATGTTTGTTATAACTAATTTAATCCAATTATTTCTTTTCCTCCCTCTATTTAGTTAATTGTCCTTGTTGTAGTCATTATATATGTCTTATATGGGAATTTATGTTAATTCCCATATAACATAGGGAATAGCTGTATAACATATTCCCATATAACACAAAAATAGCTGTATTTTTGTGTTGAGGATATATGTGTGAATATTGTGATTTAGTATTGTACATTCGCTCCTTAGGTGATTTAGTGATTCCCACTTTTTAACAAAGAGCACTTTTGGTTGTTCTTTTGCAAATGGTAGTTAATTTTTATCAACATATTTTGTGAAATTTATGATTTTTAATTGTAAATATGTTTTTTTTAGATACTCATTTTTTTAAAGTATATATTTGATATATTAATTTTAGCAACTTAATTAAAAACTCCTGTACTTTGAACACTTCAAGAACAGTGTTATCAAAGTTTTGTTATGAAATCATGGGAAAATAAAATATTGCAATGTAGTTATTAGTACGGTAGTTTCTAACATTCATGTTAGAAAGCTTTCTTTTCAAGGTTTTCATACCATGTTCATAATTATTACCATACATGTTTTCATAAACTAGATTAAGGCAAAGTTGGTTTTATTAATATGAGCATCAGTTCACACTTAATGGTTTTGGAATGTTCTACATTAATGATAGCAGTGAACAATTGTTCAGATTTTTAAGATTCAATTTTAATAGTAATGAGTCATCCTTAATAAATTTAAGATATAAAAACAATAAAATCAAAATATTTTAAACGTACTTACAATAATAGTTTGAGAACAAGATTTTATTATAGGATTTTGCTTTATATTTATTCTGTGATGGTTTTTGCAGCCAGATCCAATTGAAATACATCTAGAAGAGAGCAAAGAATTGGAAATTCGCAGTATGCTTAATTCCATAAAATCTGAGTTCCCCTACCCAATACAAAGAAGCATACCAAGACCTTCAGTTATGGAGAATTTAGTAACAGCTATGGAATGGTTTGAATAATAAATAGATTATCTTCCTTTATATTTCATGTTATCTTATTCATTTAATGTTTTGGTTTTATTATTTTCTGTAAATTAATTAAAATTGTGAGGTACAATATAAGTAACATAATGATAAATATATTTAGATCATTCCCTATAATGATTTAAATATAAAGTTTACAAATTTTCTCACAGAACTTCAGATCTAATTTTCAACTGACAAAACGTATACATCCCTATTTCTCAGACAATTCCAAGTCTGAAAATATAAAAAGTTCCATAAAAAAAGTAAAAATTAATTTTGGACGCTAGTCTGAAAGTCCAAAAATTATTAAAGTAATTGTAATCAAAGTTGGTAATGTGGTGAAGGTTAATTACCATGTAAAATAAAATAATCTGTGCCTAAATATAATATGTGTATATCCATTGTCACGAAAAAAATAATATTGTTTTTAATATCTAAACATAAATCAAGGGAAAGTCATATTTTTTTATTGTTGGTGTATTAGTTCAATTGATAGGATTTCAAAAAGATATGTTTGTAATTAAAGAGCCCAATAGAGAGTTGATAATTTAAATCTGTTTATTTATATTTTTTTGTTGTAGTTCCTAATTTAACATACTTAAAATTGAGATAAGAAGAAAATTATAAATTCAAAACATATTTTCTTCTGAAAATTTAACGATGCACTTTTTTTAAAAGGAATTAGTTTTTTTTTGTGTTGTTGAATTGTTTAACTAAATTGCATACAAAATTTATAGATAAATTAACATAGCTACAATTTCTGGCACAGACAATAATACAAATTAAAATATAGAAACCTTCAAAATACTCAAAATAAATTTAATATTTTAATGTATAATATTAAGGATCGGGAAATATAATAATATGAAGAAATTGAATCAGGATTTAAATATTAAAGGATCAAAATATAACTATAATAAGTAGTGTAAATAATACTACTCATATAAATTACTTTTTTAAATTTCTCGTCTTTTACAAATAATCAGAGCATTAATTAAAAAGCAATGTTTGTTAAATAAAGTGATCAAAACCAGAATTGGAAGCTAGAACAATATATTGTATTGACAAAAAATGTTTTATTTTATATTATTTGTTCAAATGTTCAGTTATGCCGGTCATTTATGGAATTCTCTACCAATTCATTTGGGATTTAGTCTGGCACAAAATGTAAAGGCAGGAAGTTCTTTGTTATGGAGTTATTTTAGCAGTTCAACTTTATCTTCAACTGTGTAATGGGCTAAGTATAATTTAGGTATAATACTAAATCATGTTTTTACTATTGGTGTGGCTTTTCTCATTCTAAGTCTCCTTAAATACTTTCATGAATGTTTCACATCTTTAGTCTCTCTTATCACACATAAACAGTTAACGCAGTCAACAGTATAAGCAGTCTCTTATAATTTATTTAAACAGTTAACGGTTTTAATGCTACTCATCTAAATGATTATATCTAGAGTACCTGATTTCTATTTTTAATCAAAACAGTACAACTGACTACGGGAAATTAACTGTTGACACAGTTTCTCTGACATGGGTATTATCATATCTCTTTATATATTCTAAAAGGTTATTATGGTTTTAAAACTGTGAGTGGACAGTAAAATAGACGAATATTTTCAACCTTTTATTTTAATGATTTTTAGACTTGGAGTTGGAGAAAATATTTCATAAGAGGGGGAAAAAAATGCAAGGAGAGAAAAATGCTACAAATAATACCTAAATAATTACCACCAGTATAATGAAGTCTAGTGTAATGGTAGTTAGAGAGTATGATTTTTCTGGAGAGCTCTTCTCAGTTTATTAATAGCTTAATTTTAATGCTAATTTCATTGATTAAATGAGTACTAGAATTTCTGTACGGTGCCAGCTAGTTTGGTTTGTTAGGTATGATTTCAAAATAGATTATGATATTTGAAAAAAAGTTTTATCTGATCCTTACTTCAGTGGAGGTTCTTGAGAAGTTTATGCCTGATTATATTTTATTCTATTCAATAAGTAATAATTAAATATTATACCAATTGTTGTTTGTTGTAGGGAAGAGGACTCTTCTCTACCTACAGTGATTAAAAGAGATCCAGATCAATGGAGTGAAGTTACATATAAAAAAGAAAGGCATGAAAAGCTAAATGTGCCATTCCCTGAATCTATGCAAGTACAATCTGCAAATGATAAATATAAACATCTTCAAGAAAGTGCATTTAAAAAAAAGTTTCTTAGGAGTATAACAGGTTCTATTGAGGAAAATGTCATGAATTCTCTTGGTACTCAATCTGTAAGTTCTTAATATTTTATTTTACTTTCATTTTACAAAAAATTATAAAGTAAAATAAATTGTTTAATGTATAAACCAGAAATGATATTCAATTTGGTTTTGAATTTGGTATTCAATATTCAAGGCCTCATGTTAATCAATTTGAAAATATTAATAACACATATTACTCAATAAATTATGTGAATTACAAAGTTCTCAATTTTCTATTAAACACAATGTAATTAAATTCATTTTTTCTTTGTTATAATTTTGAAATCAGATTTTTTTACATTTCGCTGTTTAAATAAAACTATTAAAACGGGAGCATTTTGGTTTCTCTATATCACATTTGAAGGGGGACAAATGGAAACACCACTACGGTAATTTATTTCCTTTATTGTTGTAACTTCCTCTGATCTACACAAGTTAATAAAAACTTGTTTTTATTTCATGAGAAGGATAACTAAATATAAATATCATACCCATTTTATAACTAATATTATCATGACTGTTTTCTTATTACATCAGTTCACATTGTATCCAGCTCTCGTTGCGGTATTATTCTATCAGTTTAGGCCTTGTTTAAAACCTAGCCGGCTCATAAAAGCTAGATCTGCTCAGAAAATAATGTAGAGTTCGTAAAATTGAGCAAGACTCATAAAATCAAGTCGTCCTTGTAAAATCGTGTCGAGCTCGAAGAATCGAGCCAAGGTTAAACAATGAAGCAAATTGAGGGCTTGATAAATTTAGGGCCATTGTATTTTAAGAGCTTGCACATATAGTAGAGTCCTATAGTAGAGCTTAGCAGCTAGTAGTGCTTAAAATTAGTTGGGTAATGCAATTATATTCACAAGAAAGTTTATATTCATTTTGTTTGACTGTGAGTGTCTATTTTCTGCCTATTTAATCATACTGATAATTCCAAAACAAAATATGAATGTTTTACTAATTACATTTCAGCCTAAAAAATAGTGAAAACTTTTAAAACTTCATCAATATTAAGCTCGAGCTCATTAAAGGCTTGTGCTCAATAAAAGTTCTAGTTTGATAAAGGCATAAGCACAGGTTGATTTACTTTACGGTTTGGCTCAAACTCCTCTTGAAACAAACCTTGAATGAAAAAAATCTAAGGTCGAACACCCATATATCATTTATGGTACTTTTGACTATGTATTTATCTTTAAATTTAAAGACACTTTACATTTTTCAATGATTCTAATTTTTAATTTGTTTTATTTTTGATGAAGTTTGGAAAATGTATATAAATTGGAGAATATAAATTTGAAATTTAATGCCCTTTGAGGTATTGCTTCCTTCACAGAGGATCAATTTTTTTTGTTGGGGTAAGGCGAAAAACCATTGCGGTCATTATCGCTTTCACAAAATTGAGCATGAAGATGCTCCACCTTAATACATACAAACGATACAAAAACAAAAACGATAACATACAATTTTTAAGAATAATAACAAGACTAAAAATAGTTAACAAACGAAAATAAACAACATGTTAATATGCTCTAAAATGGCGCTGCAACAAGTTAACAATTATAATCTATGGAAAATATAATTAACAACAATTAAAAACAAATATTACAGGCCGGTAAAAGAGCACTGCAACGAGTTACCAAGAATAAAATTTATAAGGAAAACTAAATATAATATTACAGAGCTTTAAAATGACTGCAATAATTGACTAGAAATTTTTTAAATTTTATCAAAAATTTTCAGACGATGCAAAAAGGACAATACCCGATCAAAGATCTGAGCATTATCCCCCCAACATCGCCTGAATAGAACTGGGAAGGGCAAATGTTCTACGCACATCTCTCAAAGCATCACAGTCAATGAAGATGTGCTTAATTGACAACACACCTTGACAAAATGAGCATTGTGGAGGATTCCCGTGGTCCATCAGAAATCTATGAGTAATCATTGAATGACCAATATGAACACGGGTAATCATCACTTCCTTTCGACAATTGGCACATATGGATGTATTCCATGAATGGACAGTGTCTTTTATTTCCTTCAGATTATTAGACTCTGTATTTGTCCACTCTTCTTCCCATTGCCTATGCGCAAATGATTTTTACAGACAATACTAAGTCAGATACCATAACACGCTTTGTGTGACTGGTATCTGACTTGTAGCACTTCCTTTGGAGCTTTGTTAGCTTTTGTGTTTCCCAAATATCCGAACGCCCAGGTACTCATCAAACGATACTCCGACGTCCCGTAGCTGAAGTCTGTGTAGGCAGAGGATCAAACTTGAAATGTTACAATTGTTGTATCTTTGAAAGTGATTTGTCTAATCCATTATCTTTTCTTTTTTTTTACGCAGAGAATTTAACAATGTGTCGGACTTGATAAAACTAAAACTTTTAATTTTGACCGGATATAGACTGAAAAGTTCAAATACACTAATAGCTAATTATAATTTTCATTGTCCAGTTTTAAAATAATTATTGATGTTAATTAAGCAATTTATTTCTATGAAGAATTTTTTCAGAATACAAATATTTTATAAATTGTAATATTTATTGAAAAGAAGTAGTGTTACTGATATATCATTTCCAATCAAAGACCAAATAATGGTAATTCATCTGTTAATATACCAACTTCCGTGTAAACATTGCCAATTAGATTATATTGGAGAATGATTTTACTCTGGGTTAAAATGAGTTAACATATTTTAGAAGCTGTACATAAAAACCAAATCCATACCATCAGATGCAAATTGCTTTAGTTTAAAGGTTTACACAAATTCATAATTTTGAAAACAAGAAATATAATTATTTTAATTTAAGGAATAGAAACTAGCATATCATTAGTTTTAGATTTTAAAATCGAAATTACTTCTTGGCCAACACCATATACAAATCTAATTTATCTTTAACTTCTTTAAAAAAAAAATGTGAAAAGGTCACCAAGTTGTGGAACTTGCTATAGAAAGGAGAAGATGGTAGAAATGTTAAACATAATTTGCAAGTGAAATGGTCACTTATAATATGTTTTTGAGTAATATAAGAGCTGACCACATTCTGAAAACACACTTCGAACTATTTCGTCATAGGCCAATCTCTGCTCGTTCTTCAATTTTGGAAAATTATCAGCAACCACTTTGGACAACTTAATTGTGTCGTAAGATAGTTCACTGACATATTCTCGGTGAACAACGACGGAGTCTTGTTCTCGAGAAGGCGACGAAAGTCCAAAGTGTTCTAGTTGTTGACCAGACATTTTTAGTACTAAATCCTCAAGAAACACCAGACACCTGTTGTAGATAACGTCCATGACCAGGTTGACATCAGCACATACTCTGAACCTTTCTCACCACATCTTCCGCGAGGGTGTCTTTGTGTTTTTTCCAGAGCATGATGGTATCATCACTTGATAAAACACCAGTAAGATGGCAAACAGTTCGCGTATCTTGTGGGGAGAGTCGGTGGAGGACGCTTCTTCTAGTGTGTGGTCTCAGTACGCATCATCCTCTAGCAAGCCAAGTGCTTTACATGCCGCTTGAAATGTTAGTTGAACCACCCCTGTTTTGAGGTCAGTAAAAGACTGAGGGCCAGGGATTTTATGTAAATGGAGGCGGAGGTTGTAGCACTCGGCGTTACCAGGGTGAACCGTGTAAACTCTGCCAAGGGTCTGATCTTTTTTCACACCAGGATGGCCTGGGATTGGCTTTCCTTGTTTCCTTCTACAGAACTTCTTAACTTTACAAACGAAATAGGATGGAACTTCACAATATAAAAGTGTTGAAGCAAATTTATCGGATCGGCATAGTTCGAAGAAAGCAAGAAAAGTTGTGTTTGGAGGGCTGTTAAACTGGTCACGAACGTCGTCTTCATTAAAGTAAACCCTCTGGCCGTTCTCGAGGTGGACGGCAAGTTGCATGACCGAAGGATAGCGTTCATGTATGGGGAAGCAGAATATGCGCTAAGCCGCCTCTGAGCTGCTGATGTAGTGTCCTGATTCATATCTTGCAACTTCGTTAAACTCTCCGATGCTAAAAGTAAATTGGTCAGAACCTTTTTTGACATACTTGCAAATGTATTTTATTGACTTTACAGAGTTGCAAAACTCAATATTGATATGAGCTGAGAAGGTGCGAGATAGGACGGGGTTATAGGGTACCACCCAGCTCTTGTCAATTTCCACTCCCTTTTTAATAATAGGAACCCCACCCTCCAAAGTGGGCAGCCTGCGATATTTGGGATACCCATCTTCCCCGGTTTGGGTTTCCTTGATGAGTGGTCTGGGGTACTTCTTGGTGCATACTCCTTCCACCATGCAAGACGAACTCCTGTTGAAAACTCCACATGGATCGTGGATCATGGTTGCCTTGACAATCTCATGGAGAACAGGGTCAAGATTTGGGTCAGGAATCTCAGCACTGATCACCTTGTCGATGTCTTCAGACCTTAGCTTTTCTTCTATCCACAGAAGTATGTGAACGTGAGGTAATTCTCGCTTTTGCCATTCAATGAAATACATGTGACACCTTGAAGGACCAAAGATACAACCCTTAGTAAGAAGTCTTATCATGTGCTTGACTTTCAAATGGAATACCCGCGCTACCAAATCATGCCTATCTTGAGATTGTTGACCTTCTTTCAGGTGCTTGACCACTTCGGACCATTTTGGATTGCAGGTGAATGTTATAAAAAGATCAGGACGTCCAAAATGGCGCACGTAAGTCATAGCATCCTGAGTGCGTTCACGCATATAGTGCGGTGAAAGTCGACGGCAAAACGGCCATTTTACCAATATCTGACAAACAGCTGTCAGCTTTACTCATTGCGTCCTGCAGGTGCACATATTCCTCACTTCTCAACTTTTTCTGATTGATGCGAATCCAAAGTAGTCTCTCTGTCTCAATCTTTGCATACATATCAACCAGAAACGGATTGAGAAGATTGCGAAATAACAAAAGATAAGAATTATCACCCTCACGCTCAAATATTCTGAAGCTGTAAAAGTTAGCGGAAGATACGGCCTTCTTCAAAGGTGCTAGAGTGCTGTTGTGACGTTGAGGGATATTAATGCAGTAGCCATCTTCTCCACGGCAGAACATAAGCGGATATTGCAGAGCATCATACACGCGACGTGTTTCACTAATACGAAGCAACCTGATATCTCTGCCGTGGAGTACAATATCCCTTTTCTCAAACTCCTGACCAACAATTAAAACCGCCACTTCCTTAGTGCTAGTGGCGTTATAGCGGCCTCTGTGCTCGCCAAGAGGTCTTTTATCAGCTTTGATAACCACCCGGAAGTCTTGATTGCCATCAGGAACAGATTCCATTGCTGTTATAAAATCCTGAATGTATCTATTATGCTTGTGTAACAGATCCTGCAATTGGAGAACTATCTGAGGTTTAACGTCAGAGAAGATGCCACATCGAATTTTTTCTCTTTGCCTTCATCTCCAACAAAGTAAATTTGTAGAAATTGAGGCTGCTGTTCAGATGATGGTAATAAACTCCCGATTCGATGGCATACCTGCTCTTGCACTTTAAAAGTTGGCATGAAATTGCCTTCTTTTACTTCCTTTGCACCAAAAGATGTCATTTGAAAACAACTATTATATTTACGTGTATAGAACACGAGTAAGTGTTCTGATTCTGGGTGCTGATGTTTAAGGAGTCTGTGCAAAGGTTCAGGATCTTGTTGGATCGGGGGAAGCTGTATTTTTCCATTACTGCAACACATTCCAGGAGATTCATCCTTCCATTTCTTGGCTTTGCAAAATGTACAAACCACCTGAGAGCCAGTATTCAATGTTTTGTTCGCAGAATAATCAGTTTGTGGATTATATTGAAAGCCGGAGATTTTTAGTACTGTCCATGGAAGAATCTTGACTTGAGCTCTTTTAAAACTATGTGTAACAACAGCCTTTCTATTTACTTCTGGGTGGCTCTTTGTATATTTGGCCACTGCATCCCTATTGACTTTCAACATACTTCTTAACTGCCCTACGGTTTACTTCAGGATGTTCTTCTGCGTATTTGTTTACAGCTTTAATTAATTGTTTTTTACGGATGTTGTTAGTAAATCGTTTTCTATGTTTTGAAACTCTATTTGATTTAGTTTGAGGCACGTCTGACAATGTAATATGTTGCCATACATTGCGTAAGATAGGGCAGAGAAGAGACAGGCACCATCTCCGGGAATTTTATAGACTTGGTGGGGAACTTGGTTGCCATCTACCTCTAACATTTCTACTGCAGCCATCGTGAAAACAATCAATGAACAGCAAATAATAATACAAAAAAAAAAAAATAATAATAATAAGAACCTCCCTTGAGGTAAATTAAAGCCAAAAAACTAAGTTGTGAGTACAGAAAGAAAAATAATCAACTTGAGTTGTAATAAATTGCTAACTTAAACAGTATTAAATCTAAAAAAAAATGGAATACACCTAACGTAAAAAAAAAATAATAATAATAAATAAAAATGGAATACACCTAACGTAGTAAAACAAATCTCTACCTAAAAAACCTGATAAATGGAATAAACCTAGCCTAACTTAACAAAATTAACTTTGGTAGAGGTCATTTTCTTTTACCTAAATCTACTATTAAATCTAGAAAAAATGGAATACACCTAACGTAAAAAGAAAAAATAAAAAAATTTAATACACCTAACGTAATAAAACAAATATCTACTTAAAAAACCTGATAAATGGAATAGATCTAGCCTAACTTAACAAAATTAACATTGGTGGAGGTAATTTTCTTTTACCAAAATCTACTTTTCATTATAACTAACTATGTACTACCAAGAAATGATGAAAAGCGCCGAACCTAATCCAACAAACAAAGGAACTCTACAGTTACTTCAATTAAAGGCTAATATATTATAACGAAATAGAGGGCTCCCAAAAGGTCAGGGTTCGGCAGGCCATAAATTGTAAAGAGTTGAAAGGGTTGACAGCTAGAAAAACTATTAATAACAGATCTCAAGAAGTCAAATAAACCATTCCAAAAGTCAATGCCTTCAACCGAAAATGTTTGAAATGGACCAATGAAATAAATTGCGTCGGTCTCGAAATAACGTACAAGATTTAAAATAAACCAATGAAGGAAGAGGATCGGGAGAAAGCATTTGAAATTAGAACTTATATATAGGGGTGGAAGAGAGACGCACGAGGTTCTTTCGTTCGTTCTTTTTGGTTGTTACTGACTGAAGGAGGGAGTTCCGGAGCAAGTGTTTCTTTAGTAGAAAAGAAGATCGTTGTGAAAGATTTAGCCGAGATCAAACGTCAAAATAAAATAGTATCTGCGTTTTTTTTTTTTATAAGTATTAATAATAATCTCCGAAGAATAGTTTAAAAGATAATCATCGTTATAAGTTTAAAAGTAATCGTCGTCATAGAAGTGTGTGATAAATTGCGTCGTTATAAAAGTGTTTGAACAGGAATATTAATGCAATAAATTAAAGGTAATCGTCGTCACGAAAGTGAGTGAAAAATAAGTGTAAGAAGAAAAGAAGATTCGTCGAAAAGATCAAGGCAAATTGATTCATCTACTGGCAGTCTACACGGGAACCACGTGCAAGGAACCAGGAACATCGGAGCAGTGAAAAACTTCCAAGCGATAAGTAAAAATTAATGGACAATCTCAATTAAATAAACTACCACCAAATTCTATTTTGTATGTAAATTATAGTCACCAAAGAACCTCACGAACCCGTAAAGAGAAATTAAATAAAATTTAATTAATAATACATTTCAGTTAGCCGGAGCATTTTATAATAATAAATTAAAAGTAAAAAATTTAAAAGTAAAAATATGATGCACTCTTATTTCTTTATTTAGGTTAAGATGTGGTAGAATTAGAATTTTATTTATTATGTACTTGGAATAAGTAGTAGGTTAAGACGTTAGTGTATAAGTATAAAGTGCATCAGATTTGGACAATAATTGATTTTTATTGTATATGATTTTAAAACTCAATTTTATAATTTATAATTAAAGAAAAAGTTAAATTAAAAATTGTGTGAAGTGGTATATAAATAATTAAAGAAAAAAATAAATTCTAATTGTGTTGAAGTTAAATTTGTTATAATATAATGCAATATGATGATTATGAAGTGATGGTAAAAGTACAAAGTACAAACAGAAATTACATAGAAGTACTGTTTGTAACAGAGAGAGTGGGTAAAGGTCATGAGTGCAGACAACAATGATGTGCACGTTATGAGAGTAAAGAACACACTGAGCAGACAATACAATGGGCTCTGATTGCCGTCTGTGGGCTTGAGTTGAGGGAGGGGGAACGGCAGTGGCACTGGGATTGTTGTCTACCTCGCGCGCCCACACAGCTCACTGCCTGCAAACTGTTGTTAGTCGTTTACTCGCAAACTATAATAGATAGAGAAAAACGTGATGTACAAAAGTTGTAGATATTTTAATTTTACATATATGAAGATAATAATGAAATGAAGATAATAATTGAACGAATGAATGTTTCGGAAAAATTACAAAGCATAATCACGGTTTTCGCGGTTTGACCATGATCCCGAGTGAATTTTTTGAAAACCTTTCTTAGCATGCACCTACGGCCCTAGAGGAAGCTGCATACCAAATTCATTCCAATCCGTTCGGTGGTTTCTAAGATTTCGTGATGAATGAGTGAGTGGTATTTGACAAATATATAGTAGATATCTGAAGTGTTTTATTTTATTTACCCCAATTTTTTCCTTGGCCTGAACTTAATTACTCACAAATCCATAATTAATTGTCTGTAATAAAATATTTAACTGGTTATAAAATATGTGAATAAAATGGGTTTGTAATTTAATTTCGTATCAAAGGAAATTTGTATTCTTTTTTTAGATCGAAATTCTCTATTTCCCATCAATTAGAGATACTACGCCTTTCCCTCTTCACTGACTTCTCCGTATTGTCTATTCTAAAACAAAAGATTGAAATTATATTGATTATATTTCAATCTAAAATTTATCAGAAGTTTATAAAAAAACTCAAGCTTGATAAAAAGATCAAGCTCAATAAATAGCTCGATCTTAATTTACTCGAGGTTCAGCTCAAATTAAAAAACTCAGGCATGCACACCCCCTACTCTACTATATTTTGTACCTATTCAGACTACTAAATTTAAGTGAATAATATTAATGTACATACATTATGAATATTTAATATTTAGGTTAGAGTTTAATAGGTCACTTAGGCTAAATCGTTTAAATAGTTTATTCTAAATGAATACTTAATTTAGAAACATATATATGTAAGACTAATTTTTAGTATAATTAAATTAGTTGATGTTGGGTATAAATTGTACAGATTAAATTAAAATAGATATTATGGATAATTCAAAGTTAATTTAATTTGATGTAATAAATATTTTAAAACATCAATTAATTGTTACCTTATTTAATAAGATGAGTACAAAAAATATAAGTAACATTAAAAAAATTAATAATACATTTTACTAAGTGTGTAAAATTTATAAATAACATATAATTGTTTATATATAGAAATTGAAGAGAAATCCGGAATTAGATGAAGAGTTAAAAAAGAAACTAAATAACAAAATGAATAATAAAAGGTTTTCAGAGATGTTGCGCTTTCGAAAGAAATTGCCTGCCTTTGATAAGAGACAAAAGATTTTGGACCTACTTGAAAAGAACCAAGTTATCGTCATTAGTGGAGAAACAGGTATGTAGTGCACATAATTGGCTCGTATTGTAAGATTTCATGACTCATTTGAAATAAATATATTGGAGTTGATTATCAACTGAATTTTTTATAATAGGTTATGTAGTTACTTGAGTTTCATAGCTGTCTTCATGTTCACAGAAAGACAACTTATAACAAACTGCATAAATTTCATTAGAATTAATTTCACACACATCATTAAGACAATAAGTGTACAATCATACAATATAATAAAAGTGTGGCAGCAATTCCTTAAATGTTCCTTATATTTCTCCTCAGAAAAATAAATTCGTGTTGCTTCATTTTATTTTGCTTAGCTTCGCTTGAATAATAATCCTCCACACCTCCAAATTATACTCGAAAAAGAAGTTAATACATGTATCAAGGTCATTATTTGTTTTAACAAGCTAGATTAAGACAGTATTACAGCACATATTTATATTCTAGCCACTAATATACATTCTTTAAGCTTTAAGAATTTGATAAGGAAGATTGTCAATTCTGGTGACCAAGTCAATATTATTATCTCAACTCAATAAAAATTTGTAAATTGTTATCTTTTGACATACACAAAATTTTGAATTAACCAATCAATAGAAAAATTTGACCTTGAAATTAAAACATGATTATTTGTTTTTATATGTCATAACTCCATGTTACTTGTTTGTTAAGATGTAGATCTAAATATTGTATTTTGGTGTCTTGTAGTATAAGAAAAAGTTATTTGATGGGATATATTAGTATTTACTTTCATTCTCCAATCTAAGAATCAGATTGCTGATTTATTCTTCTGATGTATAACAAATTGAAAGTATTAACATATTTAACAACTATGGTGTTCGAAACTTCAAGCAGATTAGCTGTGTAGATGTTGTAGAATGTTTATGTGTAGATAGAAACTTGAGAGAATCCTGGTTCAATTTTCTGTAAATTTGACAAGACACAAAAAAGTCTCTTGAAATAATATCAGTAAGTTGTCATAATATTTATTGGAAAGTTTCTGATTCAGCTTATTAACATACAAGTATTTTGGATATTGGTTCATATATATTGGTTCTTTACTGAAATAATCCAGTAAAGTTAACAACTTTAGTATTTTAACTTTAATAGTATTTCAATAATATTTTGCATACAAAAATTCACTTTTGCTGGATAATCGTCAAAAACAAGTGCTTGTACTCGTTATATGTCCTTAGGTTTTTGTCTGGACTAGAAGTTACAGTATGAACTTAACTTATAAATCCTGCATGAACCAGCATACAAGCTGTAGAAATATACATGTTGAAATTAGTTAATGAACAGAGACTTTTTACAAGTTTAAACACTTCTGTTGTAGGTTTATGAGCAATATATTTCTCTGTAACTAGGCTTTAAAAATGCAATTTCCTTGAAAACAAAATGTTATATATGCTAAACAAGTCAATGAATGACTTCACTTTATAAAATCTAGAAATGAAAAGAGATGCTATTGGTTTTAAAAGACTGTTTGAATTTATACTCTTAAAATTTACAGACAATTACAATTTAGTTGTAATTAAATTTAATGATTTTTAATCGGTGATTTGACTTTATAATAACTAAAAATAAAAGGAAATGCTATTGGTTTTTCTTTCAAAAGGTTATTTAAATTTATACTCTTAAAATTTACAGACAACTTAAAGTTTAGTTATAATTGAAAACAGATTTCAAAATTTTAGATTTATAAATAGAATACATCTTTTAACATATTTAACTCAATAAAATTTAAACAGTAATTTTTCTTTACCGGGTTCAGAAGTTGATGCAGGCTTTGAAAACGAAGCATGAAGAATGCAGATGCATTTTATTAAATTTAGAAAAGAAACACGGCTCACATTTTAGTAGCAACTGAATTGAGTATTTGCACGCTTTTTTTATTTAAGAAAGAGAACTCAACATGATGATCATTAAGCTTAAAAGAAATTTTAGGAAATTTCTCCCACAAATGAGTTTAATGCAAAACCTAACTGTCGACTGGTTTTTTATCGCTAAGTACCGTTACAGGCCTTGGCCCAAGTAGGTGGCCTGATGCTGATTTCAGAGTTGTACCCTAGGGTGCAGCACCTGACGGCCGCAACTCCAAGAAATATTATAGGTAGGTCGGCACAGTTCTCCCCCCGCGAAAAACGGAGTTGGGGTCAGGATATCTTAATATCTTATCTTAATCCATGATGCTGATAATACATACAACGTCTCATTGGTAAAGGAAAATCTTCAATCAACTGCGGCAATTCTTCCTATAGAAACTGTAAGTGTACTTCGGCATTTAATCGTCCAGGGAAAATGCGTGGTCCTACCAACCTATTATATTAATAACACTACACCACATATTGATGCTGAACCATTGTTGAAAATTTTTTTTCTATCGTTTGAGGATTTGCTTCCGCCCATGTGTATTCATTTTTTGAATTGTTCACGCCATCACGAGTGAATTGAGCCTTGTCAGCAAAGAAAATTAACGTGTGTAAATACCGATTCCTATTTAACCAATGACAGAATTCCAATAGAACAGGAGGGTCTCATAGTAGAAGCATATGAACTTTTTATATATGATAAGGGCACAGTTTGTTGTTATGACGAGTCCTCCAAACTATAGACTGTGTAACCCCAAACCGCTGACGTAGTTGTCAATTACTTATACATGGACTGTGTTGTCCTGCATTAATAATATTTTCATCAATACTGACATCATGTTGCACACCACGTTCATAGAGTGTACGGGTACTTGGCAGTGAACTTGTCTTCCATAGTGTTAGGAAGGTCTCACTAGTCGTTTTTGGATTAGGAATCCGGCGGTCAGAATACCAATTGATACTTGAGAGCTGCAGCAGTAGCATTACCATCACATACACAAGATATGAACACTTTATCGGCATATTCCGCAGTTGTAAATAAATACAGCATCTTGAATAAATGAAAAATTCACTAATCACAGACAAAATAATTCAGCAATCACAAAAGGAAAGTAAATCATTTCACAAACCACAGTCATATTAATACAATAAACACACAGTATTTTTAAAATGTTGACAACAATTAAATTTTTCCATTACCAACTTTTGGAATGAAAATTTTCCACGTAACTAAACTTTTGCATTTTTTTTTTAGAACTTTCCAATTTTCTCTGTAACTTAATAGCATTAAATAGAATGTTAAACTCTTTTTTCCCATTTATTTTAAATTTTGATTTTAATTATGTTCACTTCTATCTGCCGTTATGTTTTACCAAAAATTATTAGAGGTTTCATTTTTGTCACTATTCAGTACACTTTTATATGTTTTGTTTAAAATAAGAAAGAATATTGTATTTGATTATTTTTTTACCTAATCTTATACCAATTTGTTCAGAATTAATTCTGTACAAGTTTTGATGAAAACTTTTACGCGTTTATCAGCCATTTAACAAAGTTATTTTATACCAAACTTTAAAAAATATGTTTTTCGACTCCAATTATTTGTGTTTTACCCCAGTTTTCTCATAAACTACTGGAGAAACAGTTCTGAAACCGACTTTTTACAGTTTTTCATGTCAAGTTGTATATTATACCACTGAATTTGCCTCTTAATTTGGGTCCCAGGGATTTCAGCAAAACTGAATTTTATTGGAGGAGTTACTAATCAGAGCGAAACGCTAGCCATAAATAGCTACCAAAGTGTTTTAGGACATATGTTTATATGAAGTTTTTCCTTTTTTTGGCCTGTTGAATGAGCTCAGAAAGCGCCGTTAAAACTTCATAAGTCACCCTGTATATGAAATATTTAAGCTTGTATCTAATTAAGTTTGTAAGATTGTTATTTTCTTTTTAATTGCAGGTTGTGGTAAAACAACACAAGTTGCTCAATTTATTTTGGACTATGAGATTCTGAAAGGTAATGGATCCATAACTCATGTGGTATGCACACAACCTCGTCGTATCAGTGCTGTTAGTGTTGCTGAAAGAGTGGCAGACGAACGAGATGAACCGTGTGGACATAGCAGTGTTGGCTATCAAATTCGTTTGGAGAGGTAATCTATTTTATTATGATAACCTATATTTCTGCTAGGACATACATAATTGATTTGAGTACATTCTTTTGCTACTCCTTGAATTGAGTTAACTTCTGTTGACGCATTTAAGATGAACTCCGTTTTCACAAGCTATTTACATACAGATTTATTTCTCAAATGATTCATCTTATATATATATATATATATATATCCCACATAAGTATATATTTACTTAATAAATATATAAGGGAAGATCGGAGATTACTTAGGATATAATATTTATATATATACCACATAAGTATATATTTACTTAATAAATATATAAGGGAAGATCGGAGATTACTTAGGATATACCAGGTGTCTGGAAAGTTATAGTATAGGCTAACATCTAATTCTATACAAATTTTAAACTTTTTACATCTAATTATGTTTTCAGATTTAAAAAGATCAGACTCCATTTTGTATCGTGGGCAATGACCACAAATAAATTAAGTTAACCAACAGGTTTTGTACCTTTCATTACATGAAAAACAAAATGTGGAAAGATTTCTTTTCAAATAACTCGGGTAAAAAAGGACAAAAAAATTATTTGCAAAACATTATTCACTCCTTTACTACCTGGAAATGCCTTAAGATCGAAACCTCCAATTCGTGAATATTTCAATTTGTTTTCAAGGTCTAAAAATGAGGTACAACTCAACATGAGTTTTACATTTGAGATTCAAAAGTTCAACCCTCTAGTGCCATCTTCTAAAGGGGAGAAAAAGTCATGAATACTAAAAAAATTTTAAAAAGAAGATTTTGTAGTACTCATAAATCAACAAAATTTAGTTGATTTTTCTTCACCAACTCCAGAGATATTAGCCCATATTAAGACATTTCAGACACCTGGTATAAGACAAATTTTTTTTAGGAACAAAGCAGAACATAAATAATTTTTAAAAATAGAGTTCATTCAAAACACATCATCAGAAGTTAAAACAATGCAGGGATTAGCAGACAAATGAACATATTAATAAAATTTGATCTAAAATAAGATTTTTTATTTTTTTTATAATGATCATTATATTATTTATAGAAAAGTATTAAAATTTGATGTAATCAATAAAATATATTGTAACAATATAAATGTTATTAATGAGAACAACGAGTAGAATAGTATAATTGAATCAAAGATTTGTGAAACCAAATTGGATAGCTGTTAAACGTTGGCGATATACAGCAAATAAAAAAAGAGAAAGTCTGTACAAAGGTCGAAGCTTCATGCTAGAAATCACATAGACAGTTTTTTCTGAACACTAGAGAAACTGGTAAAGGCTAAAAAATTTAATTCATCAAAACAGTGATGCATTGGAAGTCTGAAGTGAGAGAGAGTTTCAAAAAGTTTATAAATAAGGGAAGTTTGGAAGACGCAGGGGCTTTTTGTTTCTTTGCCTTTGAGTTATGACGAGATTATCGACCGGGTTAAGTCAAGATGACAGACAGCCTTTGTATAAGTTGTTTAAGTTTTAAATATCACTGAGGAACAATTCAACAATTATGAAAGTTTAAGTATTTTTTATTGAGAAGATTCGCAGAATATATCAGTTAAAGTTGAGTACAGTAGAACCCCTCTTAAATGGTCTAGTCGGGACTGACACCCGGGCCGGTTGCCCGTTTGGCCGGTTAATCCGAGGTTCCCGTGAAAAATCGGTTTTCGTTGAAAGAAAGCTTATTTAATCAGGTAGTGCTAAAAATTATGCAATTAAAATGTTATTGCACCTCATTTTATTGTACATAAATGTATCGTATATATTATGTTATGTATATTATACATCAAACATGAAAAAATTAAACACTACAAAGCTTTTTTACAGATTCCCCTCTGTCAAGTCTTTTGACACATTTAACCACGTCTCAAACGAAACTAACACACGCTTCCGTTTTAGTAACTCGCTCATTTTTATTTACTGTATATACTGTACGTAGATCATAACCAGTTAAAGACAAGAAGAAAACTGAAAAGAAATGTTATATTTTCCATAATGTATACTAAATTGATTCGTGGAAAAAAAGCGGCCCATCAAACGTTTTTGTCGGTGTATGTCTGCTATACCGACGGGTGCCAATGCCGCGGTGTTTTTATGCCGTCGACAATGGGATACTGCTATCGACAAAGTCGTTTGACTCACCACTGCTTTGGTGCCGCAGTGTTTTTACGCCGCCGACAATGGGATACCGCTATCGACAAAGTCGTTTGACTCGCCGCCGCTTTGGTGTTTCAATTACAATTTATTTTCAGAAACTCTCATCAAACCAGTTTACTACGATATAGACCGGTTAATCCGAGGACCGGTTAATCCGAGGCTGGTTAACCCTCCAGCTGGTGCATGTTAATGGGTCTTAAAAATTCTTCGTTCGTTTAAAAATTAATAAAATATATTATTTGTATACAAAACCTAACTTATAAGATATCATTTTTCTCAGAAAGATGCATAGAATTCATCTATGTAATAAAAAAAAAATTTTTTGAAACGGTTTTGGAGTAAGTATGTTAGATGTCAAAAATGATATTAACTTATTTTCAGAAATATCTGTATCACCCAAAATCAATAGCTTTCTAACTTTTTCTAAGATATACAAAAGTTTTGTGTAATATTTTTGAATATATTTAGGAAAAAAAATTTTAAAAAAATTTATATTTTAAAAATTAAAAAAAATATTTTACGAAAAAACTGAATTTTCTCTTTATTTTTTCCAAAAAACATTAAAAATAGTAAAATATATTTTATACAGAACTTCTATATATCATTATGTCCAGAAAGGTGCATAGAATTTAGTTGTGTAGTGCAAAAAAATGTTACATGCATCACATTTGGAGTTTTTTGGTCAAATACCAAAAAATCGAGAGTAACGGAGAGTAAAATTTCACAGAAATCGGTACATAAACCATATTAAAAATTTTTTATGATTTTTTTAAAATATTGATACAGATTTGTAATATATTTGTGGATAAAAGTTGCTAAAAAGAAAAATAAATTTTGAAAATTTTCATTAGACTAGGTACATTTTTACGTAAAATGTGAATATTGACTAACTATATTCAAACAGTAACCAAAAATATAATTTTTATTCTAAACCAAAGTTTTTATTACCTATGTTCCCACAAATATACATAGATTTTATGTGTGCAATGCAAAAAAAATTATATGGAAACATTTTAGAGTTATTACGGATGGAATCAACAAATTTACCCTGTAACCGAGGCAAAATTCCACAGAAATAGGTATATAAACCATATTACAAATTTTTTATGATTTTTTTAAAATATTGATACAGATTTGTAATATATTTGTGGATAAAAGTTGCTAAAAAGAAAAATCAATTTTGAAAATTTTTATTAGACATGGGTCATTTATGATAAAAATCTACCTTCACAATAGCCTAGATGTTGAGGTTAGGGCTGTGAAAAAAAAAAACCAAAAATATGAAATATCACTAATAAATACACTCTACAAACATTGACACATTTATTATAAGTTGTATATACATTTATATATTATGTATATACATATTATAATAAATAAATGGTTTCTTGAAACTAAAAGTTCCAATAGCAAATCTAGAACTAGGCCTGACTAGTATTAGATTTGGCTAGACTAGGCCGAAAATATAAATTATCACTCATAACTACACTCTACAAACATTGACACATTTATTTTAAGCTGTATAAACAAATTATAATAAAAAAATCACTTCATGAAACTTATATTCACTATAAAAACACAAAGCAATTGCACTTTGAAATTTCCACATCGGCAAAAATCTTGCGAGATCGAAGTAACAAATTTGAGGTTATTCTACGTTTTATAAAGTACCACAGCCTTTGTATTTTTCCTTGTACAGATGTGTTTCAAATACAAGGTTAAATATTGAAACCTCCTCTTTACAGTTATATCAAAAACGACAAGATTGTATAAAAATAAAGATCGGATTCTTCAAGACTGTCTAGACATTGAATATCGCTAACCGGTCTGAAAGTTCAGAGGATCATTTCCTAGAATGGATATAAATCGTAAACTATATAACTTAGGATGATTTCGTCTTCATAGTTCGAAAGAGGAAGAAAAATACTATATAATATTGTCAACTTGTAACATTTAGACAAGTTTTACCATTTCGAAAAAATATATGAACATATAGGTGATATTTTCTATATAAAACTCGCCGCGAGAAACTGTCGCAATCTAGCGCTGACAAGGTAAACTTCAGTCTTGTCTTATATCTTTACTACACGGTACATAAAATTTTCTAAACTTGGTTATGAAAGATTGAAAGATAACCTTTTCATTGGTATAAAATACATTTCGATAATATAATATCTACTAGGATAAAAGTTGAATTGTAAAAATGTAATTTTTAGCGTGTAAAATAGCGTTAAAATTCTTGATTTGGTTTAATTTTTATATAATAAAAACTATACTAGTTGGAAACATTTGAAAAAGACAGTTTTGAAGAGAAAGACGCGATCTATCAAGCAGTGTTAGGTTATATTTGACTGACAGTAATTTGGAAATAAGAAAAATAGGCAAACAGGAAGAATGTTTTGTTTAAAACTTGTTGACGTAAAACTTTGACGTTTCGCATGAAAACTATGCGAACTTCGCCAATTTTTGGAATATTATTAATATCGTTTTGTGGTATTTTTTTTGCATGATATGCATCTACGGAACATTAGCTTTCCAACGGTATTTTATTTATTGCGATAGGACAATTTTAAGTGGGCGTAACGTTGAATGGCAAAATACGTGTTTTTTAGTTGGTGAATAGAGCCGTGACTAACGAAGCGACCACTTTTAAAGCAAAAAGGGGTCGATCACCAGTTGGAGGGTTAACAGAGGTTCTACTGTAGTTTGAAGATTGGTTCTGTGTGTTTGAGAAGAAGAGTGTTACATTCTTAATATTCCATTATCGAGATCCAAAGTGAAGTGAGAGTTAAGTGATTAAGTAATTCCGAATAATAATAAAAAAGTGTAGCATTTTGAATAGTTAAAGGAGACTTCTACGACACACTAAAATCCTATCCAGCGAGTCCAACAACCATCAGTCAGAGGAGAGGCTGTTACTCACCAAATCTAGGTAGCACAACACAACAGTTGATTCCATAAGCCCAAAGGACAATTACGATAAGTAGACTACAGCTATTAAATTATATTAATCTTTCCGGTTACGAAAGTACACCACCCCTAGCTGAGTTTTCTTTTTATAGTGAATATCAGAGACAGATTTCAATCAAATAAAGTATGAAATTGATAAAGGAAGTTAGGATTCAGATTTAAAATAATTTCATTTCATTATTATAACTTTCAGAAGTAAGAAATCACTGATTTGATTTCTGATTATAAATTTTATTATTTTAAAAAAAATATATATATATATATTTGTGTATTAATTAGAATAAAGTAAATAGGCTTGTATGTGTTTCATTAGATTAAGATCATTGATTACTAGAGATAAGAAGTGAATGATTAATTGTGATATGAGTGTGTTAGAGTGAATTGATATTTTGATTCTTTAATCATTGATATTGTTTGAGTTGCTTAATTAAGTTAATAAATTATATTAATGGTATTGTCTCTCAGTGCATCATTTAAAACAACATCCTGCTGATAGATTATCTACATGATAAATTGATTATAATCATATTTAAATTGATTAAAAAAGAGTTATAAATTGGCTCCCATACGCCGGATTCGTTAATTATTTATAACGAAACTAATGTTATAAATTGGCGCCCAATTGGTGTGGCCTGAAGGAGAGTCTGTTGGTAGATTAACAGATTGTGAATTTAAGTGATATAACCTGAAATTGATAGCTAAGTTATTTATGGACAATTAAAGACGAACAATATAAGTTTTGTTAAAATTTGTGTATTTTAATAGATAAGTAGGGTTAGGTTAGTATTACTCGCTTAGAAGTGCTAGGTTAAAAGACAAAAGTAGTGAAATTAATAAAATCATGGAAAATCATAATTTAACTAATTTGTCAGAGGGAGTCATTGATGAGCAATTTAATTACCAGTTCGGGTTTAAGTCGGAAGTAGATAGGGTCATAGAATTGCATTCAAATGGGGCAATAATCAAAATGAAACCAGTATGAGAAATGTACAGGTGAAGGGGACTGAAATTAGCCTAAATACAATTATGAAATTCCTAAAGATGAGTGAGGAAAGGATGAATAATAAAATTACGGAAATTAATAATAAAATCATGGACACTAATAACAAATTATGGGGGAAATTGAAAAATTAATATTAAAATTACTGAAAATAATGAGAAAATTAATAAAAATATCGAAGAGTTAAAATTATAAAAATCGAAAACGTAGAATAGAGACTCGAAGATTAAATGAACAGCAATTGTCATAAAATAGAAGATAGTGTAGTGGCTAGCCACATAGTTTCTTATTTCATAGTTACACCCTCAATCATAATTATAAAATATAATAATGATTTTAAGTTAAATAGTAGTAGAAGTTTTGCAAATAAAATAAGTTGCCACATTATAACAGGATGCTGTGGGCTTTCAAAGGAAGCTATAAGATCTTGGTTTATTTTGAAAAGTAACCGAGTGAGCCAGTTCCCATAGCCTATGTGACTTATTCAAAGTCGCACAATCCCCTCTCTCTTATAATTATTAGCCAATGAAATAACGAGTATGATGGAAACTGTCGTCCATCTTGGGTGTGACTCAACGGGTAATAAAACTAACTGCAGAGCAGGTCCCCAAGAGAGAGTTGTTGTGCTCCTGCTAGTGTAAGCGTCACAATAGTCCTCTCAACTTTTGGTAAGTCCTACCTCTAAATTGTCTATTGGTGCAATTGTATATTCCAATATGTTTAATAATGTTCTAGTCATAAAATGTCACATCAATTATTAAATTAACTATTCAATTTGAGTTGTAGACTCTTTAAATATGTTCTATTCAAAATTCCAATAATAACTAAACAGAATGGCAAATCAATAAATCAATGAAATAAGATAGTGTTCTGATATATATAAATGTTTAATATATGTGTAACTAAATATAATTGTAACTAAATTGTTGTAATTAATATTCTATTTCAATGTAACTGCAAAACCTAACTAAAATCATATTCAATAAAATAACAGTTTTTGTTCTACTCTAGCTTATACCGATTTCTAGTTGTTTTTTTTTTAACTTTCCTCCACATGAAGTGAACCTAATAGTACTTAAGTCCCTTGTTTTAGTAGTTCAATCTGAGGCACCACAATAGATTTGAGGTGTTAGATATTAAATTAATAGGAGTTCAAGAAGAATTTGGAGAAAATATAAAATCTATCGAGAAGGAATTAAACAAGAACATTACAGATCATAAAACAGACCCAGAAGCAGATATTACTACAATTAAAAAACAACATACATCTAGAAAGTAAGATTGTAGGAATAGTTTTAAATTTGGAAAAAGTGTTAAATGACAATAATAATAAAGCTACTAGCTATATTGAAAAAAACTGACGTACTTAACACTAGAGTAGGAGAAGTTGTCAAAGGAATAATCTGTATTAAAATGGGGGGGGGAGAGTATAAACACTAGAGTTATGTAACATTAGTTTTACCGGATAGGAACGTTTTCCAATTCAAAATTTAAATAGCTTGAGAGACATTAGCATCAATTATAAAGGAAACAGTATACCACTGGTTAGATGGATATTTCAAAAACTAGGTATATGTTTGTGGTGGCAATTGCACCGCAAGAAGGTGAAGAATTTGAGATATTATTCCATGACAAATATTTTAATGAAATTGTGCAATCATAAATCCAAGGCTGTCTACAGTTTGGTAAATACAGGGGGCAGATCCAGGGCCGGAACTAGAAGATTTGTCAGGGGGGGGCAAAGAATTGTTTGCCGCCCCATCACCCCCTCCCTCCTCCCTCCCCCACCATTAAAATACAATACCTCCGTAAGCTATTTTTTAGATGCGGTAGTTGAAATTACACACCATATGTATGTTATACAGAAGTTTCATTTATGAAAAGCACTTTTTTATTACATTAATACACTTATACAGTAGACTCCCTCTAGTTCGGCCACCTCGGGACCGGACCACCGGCCGGACTTCAAAATAGCTGGACTATCCGGATGTACTATCAAAATTTAAAATATCCCTATTAAATACATTACCTATGCTTAAGAATCAACAAAAGATGTTGTTTAAACATTTTTACAACATTATGTACTTACCAAAGAGAAGATTTTGACGTCTCTTGGTCGAATCGTCATGTTGTGCCACTCATAGATACGTTTTTGCAACACATATTAAAAAATAAATACCGATACCGTACTAAGGATAAAACTGAACAGAAAAACACATTACAGTACATACTGTAAAAACAAACCAGAAATGTATTTGAGGAAACTGTACAACACGTATTACTTGTCTCATAACCTATAAAAATTAAAAGAAATCTGTTATTTTCTTTAGCTTTTTCTGATTAAGAGTGTTTTTGAAAGCATAGTCACGCCATTTTCTCATAAACATCACGTCGACAACTGTTGCAGCGGCTTGTTGCTCTACGTACATTTTACGTTTTTTCAATGTTTATATTTTTTACTCATTTTAGAAAACATTTTTCTCAAAGCTAACTCGCACACATACAACTTACACTTACTCACAACATTCACTCCCGAAAACAGTCCTACATACTAAACAGCAAAAAACATTCACACACGAAATTACAGATCAATCAATCTCACTGTACAGTACGTACTACATACTGTATAACCAAACCGTCTGCCACAGGTTAAGTGCGACCGACCAATTACAAGCTCGCCCGTAAACTAAACTGACATACAGTAAATAGTTTTCTGTACAGTACTTCTACGGCTGGAGTAGACTAAACATTCAAGATAAACGTGACGTGACGGATATGACTCACCCTCCTAGGACCGGCCGAACCATCCGGCGGCCGATCCAACCAAAGCCGAACTAGAGGGCGTCTATTGTACATGACTAATACAAATATTTTTTTTTGTATTTGTAACTCAATTGCAACTACGCAAAAAATTACGTCTTAAATGTCATTTTAGCTTGGTCGGAAGTTGGAATGTTATTTGTTTATTTTACACAAACAGGCTTTTAAGCCCAATTAAACAAAATTAACAATGTTATAAGAAAACAATTAAATTACAATAGAATTAAAGTAGATTTAAAGTAGTAAAATGATTACATTAAAACAAAAATATGTATATACAGTACTAACACAATTAGATTCAATTAAGATAAATATCACAATTATTAGACAATTGATATTCATTATAATTCAATATAAATAAACTATAGATATAAATATACATTAGGAATAAAACTAAATAGCAAAAAAATTAAAATTAACTAACAATAACAAAATAAAAACAAACAAAAAATTATTTAGACATAGTTGAGAAGAAAATAAAAGAACGTATCCATGAAAACAATCACATGTCTTGATATGAAATGAAAAATATTTATTTAAAAAATGTTATATATTGTACCTAAACTTGAATTCTTCGAGCCTTTTTAGCTGCAAATGTACTGATGATGTCGTCAAAATTGATAAGAGAAGCTCGTTGGTGTTCAATTGATATTATGCTTAGATTAGAGAATCTCTCCTGTCCCATTGTATTTCTCATGCAGTTGTTTTTGATGATTTTCAGCTTGCTAAAACGTCGTTCTCCAGATGACACTGTAACTGCATAATCAGTGCAGTAGTGATGTTCGGGTAGCCTTTCTGCAGTTTATTTTTATAAATAAGCTTTAACATTTCTCTTGCTGTGGCTTCTTTTATTTTATCGTCAACTGATAAAGCGTGGTGCTTGAAACTTTCTATTTCAAATTAAAATTCTCCATTGTTGAGATCCGCAGTGTAGATGTTTTCCAATTCTTCTGCTTTCATTTTTAGATCTTTTACTTGCATTTCTTTGATTCGAACTCTATTTAAAAATTCAAACTTGCTGTTTATGTTGTCCAAAGCCTTAAACCTGTCACTGAGTTCCGTAATCATCCAGTCAATAACCTCTAACATGGCTACTTGACACACATTCTCAGCACTTGGAGATTCATCACCACACAGCTCATCAGGCATTTTTTTCTTTTTTCTTTGTTATTTTCTGAGAGCTCAGATGGTAGATCATTCATACTTGCTAAGAATTTACCCTTAGTAATGGCCTCAGATGGAGCAAACTCTCTACAAGATTTCAAGAACGTTAAAAGACCTTGAAGGTTCCGGGTAGCCAAATCTACTGTAAGATCTTTTCTTTGCAAAAACTCATTGACATGATTGATCTTTTTCAACAAAGCATGCCAAAAACACGCCAAAACGATGAATTCAAGTTTCCCAATATTTTTCAAAAGAGATCTGGCCTCACTCTTAGTTTGAGGTGTTGACAGATCATGGTTTTTAAGATCCTCTAGAACCTGCACAACTTTACCGTAATGTTTATGCACAGCTTCGACAGCTTCTAATCTGCAGACCATCTTGTCTTGCTTTCAGGTTTCAATGTCAGTGGCACATATTTTCGGAGATCTTCCCAACGTGAAGTTGAAGCCACAAAGAAAGAATACATACTATTCAAAGTTCCGAAAAATTCTGAGCCTCAATAGTAGCACTGGCTACATTAGCACCAACTAAATTGAGGGAGTGAGCAGCACATGGGACAAAATATGCTAACTCGTTCTCCTGAAGTAGTCTGGACTGAACACCTTTATATTTCCCCACCATATTTGCCCCGTTGTCGTAGGATTGGCCTCCACAGTCCCACGAGCTGCGTTAATCTTGGTCTTAAGAATATCTATAAGACTTAAGAATTAACTTGGTATACAGTATAATAAATTTTGAAAAAAAAAATCAAATATAATTAAACAATATTGTTTGTAATGTTGTTATTTTGAAAACGTTTTTTAATAATTTATTATTTTTTTATAAACTTTTCAAATTTTGCCGCCCCTGAAATCTGCCGCCCGGGGCACATGCCTCCTTGCCCCGCCCTAGTTCCGGGCCTAGGCAGATCAGCGATGAGGCTATCAGCTATGTTGAAAATCTTTTATTAGAGTGTTCTGCGCTAACTCCGAATATATCTGAACATCAACTTGTTCAGAAAATAGCAAAACAGTTAATAGCAAAAGAACAGTTAATTAACGTATTATGTAAATATAGAAAAATATTTAGTAAGAAGCCTAGTAAAATTACGAAGTACGAACATCATTTTAAAGTCACTGACAAGATACTTTATTGTCAACGCATTTGCCATTCGCAATGAAGTATAGGGATGCTATAGATACGGAAGTTAATTGCATGTTAAAATATGGAATAATTGAACGAGGAAATAGCGTATACGTGAACCCATTAGTGCCAGTTTGCTAGAAAGACGGAAGTGTACAGATTTGTTTAGATGCAAGGATTATTAATGCATGAACTGTATCTGACTACGAGGGAATACAACCAATTCAGAAACTTTTAATAATTGGGAGAAGAATAAATTGGATGAGTAGTATTGATTTAACCGGTAGTTTTTGGCAAATACCATTAAATGAAGAATCCCGAGCCTTTACAGCATTTTTATATAAGGGTCTTTGTTATAGATACAAAACTGTACTGTTTGGTTTAAGCACAAGCTTACCGAGTTTGACACGGGAGCTAGACTCCATATTAACCCCAGAAGTAAACAACTTTTTAATTATGTATGTGGATGATTTGCTTATGCATGGCTGAAGATTGAAATAAAGATGTTGATCAGTTAGAGAAAATGTTAGAAGTATTTCAAAAAGCGAACATGACCGTAAATTTTGACAAATCTATGTTTTGCCATTTAGAGATTGTTATGGGTTTATAATATCCACACAATTCACATCGCGGTAATGGTCAGAATGTTTGCAAGAGTTAGGAATTAAACAGGAGAATATCGCGAACAGGAATCCACAATGTAACTTATCTGAACGATTACATTAGTGTATTAATTAGAGTTTGTGTTTTCTTCAATTTCAGATTAAATTAAGATCATTGATTATTAGAGATAAGAATTGAATGATTAATTGTAGTGTGAGTGTGTTAGAATGAATTGATGTTTTGATTCTTTATTAATTGATATTTGTTGCTTAAGTTAATAAATTAGATTAATGATATTTCTCTCAGTGCATCTTTTAAAACAACTTCCTGTTCATAGATTATTTACATGATAAATTGATTGTACCCATATTTAAATTAATTGCAAAAGGGTTAGTTATAAATTGGCTCCCAAATGCCGGAATGTTTAGAGTTAATCATTTATAATAAAAAGAATGTTATAATATCTAAATTTGAATAACTATGATTGTTAAAAATCATCATGATTGTTTTAACCATATTTTTATTTTCTAGACAGCTTCCACATTCTCAAGGTTCAATTTTGTACTGTACAACCGGTATCTTGCTAACATTTATGGCAACCGATCCTGCACTACAAGAAATATCTCATTTGATTTTGGATGAAATTCATGAGAGGGACACAATTTGTGACTTTGTTATTACTATTCTCAAGGATGTAATTCCTAAAGTAAGTGGAAGCTTTAGTTATTTGCCATTTTAGAGTTAATTATTTGTAATAAGTGACACAGGCCTATCTTGGAAAATGGCTCTTGGTATTATACCTAGTAGCACACAATAGTACTACTAGGTTAATACCAAGGACCACTTTGCAAGATAAACCTGTGTTACCTCTCCATACAAAATCTAAACATAATAGGCTGTGTGTTCTATTAAACTGTAACCATTATTTATAATGAAATACTTATTAACCCTTCAACGCGGTAAGCCGTTCCGAGCGCTAGACCCTCTGGTGCAGTAGTAAAAATCGTCGACTAACATTTCCTTCTCTTGTGGATTGTCTGGCGGGAAATTATACGTATTTACATTTACTGTAACTTCCTCATTATCTAAGATTATTGCGGTATCATTAGCCACATTGCATATATTTACAACTTCATCACCACTATCATGATTACCTTCAATATTTGGATCACAATGGAACTCCATTTGAGCGTAATCCAAAAAAACTCGCGAATATTATCACTTCGTGGTTCCCACATTATCACTAAAACATTGTGTCGAACTGTTAAAAATATTACACATAAATAAATGAGGTTATAATAACCTATAACACACGAGAGCCCTCCACGAACCCGCTACAGCTGTTTGTATATAGCCACGTGTTGTTTCCTTTTCTGAAGGTCACGGTGGTCTAGAAATAAAAATCAATAACTCAACAGATGGCATTTCTCTTGGCAATGTTCTGGGTATACGCTCAGTTCATAAAAGTTCTTTATTTAGACGCTAGAATCCAGCACGTACCGCAGCGACATTTAGCGTCATTAGACGGGCGGCCGCGCCAGAAGGTGAAAGTTTGGCCGCGTCTATAGACGGTTCACCGCATTGAAGGGTTAAGTGAGGGTGCAGAAATGTGGAAATAATGGGATTATTTTGAATAAATGATGATGGGTGGAAATTTAGATCACTTCTGAATTTTATCTTTAACCGTAATATTAGTCACTTTATGTATAAAATTCAATTTGCTTGACTATTTTTAACAAAATATCAAATTTTAATTTGGCCAATTTGTTTTATCACAGTTTAATCATGTAGTATTGATTGTTTTTTTTGTGACTGTCTCCACTTCTTTTGACCAGCTGGAAGCTCCGGCTGGCTGGAGACCGCGTACACTTTAGCCGAATCTTGTCAGGATGGGCCAAGGAGTCGGGTTAGGACGCTAATGAACGCACGCAACGCAAGTGAAATTAAATGTTACCTTTTATTTGAGCGCCAAATTAGATTACAGAAATTATTATAATTTATTAAAAATTTATGTCTGATATAGGATTAAAAATCACCATTGCTTCATTGTGGGGATGCTCGGTTTCTGCATGGGCAATTTTACAGTACTTTGCTGTTACTATAAATTGATGTCGAGTTTCTAACAATTCAAGGACACCCTTTGGGTCCCTTCCGTGCCTTGTCCTTTTGGCCTTCATAACAAATTGTTGTTGGCATGATGGTGACATCTTTCCCCAACTACAGACCCGCCCCGAAATCTATCATGGTGTTATCCTAAGAGAAAAAAAATCTTCTAATATTAAATGGTAACTTAATTATAACAGAAACACACTTTCTCATGACCCCAGATGCGTTTACAACATTTTGGTTGCGAACATAGAAATAAAGATTTGTAATAACATGCTTCCCCTTTCTTTCCTAGCTGAATTCTCAATCCGTGTCCCATGTTCCCGTTATTAGAAAATAAATTTTATAAGTAAAATCATATTTCCTCTTTACAGATTGTTAACTATCTTTTATTTATTATTATTATTTTTCATTTGCAACTATCACTTGCTTGCAAAAAGTCTTATAAAACATTATTTTTCATTCCCACACGCTTCATAATTATTGTACACTGTTATGTCTTTTTCTTTTTCTTTTTCGATATACAATTACATTTTGATCTAATATATTTAAAAAATTTGTAGTTGAAGTTAAATGTTCATTTCCAAAAAAAATTTAGGCAAAAAAATTTAAATTAGGTAAAAAGAATTTTTTTTTAAAAGATTACAACAAAACTCTTAATAATTATTCTTAGTTGATCTCATTAATATGTGGTGTACAGGTGTCCAGTAGATAGGTGTGGAGGTACTGGTGTTGGTCGTTATAGTTCCAGCGTTGGCCGTAAAAGTTCTGGCTCATCACCTGTGAAAAATTTAAACCGAGTTAAATTTTTTTCTTTAAAGAAAGTTAATACTTACCATGCGTTTAGACTTGTTGAAATAGACCAGTAACTTGTTGACATGATTTCCAAAAATTAATTAATTTCAATTTTTAATTATTTAATTTATTTATTGTTATTATTATTATTTTAAAATTAACTCTTAAATAATATTTGTTAAAAGAGAAAAAATTAATTTGGGGAAATCATTAAAGATAAAACTATAAAATTAAACTGATTTTTGTTTTTTTTATACACTCGATGGGTCCTGATGTGGTGTTGAAGTTCCTCAAAGGTCATTGGTTGATTCTCCAGAGCCAACGTGTCCTCTCTCATCTCTACACACACAAAGAGTGTTAATTTCAAGTATTATCAAACATTCTTTTTTTTTATACTACATTCTTATGCTACTTTAAGTGTGACTACAATTTCCCCTTTTTAAATAATATTATTATATCCCGTGTTAACTCGTAAGAGACCTTTATTAGTTAGAAAAAACTATACTATAAAAATTGTTGAAAATTAAGTAACGTAAATCGTTTTTAAAAAATACAAATCGTTATACTACTTTTCCCTACAGGTGAAGTGAAATAACAACTAACTAATTGTAGCACTTTCATGCGCGGTTCGTGTGTACTACTGAACGCAATACTGTTTTCCTATAGGCAAATACGTTATGTGTAGGTACACTATGTTTCTGCGCATGTCCTAGAATAGGTCCTAATATTTTCCCAAACATAACAGTATATATATACTTTCGACAGCCTAATATACTTAGGCTACTTAGCTAAATTTAATTACCCATTCATACAAATAATCAGTTAGAATGGAAAGGGATTTTAAATAAATATGAATTGGAACTTGCGATTTTGTTGAGCAGTGCAATATGACGTAGAGGGGGGGGAGAGACGAGGAGTGGAGGGCTTGAACCAGCAAGCCGAGCGGAGAGTCTGTTCCGAGAGCCGCGAGAAGGAAGACCGCTACGGGACGGGGTCAGTCCATTTTCGGCCACGTGCTAGCTAAATTAAACGGTATGTTTTTCGGCCACTATTAAGGCTTTATCTTGCCGTAATGTCTTTTTTATAAATTATAAATATTTCTGTAATCTAATTCGGCACTCAAATAAAAGGTAACATTTAATTTCACTTGCGTTGCGTGAGTTCATTAGCATCCTAACCCGACTCCTTGGCCCATCCTGACAAGATTCGGCTAAAGTGTACGCCGAGCCGGAGCCGGAGTGTCTCCAGCCAGCCGGAGCTTCCAGCTGGTCAAAAGAAGTGGAGACGGTCACACTTCATGATATTGTTAATTTTTCTCCTATAATATATTGATATGGTTATTCATGTAACCAGAATTTTTTATAAATATTCTATTACTTTCATCTTAAGATATTTGAAGAAGAAGGAAAAAGCCTATTTTGTGTGACTTAAAAAAACATTTGATACAATTAACTATTCAATTTACATTGTCTAAATAGGAAAAATGTGTGATGAGAGTTCTTCCTAAACAAAGTGTTTGAGTCATAACTAAAAAATTCTTCTCAATTAGTCAAATTTAGAATAACAATAATTGTATGTAACAAAATCTTATGTAATATAAGAGGTATTAAAAATTGTAAATCAGATTGTCCTCTTGAAATTAAATGTCTGTACCACAATATCCAGTGCTGGGGTCCATTTGGTTTTTAATTATATTAATGATATTTGTAATATTTATAAAAACCGAAGGGAAACAACTTTATAAAATATTACTTAAGTTAACAAAAAAAAAAAAAAAAAAAAATGAATTTAAGATTATTGTTTTTATTTTACTTATCAATTTAAAATTTTTTGCTCAGCTTATGGGCGCCAGGCAGCTTTCGCTTACCAATTTTGAAAAAGAAAAGAAGTTAAATATTATAATATCTCGGGCATGGATTCTTTTAAAAGGGTACTCCACAGTGATTCCAGGTTTCAAATGAAGAACTCTTTTATATGCTGAAATTTTACATAAATTTATTAAAGACAAGTTATTTTTTATACATTAACATTTGTTATAGAGACATATATCATGTAAACAACTATTATAGCTATCATCTTAGTTAAATTACCTCTTTTTTTTGCTCAGAAGGAGGATTAATCTTTTATTCTTTGAATTTAAAATTGACTCTATGTTGCAACAAAAAATGATTTTATGAATAAAAACAAATTGAAAACATCTGCTTTTTTAATATGAATTTTACGTTCCTTTAATAAGGATAAATATTTCATTAGACATTTATTATTCTTTTACATAAAAAGAAATCCTTTATACATTAAATTTATATAATAAAAATTAAAACATTAAACATTGTAAATTTCTATACAATAACAGAGTAAATATAGTGTGTTATTTAACACAAGTTACCAGTCCATAGTCATATTGTACATAATTCAATGGTGTTCCTGCAGCGTCCTAAAAATGCCGTTGTTCTGTCCGTGGCGAAATTGTATTTGCACCTCGCGAATGTTTGTAAAAAGAAAATCTGTTTGCACGCTAGTCCATTCTACAATTTGTAATTGTTCATTTGCCGGCCGCATTGCTATAACACACGCTAATTGTCTATTGTCTATTCGCGTGAACACGTCTAACCAATTTAACTGTTCAAACAGTTTTAACACACTCTCACCCTTAATCGACCAACGATTAAACTCTTCACATTTTTTATTGTTCTACATATCAAATTATTACATCACTCTATGTCCGTTCTTTCCACTAAAGTCTCTGAACTTCTTACTCAACTTGACAGATACACATTTTTATTAAAACACCTCTATACCAACTTTTACTCGACCTTCCATCTCAACACCCCAAACTAGACTGCCGGCCTCATGGTGGAAATCTCACTTCCGTTATTTTGCAGGGTTTACCCTTCCTGTATCATGGACTCTATTCAAAATCTCGCCGTATCAGCGTTATCTGTTTCATCGAATGCACTGTTCAATACTACGCGCATGACAACTAGTTCTTTTTACAAATTTATATTCACACACAAAATTATTTAATTTCTTATAACTAAAATTTCTTAAAACCTATAAATTATTATTTATTTGTGTTTGGAAATCTATATTAATTGAATTTACTTTATTTTAACTTTTAAAGACGTAAGTCACATTTTTGACTTATTTACCCCCTCCCAATTTATTTCTATACGATTTCCCACTATTATTTATTATTCAAACTGGATTAACTTTTTTAGGTGTTACATATTCCAGATTATTTTAGATCTGGAATTGTGGTATTTTTTGCATATGACTCAAATATCATTGTAATATCTGCACATCACTTTACTACATATTTTTAATTAAACATTATATTGCTAAATAATGTCAAAACAACCACTACAAGATTCTAGATCACAAATAGTAATGTAATCATTATTATGGATAGATTTTAAAAAAACAAATAAAAATAATCTAATTTCCTAACTCTTCAAAAATGTGTTAATGTAAGACAATATTTCACAAGACAAAAATGGAAAACAGGTTACACTTAAACATTTATAAAAGTTCGAAATTGGCGCACTGATCAGGCAGTATATACCATATAGTTCCAACGATGCTCATACTATTTCCCACATTTCCTATTTCACTGGTGCGGTTAGATAAAGTTAATTTCAATTTTATATTTGTATTTTGTTCACATACGTCTAACCCTTGTATAGACGTTCAATGTTTTAATCAGTAAGTATACAATAATTGATAAACCAACACTTATAGAAGATTAGTATTGTCTATATGTGATAACTATACATGCGGTAGATCAGTATAAAGGAGGAACATAATTACTTTTTCAGGTTATGTAATATGTCAATAGGTTGTAACATTTCACATTTTTTGGGTTTCTAACTTGGGTTAGTACGTGATTCAATATATAGCGTAAATGAAATATGACGTCAAGAACCTTGCGTCATCTCTCGTATTGCGATCGTATATTCGAAGCCTCGTATGGATGGACACACAGTGTTCCGAAATTGGTAAATGTTATCAAATCGTGAGTAAACAATTGGTATAAATGGGAAAGTTAAATATTGTATTAAAAATAATACAATACGATTTTCAATAAAAGACATTGTAAACTTTATACTTTTATTATAAAATAAGTACCTAATTTAGAAAGAATAGTTTTCCCAAAAAGTTAAAACATATTAAGAGTCTGTACAGTGGGTTAATGCGCCGATGTGTTCCTTTCATCAGAATGTTTCTAATTCATCCATTAATTCAACCAATGACAGTATTTTGAGGTTGGAAGGGATTGAACTAATGTTCAATTTTGGAGAGGACATTAGTTCTTCATTATTCAACGAGAATGGTCGTGTTGACTCTCTCGTCACTGCGGAACTTTCTCATCAGGCGGATCGCCTCATACCATCTTCCAGAGCGACATTTAACAAGAACGATTCAGACAAAAAACAGTTTTTACCTGAGTTTAAATAAAGTCAGTGATTGCATCCTAGGATTGAGCCTGCCTTATGTTAAAGCTTTTAACAAACTAAAACATTTCAGAGACAAAGCATTTAACATTAATTTGCAGATAATAATTGTCAGAACAGTATAGACAGAAATTTCACGTTATTGTCTTTATAACTATAAAAATAGAGGCTTTTCATTAAATTTTTTCATTGGACAATTGTTTTGTGTATTTCCCTTTAAAGGACCTCAGATCGATTGTGATAAATGATATATATTAATAACCATTATTATAAATTGTTTAAAGACAGGTAAAGACTTGGACTTTAAAATTTATCCATTTGTATATCCATAGTATTTATTTAAGGATTGCCATATATGTATGTGTTTATCAGCGGCGCCTCAATTAGATTTTAATGCTTAATTTTGTATGTTAGATTATAAGGAAAATATTAATATTCAGATACATGTGTATTTCAGGGAGAATAATACCATATTAATAAAATTGGTATTTCCAAAGAAATCTGTAGTTTGTGACTAGAAAAGTACACTTTCCTAGATCCCACTATCCTGAAAATATAAAGTACAAGTGTCTATGCTTAATCATAGAATGGCACCCATTAAACTATAAATTACTGTTTGTTTTTTTATATCCAAGATGTTGACGTATCTCAACATCTTCAACTGCAAATCGCCTCCATCGGCATAATTTAACCCTTCCCCCCATCTCCAGCTGGGATTTCTTTCTTCCAAGTTTTCTGGAGAAATCCTTTTATCTTTATTCACTCTACTTGCAAGTAAATCCTACCAATTCCTTCTCCATACAGAAAACAGTTTGCTGTACTCTACAGGCTTAGTTCATGTAGCTTGTAACCAGTGAAAAAATTCAACTACAGGTCCACTTTCAACTATCATTTACTACTCGATAGGTACATATCATTCACACTTGACACCACTGGTTGATATTTTACCTGATTGGGGGAAGGGTATTATTCCATCCACCAAAACCACTGAAGCTAAATTAGACGTAGATCTTTTATTTAATTATTTATATCTGGATGTTTATTTTTATGTTCTATTTTATACAGTATGTATCAAGTCGTATTAATTTAGTATTTTTTATAAATTATTTGTTTAGAGGCCAGATTTGAAGGTGATACTAATGAGTGCAACTTTGAATGCTGATCATTTTTCTAGGTATTACAACAACTGTCCTATGCTCCATATTCCAGGGTTTACATTTCCTGTTAAACAGTTCTATCTAGAAGATGTATTCGAAATGACAGGGTATGATGACATATAACAATTGAATTAAGTATTTAAAAATAATTGTTAAATAAGAAAGTAATAATTTTAATGAAAAATCTTTAGTACTTTGAATTGTATTATATTTTTTGGTTTGAAATCTATGAATTTAATTAATGCCACAATATTTTGTTTAAAAATTACTAAATGATGTGATGATCAAATATGTCTTCAGACTTATAAAATTATTTTGGTTTTCTATAGCCAAGCCTCAAGAGAGTAGTCTCCTCTTCCCAAATAAGATACACAATGTTGAAAGAATTAAATAGCTTTAAAATGTTTGATAATCAATACCAAATTCAAGACCATTTACCCAAACAAGCATTAAGACGGTAAGTCAACTCTTGCCAAATGACTTACACAATGTTGAAAGAATTGGATAGGTTTAATTAAAATGTTTAAAAATCAATTACCAAATTCAAGCCCATTTACCCAAACTAGCCTCAAGTAAAGTTGAAAGAATTGGATAGCTTTAAATGTTTGAAAATCAATTAGCAAATTCAATACCATTTATACAACTCTGATATATTACTTTAGGTCTTGAACCATTAACACATTCATTGCTGTGAATGCCAATTGACATCATATGACTCCTACGTAGTGTGCGGTTGACGTTAATTGGCTTTTAGTGTGGAAACTGGATAAGGTTTCCGACCTTATCTTACCAAGGTGGGTTAGTTTGTGGCGATAGTTGATATTGTTTGGACACAATTAGAGGTTATGCTTTATAACTGTTTTCTTTGTTTCTGTTTTCAATGTAAATTATTGCTTTTAAAATGATTTATATTAAACCGTGATACTGAAAGGCTGACTGTTAGTGAGATTGATAGATTAAATGATACTGATTCTCAATCGGAATATTACAGTAGTAGTGAGCCAAGTAAAAGTGATGTAGATAGTGAAAGTGGAGAGTTGGATGATCCAAACTCGTCTATTATTCTAAGCAACACAAACCATAACACCTCCACCTATTGAACGTTGTGGGTGGAAAAAACAGGAGGAAGAGTTGGACTGGAATGATACTCCTACAATAAAAACCTTCTTGTTCATCCAAGATTCTGGTTTACAGATACCACTTCCAGGTAACAATTAATCTTTGAATTATTTTAATAATCCTGAAACCACTTAGGAAAACTCAAGAATCTGTCAATGGAAAGACTTAACTATACAGGATCTAAAAACCTTTTTAGGATTATTTTTCTATACAGGAGTAGTACAAATGTCATCACTCCAGCATTACTGAAAAACAGACAAAAATTTCAAAACATATTTTGGAGACTATATGTTATTTGTCACAGAGACAGATTTTTATTCAAACTTTGTTGTTTGCATTTTTCTAAGTATGGTATTAAATTGTACATATTAACAGAACCAAATGGTCTTGTATTGAAGTTCTGTGTCTATGCGGATTCTCTAGATGCTCATATGAATAATAGGTATAAATTTTCTCCTATAATTATTTTTACAGGTTCAAATAAAATAACAAATTAGCTTGGCAATATCAGGTAAGGCAAGAGATAATTTATTACATATAAAAGATAACCCTATATTTACTGGATCACTATCAAGTATTTATCTTTTCTCTCACAATTAGTAAGATCATCACTTACATATGGTTCACAGAAACAAGATACTAATTGACACAGCTGAGCTTAAGTTATTCCATAAACCCAGATCTTATTGACCACTATCTTATTTCCAAAAAGAATCTGTTGCTTCTCCAGTTCAGAATATTTGTCTTTCTAGACTTTGCCCTCAAACATGACAAGAGAAATGACCTCCTTACCTGTCTTCTTCTCCAGAGTTGGGCGGGCAACTCTAGACTGCCTGATCTCTTAAGTTTCAAATTCCAATTCACCAGTGTTCTTTCCTATGCCTGGACCCTCCCACTTATCCCCTTCGTCGCTGCACCAAAATCTCTCCATGTGAGAGATCGTTCCCACTTGGCTGATCCCCCAGAAAAAGCCCTTCTCTTTGTCCTCCCTGGTTATTTAAAATCTTTCCATCTCCCCTCTTCAATTGTGTCATTTTCACATTAAATATTCACTAGACCAGCAGGCCAGCATTTGCACAACTTCTCACTTTCTACTACTATTTCATATAACTAGACCTGGTTTACTTACATTCTTAAACTATAAATCTATCTCTAATTATAATCTATCCAAAATTAATAAAGTCAAATGGGAATAGAATGGCCTGGGCTGTGGTGCGCAGGCTATGGTGTGAATGTTTTAAACAATTTACAAATGTCAATTTTCAAGATGGCTGTTCATTATTAATTAATAAAAATCTACACAATGGTTTGTATTTTGAAACTATCAGTAGAAATATAGCACCTGTTATCTCAGATTTTTTAAAAAATATCTGTTCTCTCTCACTGTATTATGTAAAATATTAAATTATAGTAATATTCTTTTTTTACTAAGAAATAAAAGTTTTGTTTTGTTTTATGTGTGAAGGGAAAAAACCTTGCAGTCAGCATCGCCTAAACAAAAGGAGGAAAAGACCATAAAATAAACATTCCTACCCCTTGAATACTCTGAATTATACTGTCGTACGGTTTATTATATACTTTGTTATAAGGAGCTGACAAACATAGTTTTTGCCATGCAACTAATGTAATACAGAACCCTAGTAAAGGGGAGTTTTCCAATGTTGCCAGTTGTTAGACACGGCCTTGTTCAAGTGATAGCTATGGTTTTAGACAGTAATGCAAACATAACCAATGTTAACTTGTTGATAAATTAAGCAAAATTATACAGTTAATTCTGATTTTTTTTCAGAATAAAGTAAATAAATATTATTGTCAAAAGTGAAATCTAAAAACTTGAATTTTCAATTTCTCCTGAAATATACTAGTTTTTAAGTTTTGTAATATACTATTTGAAAATCTTTTCTTTCCATTTTATTTAGGTATAGTGGGAGAGTAAAAAGAGTGGCTTACAATAAAAGAGGCAACAAATTAACTAGGAAAAAAGAAGAAGAAAGGAGAGAATATTTTGAAATGATTGGTCCATATATAAGGTACTTCTTTCACTATGCTTTAACACATGTCATTTAAATAAAGTAATTATTAATAATATAAAGCTTTTAATGTTTTAATCTCGCAACTTTACTAGCAGGTAATTAAGGATGAGCCGATTCGAGGCATATCGATTATGATTTTTTTACTAATTGACAATTAGTGCTCATTAAATACATTAAACCATATCACAGGTTGTTTTGTAGAATGAAAAATAAAGTAAGGATAATAAATGTAATAGTTTATTATACAGTCTCAAATTATCTCAATTGTATCATTAAACATTAGAATTATTATCAATAATCGATGGTTAGTGATTCAAATATTCACATTTAGATCTCATTAAATATCTTCAAACTTAAGTATTGCATATAGTCTTTGTAGAACGGTATAAAATAACTAATAAGATAAGTCAAACTATTTTATTTGGGATGGATATGACTAAATGGCACTATTTATTGTAGTCATTCTTCGTAAGGTAAAAACACGTTTTCATTAACTTGTTTAGATCAGAGTAAGTTATTGGTGCCTCCACTTGGAGGGAGAATGTTTACAGAGGGCAAGAAATGCGACATATCACAAACAGTACCGGGACCTTGACTTTCAACTCGGCAGTAGGCTTGTTTTATTTGATAAATATGATATACAAACAATAAGTTGGATCATCAAAGCAAGGGCGGAACTTGTTGACTTATAAACTATAAACCGTGGTGTAATGATAAAATATGGTTATGCTCCTTATGCAACATAAATGAAAACGAGACAGTTTACCATTTTAAAATTTTAAAATGCTCGCTGTCCTATCCTAGCCGATATAAGAAATTTGTGCTTTTTCAAACGCAGTTTTAAATAGGGGGGAATTTAAACTTTTATTAAACGGGAGAAATTGGTGGAGATTGGGTAAATTCATGAAGATTGCATGGAAATTTAGATGGGAATTATTAAATGAATTTAATTTTTAACTGTAACAGTACACAAAATTTTGGTTGGGGAGGGGGGTTACACCTAAAATCTTGGAAGGATTACTGTAAATCTATTTATATATTGCAATGGGTCAAAAGATCCATTTGCTAGTTCAGAAAAAATTAGTTTTTGTAAAAAAAAATTTTTTTTCAAATAAAACATCTGGTTAGTAAAGTGAAGCAATCCTGCATGTTACAAGTGGAATTCCTTATCTCAGGAGCGGCCTTCAACATGAAGTAAATGCCCAGGTTTGCATCCTGACTTAGGAAATTTCACATACAGTAGAACCTCTGTTAACCAGCCTCGGATTAACCGGTCCTCGGATTAACCGGCCTATATCATAGTGTACTGGTTGGATGAGAGTTTCCGAAAATAAATTGTAATTGAAACGCCAAAGCGGCGGCGATATCAAACGACTTTGTCGATAGCGGTATCCCAATGTTGGCAGCGTAAAAACACCGCGGTACCAAAGTGGCGGCGATATCAAACTACTTTGTCGATAGCGGTATCCCATTGTCGGCGACGTAAAAACACCGCGGCACCAAAGCAGCGGCGAGTCAAACGACTTTGGCGATAGCGTATCCCATTGTCGGCGGCATAAAAACACCGCGGCATTGGCACCCGTCGGTATAGCAGACATACACAGACAAAAACGTTTGATGGGCCGCTTTTTTTCCACGAATCACTTTAGTATAGCCTACATTATGGAAAATATAACATTTCTTTTTCTTGGAAGGTTGTGTTGGTTTCGTTTGAGACGCGGTTAAATGTGTCAAAAGACTTGACAGGGGGGAATCTGTAAAAAAGCTTTGTAGTGTTTAATTTTTTCATGTTTGATGTATAATATACATAACATAATATATACGATACATTTATGTACAATAAAATGAGTTGCAATAACATCTTTATTGCATAATTTTTAGTGCTACCTAATTAAATAAGCTTTCTTTGAACGAAAACCGATTTTTCACGGGAGCCTCGGATTAACCGGTCAAACGGGCAACCGGCCCGGGTGTCAGTCCCGACTAGACCGGTTAAGAGGGGTTCTACTGTAAAAGTAATGCGAATTTGATGAAAATTAAACTGAGAGAAAAAGTTGTTTTGAAGGTGTTAGGTTATACTTCTCGAAGTGTACATCAAAAACCTTCATTACGAAAATTTTCTAAAGTTTATGGGGAAAAAGTTATAGTCCGTTAAAGTTCACAAAAAACAAAAAAATTGCTCAAAATCCTAATTTTATGTCATGTTTAGTATTAAGTTCTAAAGACAAGAAAATTCAAATAAATAAAAGTTTTACGAAAAAGTAGTATTTCAGATGTATATTTAAAAGAGTAAAATTTTAAAGAAGATTGCAAGAAAGATAATGGGTAAAAATCAAGGTCAAAGTAGGCAAATTATTTAGTATAAAAAGTTAAAGGAAAAAATGTAAAGAAAATCCGATTTTCAAATTATAGTTAAAGGTGATAAAAAACACAATATTATATCACAAAATATATTAAAAATGAAGAGTTTAAACTCTAAGGAAATGTAATATTATAGGAATTATAAATTTTGTCATTTGTAAAACTCAGAGATTTTCATTTAAAAGGTGCGAAAACGGAGGTGTTAAAATCGGTTTTAGCCAGTACGTTTTCGACAGGAAACAATTCACCGAAGAAGCCGAGGTTGCCGCTAGGAACTTTTTGTGCATAAAAGACTAGATTGGGAGAATAAAAACTCAAGAAAGCATAGAGGTGTGGAAAGAAAATTCTGAAAATTTACTAAATCGTAAGGTGACGAATAGTTCGAGAAATAGAAGGCCTACGATCTTGGGACAAAGGTTGATCGACGAGGAAGAGTGAGAAAAATCCAAATATGGCGTCAAGAATTGAAGTTTTCCCATAGGAAAAAAGTTATGGGGAAAAGTCTGTAAACAATGGAGAATTGACCAGATGTTCTGGAAACTTCTACGCGTTGCGCATCGCCGATACGCAGGCTGAGACGGGGGTAAGATGGACTGCTGCCAACTAAAATAAAATGATCTAGGAAAGTTGCAAGATTTAATTATATCAAAATTAGCAATTACTCCGAAAAATTGTATCTGGAATCATAATTATATTGTATTAATTAATAGTATGTTTAGTTTAGTAAACATTGACTACTTGATAACATTTGGACTGATTATCTGTGTTTGCTACGAACTCTTAAGGGGTAAGGTTGTTTGTATTTTTTAGAGGTTAAATATTTGTATAAGGGGTTTTGAAGTTAAATCAGTTAAAATCATTTTAATACGTTTAAATATATTGGGATAGGAACACGTACAATTGGATAAAAATAAATAAAAATATTTATCTACGAATTAAAATAAATAAAAAATTAATATACCACAGTTAGATAATAAAATATAATTAAAAAGTGAAAGATAATACACAGTTATATATATCGGTAAAATAATAAATATTATCGCAATAAAAATAAAAATAAACTTAAAAGTAAAAATAAACCGTTGCTGTTTATTTATTGGTGTTCGAATAGAAATAAATAAAATTTATAAAAATGGCAGAGTTGAAGAAGTTGATGGAATATATGGAGAAGGAAAAGAAGCAAGAAAAAGAGGAGTGGGAGAAGGAGAAGGAAGAGGAAAAAGTAAGGAAAGAACGCAGGAGATTAAAAGAAGAAAAGGAGAGAGAGCGGGAACAAATAGAGGAAGAAAGAAGAAAGAAGGAAAAGGAACTAAGGGAAAGAGAGAAAATTGTTGAATGGAACCTACGGCAGAAAGAAAAACAGGGAGAAAAAGAAGAGAGGGAGCAGGAAATGCAAGCATTCTGGGAACGCATAGACGTCAAAATCACTGAAGTCCGGTCCGAAATAAATTTGGAAACTGAGCGGTGTAAAGAAAAACAAAAAGATCTTGAAAAACAAATAGGGGAAGTAAAGGATGAAATAGGGAATATAATGACAGCTAATGACATTTTAAAATGGGAAGTAGGTCAGAATTTTGCTAGGGTTGATAGGAGAGTAGGAGCGGTAGAGAAAAGAGTGGGGGAAATGCACGGCGCAAGTGGAAATGCCAATAGAGTAGTGTTTGCCAGGGGGGAGAATGAGTATAGGAAAATAGAATTTTGGGGAAATGCGTGTGAAAGACCCATGGTTTTTATAAGGTAAATACAGGAGGTGCAAGAAGAGGTTAATCCATATATGGGGGAAGTTGAAAAGTTGAGTATTGCGGAAAAATGTTTATTCGGACACGCGAAAGAATGGTGGACGGCGGTTAAGCAGGGAGTAACAAGATATTCCGATTTAAAAAAAGAATTTATTGAACACTATTGGTCCTTACAAATAAAAAAAGTGGTGAGGAATCAAATTGAATATGGTCGGTATTATGAAAATGGTCCGATGAAAAGAACGGATTATTTTTGTAAGTTATTAAACCAAGCTAGTGACCTAAATCCACCAATCCCAGAACAGTTTTTAATTTTTTCAATTTTTCAACATTTCCAGGATAACATAAGAATAGCTAGTATGGGGAAACCTGGCGAAAATGTAAAGGAGGCTATCGTTTTTCTACGTAGTATAGACTTCATGGAAGAAAATAAACGTGCGGCAAGGACTCAAAATAATAACCTAGTGCCTGATAGAACCACTCAAACCCGACAACCTTACCATAACCCAAGATCCTATGGTCAACCCCAGAATACACCAAAACCCCAATACCCAAGACCTGGTCCTTCAAAACCTGATCCTAACCGTGGAAACCAAAAAAATTAATTTATGAGGTCTCGGCGAGGAAAGGGAATGGCGGATTTCGGACAGGCGAGGCTGACGATAAAATGAAAAATTATAAGATTTAAAAAAGGAAAAGTTTGAAAATTATAAAATAAAAAATAGAAATTCCCTGCAAAATAATAAACAAATAATTAATAATTATCGGATAAACAAGGAAAATAAAAATAAAATTAATTTTGGAAATAAGGATAGGAAAATTCAGGAAAATAAAGAAAATCAAATAAAAGAAAATAAGGGAGAAGCAACTAAAAAGATAATAGGGGGAATATATTTTGATTTGAGGGAAGATCTTTTGGAAGATAAAGAGGTTAAACTACTCGAAGAAAGGGAAATTGAGGAAATCCCGAGAATTACAATAAGGATAGGGGAAATAGAAGAGGTAGCGGAAATGAATACAGGGGCTGAGGTTTCAGTAATCCAAGAAGCCTATTATAATCAATTAAAGTTGAAAAATATAAAATTATTAGAGTTACCAGTTACCAGTGTGGAAATAGCGGGGCTATTAAAGGGAAAAACCAAACAATCACAAAACAAGTCATGTTATGTGTTGGAATGGGAAAGAAAACATATAATTTAAGATTTCTAATTGTGAAAGGCTTACGGTCCAAGATAATAATAGGATGTGATATAATGTATAGTCTGAAAATTAAAATTTACATGGAAGAAAAAATAATATTAATAAATAAAAATAAGGAAAAACAGGAATGTATAGATTTTGAAACGGGAAAAAGGAGGAAGTTAAATAAGGAAAAAACTATACCTATTTGTTCGGTATATGGGGAAAATAAGCCGAAAAAAATACGGAGGGTCAATTTACCTACCAGTGAACTTTTATCACCTACGAATCTGGGGGAAATAACTGGAATAGGCGAAGGTTAGGTTAGGGTGTAAATTAGTAAATTAGTTTGGTTTTGTTAAAACAAAGATTTAATAAATAGGTAATTAATTATCTTATTTCTTACCGTCCAGCACTCTAAATATATCCTGTTGGATTACTGGTTTCGGTGGTTCATGCCACCATCATTATATCAACCACGAAAGATGTATTTCATTCCACTGTTGAGGAAAAAGTCGTTAAAACTACACTAAACTAACACATAAAATACTAAATATACACATTCACTTGAATACGTGTACACTGTATGACAATATTAAAAAACATTTCAAAGATTATTTACATTTCAATACAATAACTATAATTACTACTGCAACGAGGCGTTCCCCCCCGCCGTCATCTGAGCCTCTCGGCCAATCACACATCATCTCAAGAAGCGTGGCAACGCCTGTTACCTTCTAATATATTATATGAAATATATATATATATATATATATATAAACTATATTAAAATTAATACTAACTTAACTGATGGAGTAACATTTAATATCTTGGCATGAAAAATATATAAACTATAAAAAAATTAAGTGGTTGATAATAAAAGTATAAAAATAAAACTAACATAACTAATGGAGTAACAATTAAAATCATGGTATGAAAAATATATTGATATATAAATTTACCACGGATTTATCAGAAATTATTGTTCTTATTTTGTTTATTTAAATAATTTGTTTTTTAATATTTTGGCTGTTGATAGGAAAACTATAAATATTCTTGTAGTAATTTGTCATCTGTATTAATTGGTAATTTAATGCCATGTAATTTGAAGTCTTGTAATAAATATTAATTAATATTACGCTTGATTTTGTACTTAATAATGTAGATTTATGTTTATAAATCCACTGGTTTCTGTTAATTTACATCATCCACCATTAGAAATTATTTCGAATTTTATATTTCCATATACATTGTTTTAAGTCAGGAATTCCAGTAGACAGTTTTAGTAGACACTCTGTCTAAAGAATAGAAATTTAATATATTCAACGAAAACTGCATTGACTGGACAAAATTGAAATAAAATGACCATTAGAAACCATAAGGAAAGTTGTTTATTTATAAATCTATCATGGACAATTATACAATAATACAGGGAAAATTTACATATATAAAACATAAAATTAAGAGAGAACTGAATGAAGAACAATAATAAAAAAATTGTATTAACAAAATGATTACAAATAACAAACAATTCAATTATATGGACAGTGTCCGTGTGTATGTCTTTAGATTTGTCATTTTTATACATTGTTATTAATAATTTTACAAACTTTGCAATAAACTTATTCAAACCAAAACAGAGATATACAAAACATCCATAAATATAAACTTTACAAAAGGACCAAATAATTATTAAAATGAACATTACTATTAACATATTACATGTTACTTTCTTTTAAATGTCATTCATATTATTTACATTCCATCAATAATTATATGTATTAAATAACTGTTATCTGTATTGGAGGCTTTAATAAAATAATTGAGCAATTTATTTCCTCTTAAATATTCTATGAATCTACCCATATAATCTTAAATTCCTGCAAGATTGAGCAAACGGCTACTGGCTATATGCATCCTCCATTTCTAACCTGTTTACATAAGGAACACTAATGCATCTCTTGAAGTCTGTCAACTTTACAGTTTAAATTCAATACCTATTCCCATAGTTGACAAATCTAAATATAAACTACATTCAGTTACCATCAGAGATATAATTTTTCTTTCTTAACTTTAAATCTAGTTCTTTATACATGCAATGACCTTTACTTAACAAGTTATTCCTAAAATCACTTCTAATACAATCCTGGAAGCTTTTTATGGGATATCTTTACTTCTTAAAAATATTGAAAGAATCAAGATCACACATTGCACAAAACATTTTAAAATCATTATACATACATTTTTATTTTGTTTTGAAAAAATAATAATTTCACTTCAATTTCTAATTATATTATAAAATCAAGTGTAACAAAAACAAGTTTTTAATAAAAAATTTATCCATACTTTACACTATTTTAAAGGACATAAATCCCTGTATTTACACTGGAGGACAACTGCAGGTAATTAAAAAACAATACTTTATTTATAGTTGCCAACACTGCAAACAAAGTTAGCAATCCAGCATAATATACATATTGATAGAAAAAATAAGAGATTTTGCTTTAAAGATGTCCCACATACTGGTAAATATGTTTTTTATTGATAACACCTGTATATCTTGTAAGAGAAGGTAAATGATTTTTATTGTTCTGTTAAACTTGCTAAATTAGTAGTCTAATAAGAATCAGAACACCTACAGATATTCCAATATCTTAAATTTATTTTACACAAGATATATTACTGTTGAACAAACAATATTGCAAGCAAAATGTATGTGGCAAAATTTCATTGGAGTGTCGCTATCAAAATATTTTAGACATAATATAATTATATCTATTCACTTATGTTTACTAGAAAAGTTTGATTTTAGCTACAATTAATTTCTTGAAAAAACACTAAATGGGAAACCTGAATTATAATCAGTAATATATGGATCCAAGAAATTAAGGAGCATTTAGTGATTTTTGCTGATTTTTAGAGAACCTATCAATTTCCTTATACATTCGGAGAAAGTTTAGAAATAAAATTATTCAAAATTAAAAGACCAATATAATAACAAATTATTTATTTAACCTTTTATAAAAATGTTCTTGATAGGTTTTGTTTCATTATGGTACCTTGCTTCCTTGCCAAAATATTGTGCATATGACTCAATATCAGAATGACAGCTGGTAATATGTCCTCTTGCTGTTCTGCATAAACCAATGCCAAAACCGTCAGCATAGTTAATTATTTTCTCATCTTCAGTAGAGTCTTCATATTCATTGTCAGTTTGTCCAATCAAAGTTAAAATAAATCCTCTTGTGACCACGAAACATCGTAAGGCAAATTATTTCTTTACATCTGGATTTAGATTTGATTCAGATAATACGGAAACTTGATTAATCAAACCTCAGGTAACTGTGGTTCTACTATAGAAATAAATCAAATATCTAAAATTATATATAAATAGTATGCTCTATTTTTTATTTAGATTATTTATTTATTTTTTAAAATTAATAGTTATACTTTTACTTACCCAGTATACGAAGTATAAGGTAAGTTTGGTAATCGTCAAACATTTTAAACTCTGATTTTTGATATGCTGTCTGTACGTATACACGATGACAGCCACAAAAATGAATATACGAATGTGACATTTTGTATTGTTGACTACAGTGCTTATACAGTCCATCGAAATTCAGAAAAATCTCGTTGAAACTGTCAAGATGATAGCTATTATAAACAGTTTTTTGTTCAGATCTTATGTGTTATTCAACTTATAACATAATAAATTAAATAAAAATTTGCAGAGTTTAATTCTGCATTTAATGGTACCAACCCTACATCTCTAAGATGACAAATAGCAAAATTAATATCATAAATAAAATTTTGAACCCAGACCTACCAAGAATATGTGATATTTGCATAGTGATGAAATCCAGGACCAAGTCGTAAACATGAGCATACCAAGTGGATGTTTTTTACATATGTATAGCTTCTAGGCCCGCTAGGTGTGACACACTGACACTAGCAATGATTTAACATTTCTTACAAGACCCAAGAAACTAACTTTTTAGAAGATCTGCTTGTATCACATTATATGATGAGGAAGGGTATCCACCAACATGTTTATTTTTTATTTGTTTATGTTGTTTTTTGTAGGCAATGCAAAGCAGAAAACAAATATTCTGCTGCCACTCTTGAACTTCTTGAAGACCCAGAATCAGAGGATATTGATTTGGATTTGATTTTAGCTTTAATTGAACATATTTGTTTGAAAGAGGGTGATGGTGCAATATTGGTGTTTCTTCCAGGTTGGGACAAAATTTCAGCTTTACATAAGCTGATCCAGAATTCTATATCATTACCAAGGTGTAAGCAATCTGACTTATTAACTTAATATAGTTTTCATAAAATAAGATTTTGAAAATACAGACTATTAAATTTCCAGTAAAGCTTGTTTAAAATTAAAAATGCAGATTTAAAAAAATATATTTATAAGAACTTTAGAGATAAGAAAAGCCCCCAGATCTATATGGAAGTGAATTTTAGAGAATAACGTTTTTTAAAGAACTTGTCTTGTGGATTTTCATTGCTTTGTGGATCATCTTTGGTCTTGATCTTCCCGTAAAAATTGTAAATGTGTTTTTTTAATGCTCTAACAGTAAAATATTGATATTTAATTGATTTATTATTATGGAGATATTAATTTGACAATTTTATTTACAGCAAAATGTTTAGTCATACCATTACATTCGATGATGCCAACAATAACACAGAAGTCAGTGTTCAACAGACCTCCAAAAGGTATTGTTAATTTATCTAAGAAAATTTACTCGTTTATTATCCAAAGTATAACACATCATTTAATACAAATTATTATCACGCTACAGCATTTTCAATATACTGTATATCTTAACAAATTGTACATGTAGCGGATCTTGAGGCACAAAATTCATAATGATTATTAATTTGTTTCTTGATATTAAATTGATATACAGTATATAAGTGTTGATGTTGACACTAAAGTACTATTTAGTGTTATGTTATTTTAATCACCAATAATCTTGGGAATAAAACTGGTAAAAAAATCTATGGTTCGTAAGTAATTTTGGAACTACTAATATGGTATTTGACAGAATGGCCATTATATCAAGGAAAACCCTAGCAAATAAATAAATTTGATCAACAAATCAGGAATTTTTATTATAGTTCTTTTATTATAGAAATTCAGTAGAACCCAAGTCTAAAGTTTTAAAAGGGTCACAATCAAAATAAACTGTGCAAATATAATGCACAAACTTTCTCACACATCCATTTACAAAACCAAATATCTTTTGAGTACCAAAAATATATCAGGAAAGAAAACCACAAACACAATTTGTAGTACATTCTACTTTTTTTAAATTGTGTTTGTGGTTTTCTTTCATGAAAATGGAGTTCTACCCAGTACCGTTGGTCAGTAATATAAATCGTATAAAAAAAACAAAATATATCACTTTGTCAATAAGTGAAAATGAACTTATGGACAGTCTTAGAAAGTCAAATATTTAAAATTTGGTCGCATATATTTCAATAAATTTTTTTCCGGCAGTTGAGCTCATTTTAAGAAATTAAGCCTATTATATAACAGCTTCATGAATGATGTGCAACTCTCGAATCGATAATTTTATCCAGATGTTGACCAATACAACTTTTGTTAGAATACTTAAATCTTATATTTGAGCAAAATTTTAGTTAATCGTTAGACCCAATTTTGATAATGTCAAAACTGTTTTGTTTTTGGTCTTATGGCAGGTCTATGACCCTCAAATTTGAGTCATCAATTAAATTTTTAGAAATCACCTTGATATCTAGCAAAAAATCTCCAAATATCAAATTTGATCAAAACAGTTATACTTGTTGAGGCTACAAAGCATGGATGACAGATAGGTATCATTTCATAAACCACTTACAGTAGAACTTCCGTTACCTGAAACAAAAGGAGGGAAAATGGTTTCGGATAAAAAAATTGTGGATAATAATTAAGATGTCATTTTTTAAATTTAAGGTAAAATAACTTAGGGGATTATCCAATATTATCAAAAGATTTAATTTAAAAAAATCAAACTACAGACTCCCAGTAATTCAAGTTAATTGAGGCTGAGGTCACCTCTAATTTTAAGAAACTCGGATCATAAAAAAAATAAGAACAAAACTTAGGGAATGTGTGTAAATATTTTTTTTATGCAGTTTCTGCGATATCTTTCAAAGCCCTGGGTTTTTTATGCTTTCTTATTTATGTATCGATAAGTATACTTATGTATAATTTCCAATCGATAAGTTCCTGGAGTATTACTACAAAATAAAATTGTCATTCTTTGTTTATAGATTTTGTGTCCAGGAACACTCTTTTCTTCCCTGAGACAAGTGAATTTTTTGGTAACATATTAAAATTTAATCCAGTCTTGTCTGCATTATAAATCTGATCTTTAGTCATTCCTTAGAAAAATTCGTCCATTTCTGTTTTCAATTTGTCCTCAGTATTGATGTCGTCAGATAATTTCTTCTCACAGGCATTCTCTTAAAGTACACTGTACCTGTTTTATCACTTTATCAGCCATATAGCACTGGCTTTAAACCTTTCACCTGCTTCGCCGATAATTTCAGATAATATCTTGTTTTGATACATCTTCATCGTTTTCTTGTTTAGCTTTTTCAAAGCATGCTCTTATTTTCATCTAGACCCAATCAGAAACACAGATCACAAATTCTGATTTACCATTTTTAATTCTTTTAAACTTGTTTTAATTTTTCATTAATCGTTATCACAACCTGTTTCTGCTTTGTTGACATGATGCACAATTTAAAAAACTCAGTTCATATAAGCCACAATACATGATCACCACTGCATGGATGGTTATCGAGTAGTGAACTATGGGTTTTCACATAACAGAGAGCTAGACATTTGTTGACCACTTGGGCCATTTCTGCAAGAACCATGAGCTTTGTCCATAGCCTCATACTTTGGTTTTATCATTATTTTACAAATTGTGTGCATACAGCATAAATGACTGTGAATTCTTCTTGATATTTCAGATGGAGTTTCTTGATCAGCTAAAACATGACCGAATTCACTGTTTTTTAAGTTCTTTATAATTCCACTTTATTTTAAAAAGATAGAACCAATTTCTTTTCGCAATTGTGTAAATAAGTCAAACACAGAAGGAAGAAAATACAGTAGTAGACAGCCAAATAAACAACAAGCAACACATACAAACTGCACTACAACACCACTCGTGGGTAGCGACTGAGAAATGTTTTCCCACATCTCTATAAGAGAGGAGTTAGCACCATCTCTGAAAGTGGGGAGAAGCCACACGCCATCTACCTGACCCTTTAGCTATCTGATGCCTAATTAAGTATCACAGTAAATTTTATTAACTTATTCTTTAATTCAGATTTGGGAGGATTCGGATAACAGGAATTGTGGATATGGGGGAGGAGTCTCTCTTGTAGTATTAAAAATTGAGAACCATATATTTGGGTTGCATGAGTCCAGGATTTTAATTCGAGTTGAACCTCTGATAAATCAAACCTTTTTTAACGATCTCAAGCTGTTATTATTGAGCTCTGTTTTTTTTTTTTTTTACCTTTTGCTAAATCTTGTTTTACTGTAGAAGGCAGTGTGGAAAGAAAGACGAGGTAACTGGTAATTGATAAAAAATAGACACTCTCGATCCAACTAAAGGAATACACATGTCCTTTACCATAAAATTATATTTCAAACTTTTTTCATTCACTTATTTTATTACAGACAAATAATTATGGATTTGTAGTAAAAAAAGTTTAGTTCACGACATATTAAAAAAAAATTGAGCTAAGTAAAAGACAAAAATTTCATAAATAATAGTAATAAAATTCACGAATATATGAAATTACACAAATGTATGTGCATTAAATGTATAATATCAAAATTAACAAAAAAATATTGTTAATGAGTAATATATGATTTAGAATTGTGGGAAATAAACGTAGATATCATTTATAACCGAATTATTGATAAATTTTAATGAACCAAATTAAGGCAAAAAAACTGTAATTTCATATTTTAGCAAAGAAGTTTATTTTTTTAACGAAGTAAGTGTCAAAACATGTACAGTAGGCACCTTCTTAACCAGCTATTAAGGGAACAGGCCCCTGGCCATTTGGCGTTTAATTAAATGATGGTTTTGAACCTAACAGTCAGCTGTACAAAAGTCTACTATAGTACATGATTCAAAAATACAACAAAACATATTTTATTTATACTACAGAGAAACTTCCCTTAATGGACACTTCTAACGGACTGTTTTGTCTTCCCTGACCGGGATCGTGCTTTTCTGACCTTTGAAGTGTTTCCAAACAACAGACTTTCTCAAAAACGGACATGGAATTGATGGCCAATGGGTCAGTTGAAACTCTAGGAAACTGTTTATGGAATATAAATTTTAAAATTACAATAAATAATAGAAACACAATTCTACCATGAACAAGGAAGTTCAGACACATAATGGAGTTCCTCTATCAAATTTTATGATTTTTGTATTTCTAATTCTGTAAGCTATTTAAAGATTATTTTATCCTTACAACTTATTTATATTCAATTTGTATGTATAATATAAAATGTGATCTCAAGTGTTTCGGTGTAGACTAAGGATAGAGGTTCTATCGTTTAGGTATTAGAAGGACTTCGACAATACACATATTCAGTAGGAAATAATGTGGTAGGAATTTAGAAAGTAGTTCGTCCCGAGAGGATCAGCCCTCAGACAACGAAGGAGGTAGAGTCCGTCGGGATCAACCGACAGACCATTCGGATGTTTGGAACATTCGTCCTGGAGGGATCAGCCTTGAGACAACGAACTGGTATCCATGCTGCCGGGATCAGCCGACAGACCACGGTAGGAAAGACAGTAAGGAACATTAAATAAAACAAGAGAAATTAGGTAACAAGAGCAGCAAGAGAGAAAGAGAGGAGTGTTGCAGGTGACTCTGTGATACAGAATGATTTCGAAGTGGACAAGGCTTGTATTTATAGGTCACAATTCAACCTAGTGTGTGCGCATGTCCTCCACTCTGCACGGCCTTGAGTAATTCAGTGTTTCTCCCTCTCTACTGGGAGTTATTTATTTACAAGCCTAGATCATACATCATGATATATGATTACATTTTTATATCATACATTATTTATATGTAATGATAACAATGTATATCATTACATTTATATACAACCCTTTAGCGTAATGATACAAATGGGTAGCATGTCGCTACATCAAGATTTGATCATGATTTTAATAATTCTTCCAAATTAGAAGGAAGCAATTAACATAAAGTAACTCCATGATAACAAACTTGCCGTTTTCTCTACCTGGGTTGCTAGAATCACTGTAACATGCAACACAAACATATGTGACATTTCCTAGCTATGTTTTTCTACACTCTACCACTTCTACTTACTATATTGAATAGAGTTTTTAAATAATGAAAAAAAATATGTCAACTTCCAGGTTTCCAGTAAAACAATTTATTGATTTTTAAATAAATTGTTAATTCATAACAGTTTTATTATATTTGTAATTCAAGTCAATAAAAAGTGATGATAAAAATTTAAAAATTGAAGCAGAGGACTTTCTTTGTTTTAAATTATTTTTAAAACAAGATATAATTTATAATTTTAGGACAAAAAGTGAAGGAGATAAAGGAAATGCTCTAACATTATTCTTATGGGACTTCTAAGGTATGGCAGGCGCCTTTACCACCTCTTTGGAGTATTATTACAATACGTAAACATCAATTTTACCGTTACTTGTTATCTTTAAATATTTAACAGAATATAATTATAGTTTATTTGACAATGCGTAGTATATATATATATATATATATATATATATATATTGCCTTTTTTATATAAATCATGATAAAAGCCATTCCAAGTTTAAGGTTATAAATCCAATTTTTGAGAATTGACACAACTTTGGTGTTGAGTCGTTCAAAAAACTTTTGGTTTTTTGATGCAACATAATCGTTTCTCTTGTTCATTCCATTACACACCATAGACGTTTTCTTATAGAATGTTATGATAAATCTGTTTTTAAGAAGCTGGTTTTCCTTCCTAAGACACCTAAAACCAAGCTTACAACACAATTTAGATTTTCTGATCAATTTAAATGGTTTAATACATTGAAAATGTAAGAATAAACTTTGTCTTTGAGACAAAGATATTACAATTGAACTATGTAAATAAAAACTCTATACTTTAAAAATTAATCAGGAAATTTTTGGTTGAATTGAATGCTGCATTTACAAAAATTGCGCCTCTAGGCAATGAAGTTGGTTTCGTCCCTCTTCTCAAAATCTTTATAGATGTAAACTTGATATAATAGAGTAAACTACATTTACCAAACTACACTGACTTTTAAAATGTTTTGTTATCAAATTATGGCAAAAGATGATCATTCCAACTTATCATGAACCGAGGATTTAAAAAAAAAGAAAAATTTATATTTTATTGGGTGTTATCCTATGAATAAGCATAAACACTTATACTTTAAAAAATTCGGGATCGTGGAATTTAGGAAAGTGTACTTTCTAGTCACAAACAAGCCACAAATTTGTTTAAGTATTTCATTTATAATGTTAATGAATATTATCCATCTGAAATACATACATACATTGATTGATTGTTATTGATAATATGACATAAATGAAACATGATTCCAATTGGATGCCCTCTTGAAATAATAATAATACTTTTGTCTAACAACCTTACATAACACGATCCATCTGATTGTCCTTCTATGGGGAATACACAAAAGTTGTCTAGTGACATGGATAAATTAAATTTCTTTATTTTATGTATGTTGATAATAAATTGAAAATTTTATCTATTATGTTATTGCAATTAGTATATTCAAAATTGATTTCAAATAATTTGTCTTTAAGATATTTTAGTTGTAAAAAGTTTAACGTAGACGCAATCACTGATTTTATTTTAGTTCGGTTAAAACTGTTTGATTATGAATAGCGTCTTTTTAAAACATAACTCTTGAAGATTGTAAGAGACGATCAGCCTAATGATAAGGTCCCATTGTGATGAGAGAGTCAACATTACCACTCTCGTCAGACTATGAAGAACTAGTAACTCTACAAGTAGTCTCATGTACAAGTCCAACTGAAAAATGGTATGATTGGTGGATCCTTTGGGCCAATTGGGGATAACCTGACTATTAGATCGACACACTACTACACTGCACTCACTTAATATGTTTTAAATTTAATTAAGGAAAAAACTATTATTTCTTACAATTACTTACACTTATTTATTATAAAAGTAAAAAGTTTACAATATCTTTTATTTAAAATAGTATTGTATTAATTTTAATACAATATTTAAACTTTTCCATTCATACCAATAGTTTATTAACGATTCTATAACATTTACCAATTTCGGAACATTGTCTGTCCGTCCATACAAGGCTTTGAATATACGATTGCAATATGAGAGATGACGCAAGTTTTATCTTGCTTACGTCACATATTGAACCAAGTACTAACCCAACTTAGTGACCCAAAAATGTGAAATGTTACATCTTATTTCATATATTAGAATTCCAATTTTATTTTAGTAATAGATATGTAAGGTTAGATTTAGTTTATAAGCAAGACCCTCCGATGATGATAACCATGTTATCGAAATGTACATCAGGGCATTAAGTGGATATAATTAATAAAGAACAATCAATCAGATAATTGTGTTTTATTAAGTTCTAGTGATTGTGGTTAGGGGCAAATTCAAATTATTATTCCATTGAATACTCAAAATAAATCTAGATAAAAATGTATTTCAAGATTATTAAGCATTTACAATAGGATAGGAATGTTCTGAGCGTTTGAAATAAACAAAAATAAAATTACACTAAGCAGTAAGTAGGTAGACAATGATAAAAAATAGTTTTTCTGCACAGCTCATTTTTTTATTTACATAGTAAAAATTCCAAATATTCCAAATTTCAAAATTCTTTTTATGAAAATAACCAAATATAAAAATACATATGTACATGGGCTTTTTTTTAATATTTCTTTTATACACTACATGCATTCTCAAAAATCTTTTCCCCTCAAGTTTTTCAGCCTACATGTTTTCCTCATAATTTTGCGCCCTAGCCATGTGTCTCAATTGCTTAGTGGGAAATGATGCATCCCTGTAATAACATATATATAATCACATTTTGTTTTATGGATTACAACTTAGCAGTAGTATTTAAATAGTGCCCATGTAATAAGGTTTTAGATCTGTTAGAGCTGCTTTTTTTTTTTTTTTTTTTTTTTTAATTGTAAATTATATGGGTGTATTATATATACCTATTATTTCAATAATTTTCTATTCTGTTCTATATATTTCGACCTTTGTTTATAGGAATACGCAAGATTGTAATCGCAACAAATATTGCAGAAACATCTATAACAATTGATGATGTTGTATTTGTTGTGGACTGTGGTAAAATTAAAATGCACAACTTTGATCTTGAAAACAATATTTCAACTCTTAAAGAAGAATGGGTTAGCCTGGCAAATGCTAAGCAACGTAAAGGGCGTGCTGGACGGTAAGATTTTTACTTTCTAGACTTCTTATATTGAAAGTCGTTTACCTGTTTGTTTACAAAATACAGAAATATGATGTTTACTATTCGAAAAATAAATAATAATATTTTTTTAATCAGAATTCTTCATGTATGATCTTTAAATGTATTATTTGGTTGTATATTATATTTCATTTCTAGATTTAATTTTCGAGGTTTTATTTATTGGCAAATTGTTGCTTTAGAGACCACCAAATGAGTTTACTTTGCCTATACCTGTTCTAGACTTAAGATATGGTATGACCTTCTAGTAGAATTTTGAATGTTTTTCGTATTCTAAAAATGTATAATAATAATAAAGATTAATTAAAATGTTACAATCATGTATATATAGAACCCCGGTTAACCGAAATAGGGTTAACCAGAACCCGGGTCAACCGAAACGGTTCCGTAAATAATTATAAGTACGTAATATGTAAACAGTGAAGCGCTGCTCAGAGCCTCTTTCTCCAGAAAGAGTGCCTACGTGACTTATCAGTGATGCGTGGCTATGTGAGGGACGTTTGACGTGTCTTTGAGATGATTCACCTCCCCCCACTCCGTCCTCACTCACCCCTTCCGGTCACCGACCTGGCAATTTCCTCATTCCCCGCCCTCAGTCACTGTTACAGTAGAGCTGTTAACGTGTTGCAGTAGTGTACCGTTTGTGATTAGCAAGAGTGTATGTTTTCGGATGTTTTTATGTACAGTAGTATACCGTAAAGGTGTGTGTGTGCGATGTCATCGAAGCGATAGCTTGTGGTCATTTCTTTTGCAGATAAATTAGCTGCTATCAAACAAGTTGAAGAAGGTTGTTTGTTAAAGACTGTTGCGGCTAATTACAGAGTTGGCGTGTCTACTGTCTCGGACTGGGTAAAATCTAAACCTAAGTTTTTAGAGCAAGTCGTAAAAAATGGTAACAGAAAAACTTTGAGAAAGTTACCGAGGCCTTATTCATGTGGTTCACGCAACAAAGGGAAAAAGGCATGCCAATAATAGGTCCCTTACTACAAGAAAAGGCTAAAATGTTAGCAGAGTTGTTAGGTGACGAAGGAAAAAGTTTTTGTGCCAGCTCTGGTTGGTTAGATCGCTTTAAAAAGAGGTGTGGGATCCGTCAACTGAACTTGTACGGTGAAAAGTTATCTGCTGATTCAGACGCGGTAGATGTTTTCAAAACAATGTTTGCAGACTACACTCAAGGCTGCAGTAAGGACCAAGTTTACAATACCGATGAAACGGGCGTTAATTTTAAGATGTTGCCTAAAAAATCTCTAGCTTCAGCAACTGCTATATAATTTTGCCCTAAAGTTTATGGAACAATGCAGCGAGTCGACGGCTACTGACGTCCTTCTAATTAAAAGATGGCAGGACATTGCCGTTCGAAAACGATGTGAAGAACTTACGAAAAAGCAAACAAAATACTCAATACGTTTTAGAGCTTATATTTCTGACTTGCAACTTACCGTTTTACCAGCCTTGTTTGTGTACTAAAATGTCGTATTGTGGTAGGCGTGTACGTGGCTTGGGATTATTTTCTGTTTTTGTGAAGGTATGTTTTATTTATTTTTTTAATTATTTTTTTAGAATTTATTGTTTTGAGTGAATTTTGTCAGACTTATCAAATACTGAAGCTGTCTAGAGGTAGGTTATGTTATCTGGTCTAACCTTTTTAGCAAATTTCCATGTGTTTACAAATAAAAATTATTTTGTCTAATGAAAATTTTATAAATTGATTATGGTTACGGTAGCTCTAAAAAACTTGTATTTTTTAACAACTTGAGCTTGTTAAAAGGCTTGATAAAAGTTTGTGCTCGTTATAGGTACAACTAAAGCTCAAGCTCATTAAAAGGTTGAATCGTAAAAAGGTCAAGCTCAGCTCAAATTAAAAAATCCGGGCTCGTACACCCCTATACAGTATATGAGTTTATTTTATCTAACCTGAGTATCAAATTAAAAAACCACCACTTTTGAATATCCTACGAAAAAAAGTGCTTCAGTATCCTTTGCACAGACCAAAACTTTTTGAACTTGGTGTGTACTCCTGTGGTTTGAAATTCTTTAGACTGTTTCAGGGGTTCAATACTACCTCGTGGAAGATGCGTTCTATTCAGTAGAGGAATACATCTGTTTTAAATGTTCTCATGTCAAGTAATATGCGATAGATATTATAAAGTATTTTATATAGGTAAAAGTATAAAAGTATTTTATATAGGCTTATTCGATATTGTATTTTATGTAAAATATGTATGTATATACAAGTTTTAGTACAAAATGTATGTTACATCTTAAATGTGTACTGTAAACTTGTTGCTGGATATTTACCTAATGAGGCAAATGAATAATATTAAAACCAATTGTAAGACCTATAATAACAATATAATTTTTATTAAAATATTGTTTATGAACTAAATTGAACGATTTTGTAATAATATGAAAAATGAGGACTCTAGTTTTTGTTAAAAAATTGCTTACAGATTTAAGTTGGGCGCCATTTTGTAAAGCTTTGTTTACAAAAAATAATAATAATAAATAAAAATAAAATTTTATAATTTAATTGTGAATATTAATTTTTTATGGGTCGTGAATTATTTTGAAAAAGTGTATTAAATGGAATACTGGATGAAAAGTAGAAGTCTCTTTATACTGAAATGAACATATTATTTATTAAAACAAACATATTATGACAAGAATACATACAAAAAACATGAATACCTATAGACAATTACCATAAATCACATCATATTAAGAATCATTATCTAAAAAAGTCATTTATCAAAAGAATTAAATTTTAATTATAATTTCTAGAATCTGGAACATAATTCAGCTGAAACAAAATTATTTCAAGCTTTGATATAACAATTTACTTAAAAAAAAAATTTATTTATAGGTTCAATTTAAATTTTAATCAAGATCAAAAAAGAAACTTTTAAATATTCCAAATTATCAAAATTACTCTTTAAACAACATATTATAAATATCAAGCAAGAACATAACCATAAATATTGAAAGTTTTATACAAATCTACAAGTGCTTAAACAATCATTTTTCTTAATATATATTTAGAACAAAATACGTGTTTTACCAGACACGTTCACTTAGTTAAAACACATTTTTTCACAAAGGAATGTAACTTTTCTATATTGAAGTCCTGTAGCACAGTTCATTGCTATTAAAAGTCACTTCTTCTTGACTGGACTCAATTACATGCACGACCTCGAATGTTCAATCTAGATTTACATACACTTTCGGTAGTCCAAATGTCATTAGTTTTATTAAGTTTAAACATTGTTTGCTAACATGAATCATTAATATAGAACAAAACACTTTACTTTTTACTTTTACTATGTTCAAAGCTAAACTCACTAGTTCTGACCACGTGGTTTCACTTCATGGTTCATTTCAAACTATTTAAATCAGTTTTTTAACTGAATAAATAACTTTACCAATACTATACAACGTTATTCATTAAAATATTTTACTATTATCTAGTATAGCACTTTTTATTTACATTTTTTCTTGTCCTAAGTAGGACTCGCCAATCTAGGTGACCTACCGCTTCGAGAGATTTCCGTAGACTGACTGCAATATCCCTTACCGCTCAATTCTTCCTTTGTCAAACACTTATTTTGCATTTTTCTCAATTACAATGTTTTTAATCACTCTAATTATTAAAATATATACAATAAATTTCTCTGATGATTTACCATTACTTAATTCATTTATTAAATTTAATCGAGAAAACAAAGTATTGCTGTTACTTTGCCTATATACACTTCCCATGCAATTCAAGATCAGCTATGCCTTTGCCTAAACATACCCTCATCCTGTACAAGGTCAACGAAACTAAAAATGTACACTATTACAATTTCCAATTCTGTGCTGTTTAGTAAACTGTAATTAATTTTCCAACTTCTGTATCTTTCCCTTTTATTTGAGTTTTGTATAAATTATAGCCAATTTATCACTCATAAAATAAATGTAAATTATTGTTCATTAGATTTCATCCAAGATCCAAAACAACACACATTGTGCCATTTTGTTGCTAAGTCTAATGCCAATAGATTTCTATATTGAAGTTGTGGCAAGGGTGAATTTTATTCCCTAGAAATTGTTCCTCAATCTAAAAGATCTTTTTATTTGATTTCAAACTGCATATTTAAGAATATAAAGCAAGTGAAAATTCAACCTTTTCTGACATTTGTTGTGTAATTAAAATAAAACATGTTCTTGATATTTAAGTTTTTGGAACAATGACTTAGAACTTATCATCGGTTTTTACCAGTTTGACATCTGTTCTCTAAGAAAATCAAATTTTTTTGTAAATTTTCACAAAACTCAAAACAATATGTTAAAATTTATGAACTGATGTTGTATGAAACTAATGTTATTTATATCTTTTGAGATGCTGAATTGGAATTAACATCAATATAGTCTTACTTTCTCTTTGTATATTTAGTCTTTATACAACAATATATATTATCTTATTATTGCATAAAATTGGCTCCAGCTAGTAAATATTAAAAAAATTATAATACTCTTTGTCCTTATCAATAATTTATTTTATATATTTAAAGTTCTGCAATTATATTACTTAATAGGCTTAAATGTTGTTCTGTTTTAGAGTACAAGACGGAATTTGTTATCATCTCTTTACAAGGCCTAGAGAACAGTCTTTGTGTTCTTATCCTTTACCAGAAATGTTACGGACACGCCTTGAAGAAGTAATACTTCAGGCTAAAATGCTTCAAGTTGGTTTAGTCGCACCATTCTTACAAAAAGTAATGAACCCTCCTGATCCTAAAGCTATTCAGTTGTCACTTGAGGTAATTCTGAAACCAAAGGTGCTTGTATAATTATTATTATAGCCTTATTTGAAGAGATGTTTGCCTTTACAATGTGTCTATACAGTTAAAACAACCTGGTTGATATAAGTATTATACATAAACATATAAAAAGTTTGTCTTTTGATATACGAGTATCGAATAATGAAAACCATTTTTAAATAATGGTATTTATTATTGTTTTAGTTGCTGTTAACTCTAAATGCTTTGGACGAGAATGAGAATTTAACTCCACTAGGCTTCCATCTAGCCAAGTTACCACTTGATCCTCAGACAGGAAAAATGATTTTAATGGGTGCAATATTCAGTTGTGTTGACCCAATTTTTTCTGTGGCTGCCAGCCTTAGTTTTAAAGATGCATTTGTCATACCATTGGTAAGTGTTTTTTTTTTTTTTTTTTTTTTACGGTGTTCTGTATTTATTTTTGTGTGGTTATGTGTCAATTATCTATGTCTTTTGTTCTTACTTTTATAGTTTAATATAGTTGTTTTTACTTAAAATTTTGAATAAAATAAACTATTTACCATTGTAAAAAAGTATGCACTTTGATTGAAAAATTGTTATGATTTTGTAACAAATTATTAACGTTACACTTTGATATTTATTAGTTATTGTTTCTTTTGAAAAAATGTATTCCAATATTTTTTGTACTTGTTATTCTTTTAGGAGAAAGAGGAATTGGCACTTTCTAAGAAAAGAGAATTGGCTGGTGCTACTAAAAGTGACCACTTGGCAATTGCAGAGGCAATCTCTGGCTGGGAACATGCTGAACGTCGAGGATTTGGAAGAAAGTTTGCAAATGAATATTTTCTCTCGTACAATACTCTTTCTCTTCTTTGGTAATGTAGTACTTTACTTATAGTAGGAAAGTATCATGGATTCCACTTTTTCCCTTAGTCTTTCTTGCATGTCTGATACTTTCTTTTTATAGATACTGATCACCATAACTACTTTTTGTCCAGAATATGCCATATTAATGTTACAGTGAAATTACTCTAAAATAATGACAATCTATTTTTCAAAAATGAGTTAAAGATTTGGTTTATTTTTTAAAATTTTTACATTATTATTATTAATTTTATTTTTCCAATATTGCTTTAAAAATACATAAATCTCAGAAATTAAATTTAACTATAAGAAAAACATATACAATTCAAGTTTTAATAATAGATAATCTGTCTTATTATTTTATATAGTATACCTTAGGGGTGTGCAAGCCTAGATTTTTTATATTTGAGCTGAGCCTTGGATAAATTGAGCTGTAATCATCAAACTTTAATCAAGATCAACCTTGAGCTTTTACTGAGCTTGAGCTTTTTAATAAGCTCAAGCTTTCTATGAGCCTGAATATCAATCGAGATCGAGCTTTTAATAAGCTCAAACTTTCAACAAGCCCAAACTTTTATCAAGTCTTTTAACGAGTTCAACCTGTTATTGAACTCAAGGTTTTTCGTAAAACTTGCGCTAAATTTTAGATTGAAATATAATCAGTATATTCATGATATTTTGTTTTGGAATGGGCAATATGGAGAAGCCAATGTAAAGGGAAAGACAAAATAGCTGTAATTGACGGAAAATGACTCTTTCGATCTCAAAACATTAATATAGTTTGATATGAAATTAGATTACATACCTATTGCATTAACATATTTACTTAACAATTATATATTTTATTACAGACAAATAATTATGGACTTATGGATAAAGATATTTTACTTCAGGTGAAGTAAAAAAAATAATAAAATTAATAAATAAAAATTTTTAAATGTAGCCAAATAAAAGAAAACAATTCGAGTTTCATAAGTTAATACTAATAAAATTTAATATGTGAAATTACCAAGTGTGAATATTGGTACAGTATTTTATACAAAATTTAAATATCAAAATTAACAAAAAAAAATATTATTCAAGTGTAAAATCATTGATTTAGACAGCAAGCTGTTATCACAATGACTAAGAGGTACGTTAGGCTTAGTAGAAATGAGGGAGAGAACTAGTTGCCCTTGAGGAGGTTTTGTTATTCATTTGTTATCAGGTCTATATGCCTTGGTACCAAAAACTTTCATATACTGTACACACATTTTACTGTCTCATGTAAATAAATAACTCCTGAAAAGATTGTTTTCAAAATTGATTTTAGAAATTGAAACTAATTATAGATGATTGTCAAACTGGAAACCAAACGTCTTACCTATATTTTACTTTTTTGAATTCGTTTTCTTCTGTTTCGTGTTACAGGCAAAATATTATGTATGGTATATCATGCCAGTAAGTTTCAGTAGGCTACCTACTTTACATACAAAATGTATAAATCAAATAAAGACCTACATAACTAAACTGAATTGAGACAGCACTTAGTTTGAATCAAAAACATATAGAAAAAAGAGTACCTACTACTACTAAGCTTTATATTAAAACTCCTTATCGTGTTAATAATTTCCTTCTTTACAAGTTAAATAAACAAAGCGACCTTTGGAAGAAGAGAGATTTCTGTAATCAACAGTAAATATATTTGCATCATTCTCCTATTACCTTCAACATGTGTCTAATAAAAAACTAAAATGAATAGCGAAAGAGAGAAAATACTGTGCATTTTAAAAACACACTATATGTACCTACCGTCTCTGAGTAGACAAGATTTTATGCAATCTATTACTGTTGTTGTTTATGACAGGAAAGGGGAATTGGATGGCAAACGTTTTGATTGAAAACATCACACTGCAACTTAAGGCTCCACGGTCCCAACAGTAACCTTGGATTCTAACCATTAGGAAATTATGTGCAAAATGTCATTTTACACTTAGAACATACAGTCTGGTTTTCATTATAATTTTTTTCTTAATATTAGCTCAACGTAAACATTGGATAAAGTTGTGATTTAAAAAATATTTAAATACCCTAATGACGAAATCAAAATTGTAAATAGTAAACCACATTCTATATATATTACCTTAAAAGTAAAGTATAATTGAAGCCTGTTTGTATGTAGTTAGATGTTATAATTTATTCCTTTGAAGAAGTTTATACTATAATAATGAAATTTGTAATCACTGCTTCTTAGCTTTAAACCTGGATTCAATATTTTTAATAGAATAATATACTCTACAGAATATAAATTTAGTTACATATGTTCCCATTTTCTTTATATATACTTATTCTCCTAATTAAATCTATAAATTTAAAGAGAAAGGTGATAAAATTAAAATAAACAAATGTATGCGTTACATAACAAAGGATAGACAGCAATGTTATGGAACTAGCTGGTCTTGAACTGTTTCATTCTACCTTTATCAATACGTTGATTAAAAAATTCTAATTTACATTTACATATTTTTCTTTTTCGGAAATTTATAGTATTCTGAAAGTATTGTTTACAATTTTATAGTACAATGCAACTTAATGAACCTTAGTTAATATACATATAATATAAAACACAAAACTGTTTAAATGGAGTAAACAGCAATTTTTTCACAATTGGTGTAATTTTTTATTTTAAAATCAGAAATAATTAATATCAAACAGAAATGAGATGTCTTAATTTTTGCTTTACCAATTAATTTACTTTATTTCAATGTAGACCTACAGAGTTGAATAACAACAGATAATCAATCAACATTGATCGTGGATTTATAACCATTAACACACTCATAATCTGTACAGTAGTGCATTTCATCGTTTATTTCATATTAATTTTAATGGACATTATATTATTACGAAAAACTATTTGTTTCTGATTATAAGGAATCAATAATAAGTACTGTAATATGTCAGTCGGAGATACTATTTGCCACTCTGAACTCCCAAGTGTGAATTGTATGAATTAATCAAATATAGAAACTGGTGCGCCTGCGCAGACAGAATTTTACAACTAGATTAGCAGCGGGGAAGTTTGGTTGAATCATCAGACATTTTGTAAATATAAATAATTAAAATGGAAAACAAATGAATTCTCTGTTTTAAACCTTTCTTGTGTGCACTCTCTTTCCGTGTCACACACACACAAACGCCCGATTTTACGCTTCCTTGAAACATATTTCTTATCACATTGTATTGTCGATTGTAAGATGGGATTAGGCCTAGTGTGTTTTAGGATTAAAACACAGTATGTTCAGGATTTCAGGATGATTTTGTTAATTATGTAGCAAACTTCCCAATATTTTCTTCGATAATTTTACTCTTTTACAATATTTTTAATTATTTGTTCATTTGCTATTTTATGTATTCATAAGCAATAATTTAACATTTTCATGAAAAAAATTATGTTTTTTATTCATGTTTAGTGTATTCCTTGTGTAGAATCAGTATTGTCTATTTCCAGCCTATTATTATTATCTCTCCTCACCTCTCTCCTGCCCCGCGATCGCTGCTCTACCTGGGTTATTCTCTTCCTGGATGATACACCTTTTTCCCCTTTTTTTTTTTTTATTGTGCCCTTTCTAACAATATGTTCTGTTATTTATACTGCATAAAAATATTCAATAATAAAGGTAATCTTATTGTTAGATTATTTTATTACAATCATGTTGCTTTATGAAGCGTTTTCATTAACATTGACCCTGCGGTAACCAATTTGGCATAGTATTAATGACACATACTACTGAATAAATGACGTTAATTAAAAATTTCTCAATGGATTTTAAATTTAACAAAATACAAATAAATTCAATTATTTCTTTGAATTATAATTTTGAAATCGTATTTTCTTTATGTGGATGTTGTATAAAACTATTGAAATGGGAACAATGGTTTCCGTATGCCTTCAGTAATGCGTGTTGACATTAAGAGTTGTCACTTTGAACCGGACCACTTAGGCAGCTTACATTCTGTCTCTTGGTGACTTCCTTTGATCTACACTCATTTTTAAGGACATAAAAAATAAATATCATATAACTTCCTTTCATATTGGATATCTATTATGACTGTTTTTTTCAATTCAGGTTAGTTTTGGCCTTGTTTGGAAATCGAGCTAGGCTCGTAAAAGCAAGTTCTGCTCTGAAAACCGTGTGAGTTTGCAAAATTGAGCCAGGCTTATAAAATCAAGCCGCACTTGGAAAATCAAGTCGAACTCAAAAAATCGAGTGCTCAGTAATTTTTAGGCCATTGTAGAAAACTCGAGCTCAAGCCGAGCCCTCATCTTGACTCAGGGTTCTGTTTAAAATTTTGAAGGCTCGCATATCCCTAGTATACTTATACATTTTTAATTTTAAGTAAATTTAAAAAGGAAAAATTGAGCTTTTCTCTATAGATATAATTGTTTTGAGAAATTATTAAGAGAAAACAAAACCTTATTACTAAACCTGTTTTAAGCTTATTAAGAAAAAACAAAACAAAATTATAAATTTCCGTTCAAGAATAAATTTAAAAAATAATTTGTTGCTTACCATATTAATGGAGTATAAGGGCAGAATATATAAGTTAAAAATAGATTTGAAATGAGCAGCTCAGTACACATTTTCCCAGTTTCAAAAGAAACGGAAAAGAAATTTTATGTAAAGTTCATCTCAACATAATAGCAATAATTGTAATTTCTTTTTAAATTGTAAAAAGTACATTACTTATGATAGTCAGACAATTAATTAAATAATTTTGAAACTGTATATGGGTAGAATTTAATAAAACCAGTTAGATTTGGTTTGGGCGTCAGAAAGTGTAACATTCCATATTTTTTTGTTGTTTGATGTCGGTACCTTATGTTTTTGTATTGTTACCTTATTCAGTAAGTGAGGTGTAGCTAAATATGATATAAAAACTTACGTCATATAGGTGTCACAATCGCATATTGGATAAGGTATGGACGGATAGATAAGATTTCAAAATTGGTTAATGTTGCAGAACGAGTGAGAGTGTTGTTTGGATGGAAAAAATATGTATTTATAGGTTTTTAGGAATACTTATATAGACTTTGTTAAAATATAAATTAGGTAAAATTCAATGAAAATAAAAAAATTATGGTTTTGTAGTAGTCAGTCCAGTGTCCTGTACGCTGACAACTCCGGTCAGATTGACAATTAGTAATTATGATTGGCTATAAGCACTAACCAATATTAATACTTTCCGACTGGAGGGGTTCATCCAGATTTTATAAAGAACATTTGCTCAATTCCTCGAGGCAAGAGATATCCTGGTTTTGACTCTCTTGCCAACATTGTAACAATTTATAAAAAAGAAGGACTCTTGTTTTGTAAAATGCTTATTGATTTAAGTTGGGCAACATTTTGTAATGTATTAATTACAAAAAATAAATAATTAAAAATTTAATTTAAAAACTCTAAGAGTACCTAAATATTAATATCTCTTGGGTCGTGAATTCTTTAGAACAAGTGTACTGAACAGAACACTGGATAAAAATATAGAAGTCTTTTTTATTCTGAAATGCATATAATTTTATTTTTTTTAAATTATTAAAACGTAAACATATTCCTGTAATCTTATTACTTATTAAAGCATCCTATATTTATATTTTATTTAAAAAAATCCTTAAAAAGAAAATTTAATTTTATTAAATTTATCAAATTTAAATTTTGGTTGCAACCGAATTATTGAAATTGAATTTGATAATTGTGTATGAAAAATTAATATACTTTATTCTTGAATTAATATGCAACAATATTCATCAAAAAAATTAAATCAGAGGAAGGAATCTCTTATAAGTTTTAAAATTTCACCATTACTTTCAAAACAACATATTATGTCTTTTATAATAAGACATCAACAAAATTACAAGTACAAGATTAAAATATTCACAAATTTGCAAATCATTGAACTATCATTTTTCATTTTATGTAAATAGCAATTTATACGTGCTTTACCAAACACATGTATTAGTTTGAAACAAACTCTTTATTTAAAATCACTACTTTTCGTTGTTGTAACTGCCTGGCGTCATTTCATCACAATTACTGTAATCTTTATTCAGAGTTAAACTTATAAGTTTACGCTTTTCTCTGGTGAGAACACATCAATTGTTCACATAACAAAAGGTATAAATTAAATGTTCTAATTGTTTTATTTTACATAAAACACCAAAAAACTTAGTCTTTACATTTGTATTTTCCGAGTTACGTCAAACCTTTGCTGGTTATACAATATTATTAGATCAAACACTTTTTACTTCTAAACGTTCATTTTTTTATTCAAACATGACTGAATCATAACAACAAATAACATTATATGTTAAAAAAGTTCATTTTTGTTAAAGAAAACACTCTCTATTAATGCTTTGCCTTTGTCCAAACTGGACACGATTATCCGAGAGACATGCTCTCAGATAATTCATTCAGTCTGCGTGACTAAATGTGGGTTTTCAGAAGCCCAGTACACACTTCATTATGCCCAGTACACTACAAGCCCTTATGTCTGTTCACTCTACCATTAAGTTTGAATGTTGCCTCATCGCTCCTCAAAATGGATTTATAAAATGTATTGTCAGCTTCATGTCTTATTACGTACCACTCACAAAATTCCATTTGCCTGTCATAATCATCTTCATTCAAACCTTGCAGTAAAGTAGGCCGATATGGTTTCAGCCCTAACGTTTTTAACATTCTTCTAACGCTCGTTCTAGATATACCAAACTCACTGGACGCTCTACGGGTTGATTTTGATTGCGATTGGACTAAACATTGCGCTACAGTCATGACTTTTCTTCTGTTGTAACATATTTAGGCCTACCTGATCGTGGAAGATCCGTCACAGACCCAGTCATTTCAAACCTTTTATTTAAGTTATGAATGGCTTGTCGTGATTATGGTCTACTGTTTGGGAAATGCTGCACAAATGACTCTACTACATCATCGTAATTATGATCATGTAACCACTACTGAATAAGTTAATAATGAATAGTAAGCTTCTAATAAGAGAATGTGTTTTTATTCTTCAGCAGTGGTGGTTACATGATCATAATTACGATGATGTAGTAGAGTCATTTGTAATTTACAAATGTAAACTTATGACTTATTTAAATAAACTTATTTGTAATTTACAAAAGTACAAAACTTAATAAACTAAAATCACTTCTAACAAGTTGCTAACTTCAACATATCTCAAAAAAAACCTCAAACAATACTGTTGTTTTGTTGTAACAGCTGACAGGTTACAACTAGAGTAAAATTGATAATGAGTGACTGGTAGTGTCAAGTGACTTATGGCCCACTCTGTATTTCACATTCTTATTTCCAAATTATACATTTCAAACATCTATATGATACCTGCACAAAAATCTCATATACCTATTTAAATGAAAAAATTATAAAATATCTTTTTCTTGCACTAAGTGTAATCATCAAACAAAATCAATTTTCCCTTCAAATTGCCATTGGAGAGATTATTTACATAAATTAGAAAAAAATGTAACACCTTACACCTTCCCCTGAGGACAACTATCCCACCTTCACTGATACAGCTTCTGAACTTGACATATTGTTTTCTATCAGTGAGTAACTAGAAAACCATTCATGCACCATCCTTCTGATACCACAATTTCATAGGATATTTTAACAGGATTTTATGGTCAATTAATTCATAAGTTTAGTAAAGTATATTAAACATTTTCTTCTTCTTTTTTAAAGCACATAATTGAAATAAATAAATGTAGTTTTATGAAAAAATAAACACTCTTTTAACTTAACTATCATATAAATGATTAAATATTTATTTACAGAGAAAATAAATGTGTAAAGCAATTTTCCCCATATAGATTAAAATATCCAAGAATGGCTTTTACATCTACAGGATTAGTAGTAGGCTCTTAATTGTCATCAATTTTACTACTTTATTTTGTTAGCATTTTTTATATGATTTTTTTTTTTAAATCATTTCCCACTAAAAAAAGAAGAAGAGCTCTAACTTTATCTATTTTTTAGGTTCAAACTTGGAAATAAATAGAGCAGGTTTCATCATTTATTTCATTATATAAATCATTAGATATTTTTAATGATTTTATCAAAATTGTTCACAGATGGCCTGCAATCTATACATACATAACTTTGCTTCATTTCTTCATTTTCAAGCTGTACTTTCTCTGATTCCACTTCAAATTCATTTGCACAACTAATATCTAACACACTTTTACTATCAATTTACAGTCAATAAATTTAATAACTATCAATTCTAACAATAAATAGTATATGTTATCGCCACATAAAACATTGCTACTACAGGTACTTCCACCATATTATTTACACTTAGTAACAAATTAATTAGTTGAAAATTAATCAAAACAAACAAATTTTATGATCATATTAAATGAAATTCATTATACCCGGTGAATAAAAAGTCAAGACCCCCCTCTAATATTTTTCTAAGTAAATATACAGAGATATCCTTTTGGTGGTCGTGCAATCTTAGCAGGAAGTTTCATTTTATGATTTTGAAAATTTTGAGTGTCCCCCAAAAATGGGGGATTTTGGGGGCAACTCAATATTTTTAAATGTAAACCCCCTTCAAGTGACACCTCATTTTGAAGTGTTTATAAAAACTTAAAGAATGGTGAAAACCAGAGTTTGCTATCTCTTCTCTATTCAAAATGGTAGCCAATATTACCATTACATTGATTTTTTCTTATCTTTTTAATGTGTTAAATCTAATTGAATATGATGTTAACTATTTAGTTATTCTAATTAGGAAAACAATTGTCATAACTTACATGTCATGTTGCCAAGTCAAACCAGATGTTCAAACTGAAGCCCTCCTACTATTTGGCAGTGAGACAAGCGTAGGGTGAACTCCTCTCTCACGTTTTGGAAAGTCTGAAGTGGTATGTTGTTGCAGGCCTCAACAATTCTGTTCCTTAAGTCTTCAACATTTTCTACTGGTTTCTTATAAATTATGGATTTAATATGACCCCATAGAAAAAAGTCCATAGGTGTAAGGTCTGGGGACCGCGCAGGCCATTCTACCGGACCACGCCTACCAATCCACTGTCCACGTAGTTGAGTACCTAGAAAATGTTGTACATCACGATGAAAGTGTGGTGGGGCAGCATCCTGCTGGAAGTGAACAATGTCTTCGTAAATTCTTGTTCATTTTCCCTAATAACATTAGTTATTGCTGGGAAAATTGATTCCCGTTTAGGTTCCCATTAATAAAGAATGATCCTAAAATGTGATTCCCTAAAATCCCGGCCCAAATATTTATTTTTTCTGGGTACTGGGTGCAGGATTCTCGAAAAACATGGGGGTTTACTAAATCCCAGTACCTGCAGTTGTGTTTGTTTACAGCCCCATTGACAAAAAACTGCATTCATCACTGAACATAATGTTTTGAATAAACAATGGATGAGCTAAAATTAGAGCTTCTATTTCCTCACAAAATTAAAGACGACGGTCTGGATCATCTTCATTCAACTCATGGACAAGCTGAATTTTATAAGGATGAAATTTATTTTTCTTTAGTAAACGTACCACAGACATTTGGGAAACGTTACAAATATTTGCTACTGATCTGGTGAACGTCTGCGGATCTTCAACAAACTGTGCAACAATTTCAAATTGTTTGTCTTCGTCCAAAGAAGGACGACCTGATCGTGGAGCATCTGAGATGGATCCAGTTACTCGGAATTTATTCACTAAAGTTCTTAGGTATTTCCTTGTCACAGGTCTATCAGGATGTGCAACATTGAACCGCCTTTCTGCCTCATAATAATTTTCATTTGAAGCTCCGAAAGTAAATATCATGTCCACTTTATCATCGTGACTTTGTGGCATTATTATGCATAGGCAGTAATAATAATTAGAGGAGATAATTTAAAAATAAGAATGACAAAGCTATTCAAAAACAATAACAGACACACATTAAACAAAACACTTCACGAAACAGTAACACACAATAATGATACCAACACTGTATTTATTAATACTACAATGTTTTTGACAGTGACAATTATTTCATTACCACTCTAAAGTATGACCTATTCTGATGAGATTGAACCAAAGAAGGGGCTGGTTTGTACTAAACCGTACCTCAAACTGGGAAAGTCCGCAGTACTAAGGTCACTCATTGCAAACAAACATCTTATCAGTAGGCTTTACAATCTTCATTGGAATCTTTGTCCTTTGCATTCCTAACTGATTTAGAACACAGAAAAAAAATAACCCAGTTGTTTCAGAGAAAGTAACTTTACCTTGAAAACTAATGTAAGTGTAGACTTCAATAACATTTGACGGGCTACCATTTTTGATAGAGAAGAGATAGCGAACTCTGGTTTTCACCATTCTTTAAGTTTTTGTAAACACTTAAAAATGAGGTGTCACTTGAAGCAGGTTTACATTTAAAATTTTTGAGTTGCCCCCAAAATCCCCCATTTTTGGGGGACACTCAAAATTTTCAAAATCATAAAATGAAACTTCCTGCTAAGATTGCACGACCACCAAAAGGATATCTCTGTATATTTACTTAGAAAAATATTAGAGGGGGGGGGTCTTGACTTTTTATTCACCCGGTATAACAGAGGTATTTATACCAGAATGGAAAAAACTTTTACTATCACTTGCAAGAAAGGGTTAAAGTTTTATTTCAATTTTGTTTTGTTGTTCTGTTTTTTTTTTTTTTTAAATTATTCAATTAAATATTTTTCTTTAAGTAGTATACATATCTCTAATATCATACTTGTGTTTGTTTAATGTTTCATATTCATTTAATTCCTTTTAGTGACATGAAGAAACAGTTTGCACAAAATTTATGTGAGATGAAGTTTCTTAAAGGGAAGAATGAAAAGGATTACGATGCAAATATAAATTCTGACAACATTGCTTTAGTAAAAGCTATTATATGTGCTGGTCTTTATCCCAATGTTGCTATAATAAAGTAAGTCACCATTTTTTTTACCTGTCTTTCTTCTGTAAAAGTTGTTTAAATTTTTAATCATTTGCATAATCATACCAGGTAATGAATTTTTAACTAAATGTAGAATAGTTACAATTAAGGTTTAGTTAAACCTGAAAGTATAAAAAAGATCTCTTTAATTTATAGAAATATTTTGTATAAATGTTTTAGGTATCTGAAAGTTTCAAAAAAAGGAATACTGCGTCGCAGTATAGTTACACCAGAAGATGGAGCCGTATCATTGCATATCAAATCTGTTAATGACCACGAAAGGGAATTTGAAAGTAGATTTTTAATGTATCATTTAAAGCTTAAATCGACTTCCGTCTTTTTACATGACTCAACTATGGTGTTTCCATTGCCTTTACTATTTTTTGGACAAAAATTTGAAATCTCACTTGAAGATAATGATGTGATCATACATGTAAGCAAAGATATACGCTTCACATGTTCAGAATCAACTGCTCTTTTGATTAAGGTAAAACAATTAATTATTCTTATGCATATGTATGTAAATTTTACTTCCATTCTCATTTTACCATAAATAGACATGTCACAATTGAGAAATGTTATTATTTCTTCTTTCTTAATTAATAAAGATACCTTTATAGGATAGAAATATATGAGGGTGGAAGCCAAAATATCCAGAAATTTTCATTCTATACTTAGTTTTAGATCACATAGTTAAGTTGTTTAATTGTAGGGTAAAAAGTCAAAAAACTATGGATCGGAAAAATATTTCCTTTTTAAGGAATTTATGAGTCCCGAGTTCTCTGAAGAGTCACTTTTCAAAGGCAGGGGAGAAGGGGATCCAAAAATTGTTTTTGTGATTACTTGTATTTCATAAAGTATGAATTTTACTAAAATATGTTTTAAGCCACTTTTAAAGATTATAGAATTTTCCATGTATTGATTTTTTTTACTTGTTTCGTTGCAATTAAAATCGACAGAGTAAAGGGCTTTTAAACTAGATCACTGTTCAGCACAATGTCTTTTACACATCTTTATTGTTAATAACAAAAAAACCAAAATTTGTATCAGAAATTTTAAAAAAAAGCCTTTATTTTGCTCTAATAATGAAAAGAAACCAAGTTATGATTGAAATAAAGAAAAAAAGACGAGTGTACAATTAAAAATTAAACAATTCTTGAATAACAATTGGGTTAAATAAAAATTGGGTTTTTATTATCATCTTGTGAAGTGTGAATTTTATGAATTTTTTTTACATACATTTTTTAAAGATCATAAAATTCCCAATATTTTGGTTTTTTACTCATTCTATACTATTAAAATTGACAGAATTATAGCCTTTTAAAGATGATACTGAAACTACCTCACGCAATGAACTTTAGATGATTGTTCATAACTCGAGGGGCAATGTTGTATCACAAATTCCAAAAATAATTATTTTAGATAATTTAATTGCCATCATTTAAGTCATTACTTTTTGCTACATGAGGAAAATTTACCCAATTACGATTGAAATTTAAAAAAGACACATGTATCAAATATTTTTTTTAAAAAAACGATTAAATGTCACAATATTCTTCTATATTTTGGTTTTTTACTAGTTTTGATGTGAATAAAATTGACCACATTATGGTTTTTTAAATTTCTTACCCTACAGAAATTTGTTAAATGGTAGCCTACTGAAACTACTCCCATGACTTTTATCCATCTTAATTGTTAATAACTGATCAATCTCTGTAACTAACATTCTATCTACACAACTTTGGTTGTATGCCCTTTACCACTTAGTTCCTCGCCTTTTCCAGAAAACATAGTGAATGTAATACACAAGCTACCTTGTTCACATAAGGAGTACAATATGAGGGTTTATAATGTCCCAGCCATTATCTGCATATAAAACTACATTATAAAACTCAATACGCAATAACATACATCAAAACAAACAAAACTTGAAATTATTACCAAACACAACAATTAACAATCCTTCTAAACACGGTACGAGATACATAGCTTTTCATGCTCGAATATTGCTCTCACAAATACCTCATCTTTATTCTATTGCTAAGTATTATTGAAAGGATACAGTCACACCCGAACAAAGTCCGAGTCATTTCCTATCGGTTACACTTACATCAAATGTGGTAATATTCTTTTATTGGAAAAGTCATTACTTTTTGGGGAATATGGAAAAAATAGTTTCACTAAACTGGGCTTTAACTTATGTAACTTTTTCAATTAGTATCCAAAATTTCATTGAGGTAGACAGGCCTATGCTATAGCAGTCAAAATTTTTGCCAATTTTCAACAGATCTTTAAATGGTTAACTCAATTTTTCCATTAAAAAAAATACCTTGAGATGCATTTTGTGGTACCAAGTCACAATTAAATCTTATAATAATAAATTACCTTGTATGGTTCATCTTGTGACTTCAGTTGATTTCTACATTATGACATGTTTCAGAGTGGTAACTCCATCATCAGATATACGTTTAAATTGTTCACTCAGAAGAACTCATTGTACATTAAAATGTTTACAATAACACATCCCTAACACAAAAATTAATTAAAACAATAATGTCTTTTACTACGTGTACATCCTGGCATGTGGTTGAGGACTGTATCGTACAGATGATGGGACTGAAATGAAAGCTGATAGTTCAAAATTTCGTCTGATCTATTTTCGAATGCTCTGTAAATTTCAAACTCTTTGTTAACATTAATTATCCCGCCCTTTGTATACAAATGTATGGGCATGGGCTCTACACTAGAGAAAAAATTGCCTGGTCTATAGCTATTTTCTGTAAGGACAATTTATTTTGTATACTCCGGACTTTGTTCCATTGAAGTACCAGTTCTACGCTTAAGAGAAGAATATATACTATTGTTTGTATGGAACGAAAGAGAGATGTTATGTTTCTAAAATATGTTCTTTTAGACGTTGGGCAAGAGGTTGGTGTATTCTGAGGAAATAAACTTATTAACCCTAGTTGTGTCTATTTCAGTGTGTTTTCTATTTAATTTCTTATGGGGTTCTTGATCAGCTTGTCTATTAATGTGTTACTGTATCGTTGGCTTCGGCTATGTGTTTTATGTTGTTGATTTCACTATTGTTAAGTCGAGAAAATTTAAGTGTTTGTTATTCTCTTTTTCAAGCTTGAACTGGATTTTTGGATTGATACTATTCATGTAATTCACTAGGCTGGTGGCTTGCCTGTTAGAACCGTTAAAAACTACATGTCGTCGGCATAAAGACTGTAGAATATGATGTTTTGTTGGTACTTGTTACAATTAGATATTAGGTGTTTTTTTTTCATACTGATTCAAATATATTTCAACTAATAGTCCTGAAAGCGGTGAACCCATTGCTAGCCTAGGTAGGGTGTAGAAGCTATTTTATATGTCTACAGTAGCAACAGTAACATTCTTCCACAGTAACAAATAGTAACAGTATATATTCTTCTCAAGCGTAGAACTGATACCCCTATAGAAAAATGTCCGGAGTACACAAAATAAATTGTCCAGATTGCAACAAATATTATATAGGTCAAACTGAGGGAACGTTTAAAAACCGATATAAAGAACATCTTCCCAGTAATAAATTCAACATCATCAAGTCCAATATATACTGTATAATTATACTTTAATCAGTAATTAATTGTTAGACAACCAATAGGTTTATATCCTTGTATAAGGTAACATTGTCCAACTTGAAAATATTAATCCAATCTAATCAACTTCAAAGAACTCATACAGTAAAAATTTATACTCTAAAAAGCAAAATTAATTGTGCTTATATATTATATTGTGTATTATATATAAAAAAGTGAATGAAGGGAAGGCAAGATAGCTTAGTTTATATTTTATAAACATAAACATTTTAGAAAATTATTTGAAAGTCTTTGTTTAAGGAAAATATGATTTTTATGCAAATTTTATTTTGTTTCAGGAATTAAGACAAAGATTGGATTGGTTGTTAGAGCAAAAAGTGAGTCATCCTAGGGTTACTAACTGGAGTCTTGATAGTGATGAGGGGATACTTCTGAGGTATAATCATCTATTAATTATTAGTTTATATTTTTTTGGTTTAATCATCACTAATTGTACTCTGCATAATATATGGTCATTTGTACAGTTGCTTTAAATAACCTCCAATATAGCAACAAACACAACTCTGTTAAGTACAGTAATATCAAATGGTGGCTTGATTGTTAAAATATCAATATCATAACACAAACATTGAACTTCAAAATTTGATTTTATTCATAGTTGTGGCTTATCTTAATTTGTTATGTTTTTTTTTTTTTTTTTTAAACTACAAACCATCAGTTTTGTATGAAAAATTATGTAAATTGGCCTAGTGGAACTCCTATGTTATTTATTATGAAACTGCAATATCTAATTAATCAAAACTATATGCTGAATTGCTTCTAGATGATGAGGATGGCGGCAATTAAGCGTTTTAAGTCCAGAAAATAATTTTAGTGTATATTTAAAAAGTACAAGGTCTGTTTGGAAAATTATATCCATTTTCAATATCACAGAAAATATCATTGGACTAATCAGATGGCTGTTAGATGCCGTGTTGAGACGGTTTGAGAATAGCTCAAATTGCTCAATTTACATAATTATCAAAAATAATCAATTAGAAGGCCGAATTAAAATAAGGTATAGAATATGCATACCTAAGCTATGCAACAGACAGTAGAAAGCTTTCACGGACAAGATTCATTCTGTCTGTGAAAAATAATTTTGTTAATATGTATAAATTTTATAAAAGCAATCTTTGTAGTAGTAATTAAGAACTAATAATAGACAAAAAGAAATTTAAAACAATTAAAATTAAAAAAGTTGTAGTAAAAAGAAGAGGGGGGAAATTTATTTTGTAAAATAAAGGGAGATTTGAAAAAGAAAATTAAGGGAGATTTTAAGCAATAGTGAAAAGAGGATAATAATTAAAAAAACAATTAAAAGGGGGAAGTAGTAAAAGGGGAGTTAAACAATCAAACTTGAGGGGGTTTTGAGTGATGACGACCAAAATAATAATATTTTTATAATTTCGATAATTAATAAAAATAAAAAGGGGAAGATACATAAATGTTACTAAACAGATAATAAATTTAATTAGTAATAAAAAGTTATAACTGATTGAAAATAAAAACTTTAAGGAAAGTTAAGAGCATTTAGATATAACAAAAGGATAATATGATATTGAAAATTTGTTGTACAAAATAGGATGATCGAAACAAATAGTTAGAACCATTAAATGAGGAGGGGTTCATAACAAAGGGAGAATCTTAATTAAATGCCAACTTCAAAAGAGGATATTTCGAGAACGAAGTGGACTATCGAAAAAGTATTTAGGTACAATTTTGTTATATACCATAACGAACAACTTTGTTAAACCAAAAAACTCCATCAGTGAAATAACAAATTTTGAAAAAATTGAAATTACATTAGTGTCAGAACTCTGAAACTATGTGGACTACAACTACAAATCAAGTTTCTATAGGACCACAAGAAGCAGGAAAATAGGATTCCGAAGTCGAAAGCAAAATCGGTGAAGTGATTCAAAAGATACAGCGAAAATGAAGAATCATGCAACATTTATTTCAAAATTAGAAATTTTCATGAATCGTCCTGTAACACATAAAATAATAATAAAAAAGTATTTCTGGGTAAAAAGAAACCTGAAATAACTTCACAAATTGTCGATATTCGTTAAATAAGCTAAGGGAATTATTTTGGGGAAAATCAAGTTAAATTGGTAAAAGAAAATCCCTTAAACCCAGGGCTAAACTTTGTTGGACCGATACTCTTCATCCAAATCTCGGCGTAACAAGGCATATCCAGGAGAGAAGCAGTCACTTTTATCACTTTTCGGACTTACATACTTATAGAACTTCTAGAGACAGAAATTGCAGTACCTGTAAGAATACATCTAGATAGTCACTACAGCAGCTTATGATATTCATAAGTGTTAAAAGTACCTCAACAAAATTTATTGGAAATTTATAACGTGTATAAAACGTAGTCATTTGATTGAGAAATAATTTTTGAAATATTTAAATTCATGTTTAAGTTGGTTTTGGTGATCCTACTTCATAGGATAGTCATTTATGTGTCTCATTTATAAATTATTGTGTTGTTTCTGATTTAAATATAAATAATTAAAATTTGTAGAGGAATAGTTTTGAAGATTTGGAAAATAGAATTTTTAAATTTTAAATTTAATAAAAATTTTCAGAAGATTAAATTTGTTAAATTTACAAAATTAAATTTTGTTAAATCTTACACTGCTTATTCATATTTATTATTGAGAAAACCCATATATGTACGTTTGCAGATAAAAATTTTTGAATTTGATGTGTGTGCTCTTTAGGTTAAGTAATATTGATATATACTAGAATCTCTGTTAACCGGCCTTGGATTAACCGGCCTATATCGTAGTGTACTGGTTGGATGAGAGTTTCCAAAAATAAATTGTCATTGAAACACCAAATCGGCGGCGATATCAAACGACTTTGTCGATAGCGGTATCCCATTGTCGGCGGTGTAAAAACACCGCGGTGGCGATATCAAACGACTTTGTCGATAGCGGTATCCCATTGTCGGCGGCATAAAAACACCGCGGCATTGGCACCCGTCGGTATAGCAGACATACACCCACAAAAACGTTTCATGGGCCACTTTTTTTCCACAAATCATTTTAGTATACATTATGGAAAATATAACATTTCTTTTCAGTTTTCGGAAGCGTGTGTTGGTATCGTTTGAGACGCGGTTAAATGTGTCAAAAGACTTGACAGAGGGGAATCTGTAAAAAAGCTTTGTAGTGTTTAATTTTTTCATATTTGATGTATAATATACATAACATAATATATACGATACATTTATGTACAATAAAATGAATTGCAATAACATCTTAATTGCATAATTCTTAGTGCTACCTGATTAAATAAGCTTTCTTTGAACGAAAACCGATTTTTCATGGGAACCTCGGATTAACCGGCCAAACGGGCAACCAGCCCGGGTGTCAGTCCCGACTAGACCGGTTAAGAGGGATTCTACTCTCTCTCTCTCTCTCTCTCTCTCTCTCTCTCTCTCTCTCTCTCTCTCTCTATATATATATATATATATATATATATATATATATATATATATATATGTGTGTGTGTGTGTGTGTGTGCTGGTAAACCTATCTTACAGATAGAATTTGGAAACCTAACGCTCCCACACGGCACAATCCTTAGAAAGAGTCGTACACTTTAAAAAAGGAAAGTAAAAGAATTGACTGAGCAATAAAAAATAAAATTGAATGAAATACAAGTTTTGTCAAAGAGTAAAGTACTCCTAAAATTTGTGTATTCATCTTGTAAACTGTGCTAATTAATCTGTGAATTCAGTTTAAAGTCAGAAAAGAAAAGTTAAAAAACTGGACTATGTACCAAAGGTCCAGATAACGTAGCTTAGTGATCAGATTTAATTAGTATAGAAGCAGAACATGCCCACAATAATGAGCGAAACTATCATTGGAATAGACATTCAATAAAAGAGTTAAGCATAGGTTGCGAATGTGTGGTTGAGCGAAAGAAAGAGAAAAGGGTGCAGTTACGTTGGAGTGTGTACTGCTGTGTGCCCATCATATTCACAATGAATGAGCAAGTAGATCAGCGAATATGCATCAAATTTTATCTAACACTTTAATATTACATTTTTTAAATAATGGAAGGGCCTTGGTAGTTTGTAATGTAGAACAAAATTTAACATCAGAGAAAGAAGAGTTGACTAAAACTTGTAAAGGTTTGACTAAATGAGCCAAAATGAAATCTTATCAATGTCCGTAGCTTTTTTATTCTTCAAATTTCTAATCATCCTAGAAATCTCATCCACACACACACACACACACACACACACACACACACACACAGAAGAAATAAATATAAATAAAACTGTTGTTCCCATGGATTGGTACAGAATTAAGAGTTTGACTATCGGTTATATTACGAATAAAAAGATTAGCAGTACATGATGGTTCAGAATATTCAGTGCAATAATTAAACTATTATATAGTCTTGATAATATTTTGTAGCCAAATTTAACTCATTTTCCGTTACAATTTATAAAATCACTCAAATATAGTTTTTTTAAACAATAAATAACTCACATATACTGGGTGAGTCACACTAACTTAAAAAAAAAGAAGAAATTAATTGTTTTTATGTGTAATCATTTAATGATCAATGGACTAATCATATGCTCAATGAACTAAACACCCGCTCAATGAAAACATAATGAGTAGACATGTGTATATTTTCCAATAAACGTTTTTTGTTTGTACCTTCAAAAAGATAGAATTACAGTACTAATAATAGATTTCTACTAATTTTAAGTTAATAATCTGCATTATGAAAACCTTTGTTTAGCTGTATTTACTGTAAGGGAGACGGTGGTGAGAAAACTCCTCATCCTGTCTCGGTCTTGGGGTGTATATCAAGTCAGAAAACGTTTGCTCACTAGGAAATATTACCAAATAACATTGTCATTCTTGATTTTAGATCCAATGAAACGTTCACAAACAATAAATTATTTAAAATGTTACCCTTTATAAAAAATGTAGCCTCTTCTGGATGTAGCTTATGGTAATGTAAATGTGGAAGTTTTATGTTTATAGAAAAGGCTACAATTAATGCCTGTTAAAATAAAAATATTAAAAAAATAAAAACTGACGGGGAAAATCAGAGACAGGCGCCAAACAGACATTGTTTCAAAAACTACTATTTTTGACTCGGGTGCTTTTGGCTCTTTCTTGTGTTCAACATAAAAATGTATTATTTCTAATTTTTACTTTACACTATTTATGTTACAATAAGAAGATGAATAATGTAGAATTACAACAAACTTCTTCAAAGTAAATTCTTTTTCCTACCACCATATAGTATAGTACAGATACTATCTGTGTCCTGTGTTAGTATTTGGTAAGCTAGATACATTTTACTGTTGATGCTCTGTTTCTAATCTCTCTATTCTTCCCTCTCTCTCTCTCTCTGTCACATGCCATCAAACATCCGACTTTGTACTATCTTATCAAATTATATAATCGCTGTGATATTAAAATAAAGAAATGAGAATAGATGACATATATTTATCCTTATGCGGTAATGGGACAATAGACATTCGGTTCATGTTTAGTAGTGCGTCTTTAAAACACAATATATTCAGGATGGTTTTGTTCATTATGTAGCAAACTTCCCAATATTCTCAGTCGATAATTTTACTCTTTTGCAATATTTTTAATTATTTGCTATGTTATATATTTTTAACTCTGTAGTTTAACATTTTCAGGAAAAAGTTGGTTTTTTCCGTAACCTAGTAAGGCAAGAGTTTGTTTAATCGTTGGTTTTACCAGATGTAATTTTTTTATTTAACTCAACAGATAAATACCACTCTCTGAATGATTTGTTTCTAATGCAATACAAAAATGCTAAGACTAACAACTATAACTTAATAATTCAATTTTATTTTCTTAAATAAAGCTTCTGCTTACTACTTAGTGTTTGTATCCCTTGTATAGAATCAGTAATATCTATTTTCTACCTATAATTATTATATCTCCTTACCTCTTCCCTGCGATAGCTGCTTTACCTGAGTTATTCGCTTCCTGGATAACACACCTTTTTTTTTCTCTCATTGCGTACCTTCTAACAATAGTTTAAGGGTCTATTATTTAATACTCTGAAAAAATGTTATATAATAAAAATCCTTATATGGATGGTTTATTTTAGTTCAATCGTGTTGCTTTGTGATTTTCTTTCATTAATATAGGCCCGCTGTAACCAATTTAACAGTATTAATGACACATACTACTGCATAAACGACGTGAATTATATTATTTTTCAATTTTTTTCAAATTTAAACATTATACAAATAAATTCAATTATTCTTTGAGTTATAATTTTGAGATTTGATTTTCTTTATTTTAATTGATGCTTAGTTTTATAATATCAGTTTGGACCTTGTTCAAAAACTGAGCTAGGTTCATAAAATCGAGCCAGGTTTGTAAATTCATATCATGCTCAGAAAATCAAGCCAAGCTTGGAAAATCTAGCTGGGCTCGATAATTTTAGTGTCGTCCAAAACTCAAGCTTTAGTTAAGCTCTCAGCTCGAGCTTGACTCGAAATTTGAGAGCTCGCACAGCCCTAGTTACTAATACACTCATTTTTTTTTAAAAACACCTTATTTTTGTTCCTTCCTTATTAAAAATATTCCTAAAATCTTTTAAATAAATAAACAAATGGCTTATTGGCAGAAAATTCAAGTGTTTAAACAAAGGAAAACATAATTCGGTCATTAATTTTTTCATTATTATACAAACAATGTTTTTATACGAAAGTAAAATTAGCTTCATTGTTTTTTAATATTTTCCTCCCTAACATGTTATCCCGTACTGAAGTCTAGAATTAATTAGTCCGAAACAAACATTTTTCATAACTTGTAAAGAAATTAAATATAGTATATAAAATTTTCTCAACGGACCAAAATAATTCTGAATTTAATTGTTTAATATAGAATTCCAACTACAATTTTCATCATAAACAATTCTTTAATGTTAGATACCCTTCCTATCCTAATACAAGATACATTATTAACATTTATAAACTAAAGTATACATTTCCTCAGGACTATTATTGTTTTAAGGCTCTGCGGGAGTGAAATAAAATATCTGAATTGTCACCAATGCAACACTAGGGGATGGGAGATTTGTGAATTACTAGCACCTTTGACCCTAGAAGCGGCACCGACCCGCTGAGCGGGTCGATTTGCAATTTAGACATAGTCTATCGACCAGAAAACACGTATTTTGCAATTCAACATTACGCCCACTTAGAATCGTCCTATCGCAATAAATAAAATACCGTTGGAAAGCGAATGTTCCGTAGATGCATAATCATGCAAAAAATAAAATACCACAAAACATTATAAATAATATTCCAAAAATTTTGTGAAGTTCGCATATTTTTTATGCGTAAAATCATAGATTTGAACTGTGCGGTTTTTAGTAAAAGTGACATCATTTTTCCCCATATGATTACAAATCTATTTTTCTATCAAATAAGTCGACCAAAACACTGTTCTATAGATCACATGTTTCTCTTTCTAACCGTAGTTTACAAATTGTTCTGTGACTCATAGATCGAAAGATATTTCTACTTGACGATAGTAGAAACCTTACGGAATGAAATTCACTTGGTATTCGGTGCAGTTTACTAAATAGGATTATCGATTACTGATTCGATTTTTTGTAATCGAACTTTATAGTATGTTGTAGAGGAAATTTCATTCTACAAGTTGGTAGCACTTGATATAGGATTATGTTATTCTGTCTCCTTTTTTCAAGTCAGAAAATAGCCATTTTTAGGCGAGTGTGTCACACGGAAGGGGCGTGGCGCTTTGTTTTGGGAATACATATTTATTTTATTTTGAAGGTTTGTGTATACAAATTGTATATAAATTGTGTATACAAGTTACAATATATGTGTTTTTATTTCTAAAGTTTATGTTTTTGAGTGAATTTCTAGTTTGTGAATGGTTTATATTTGGGATAACCTAAAAGGTATGTTGTAAACATAGGCCTATATGCAAATTTTCTTATATTGAGTATTTTATTTGATTATACAAGTGAATATGTGTGTTATTCTTTGTAAAGTATATTGTTTTAGTGAAATCTAGTGATTTTGTCTTAGGCCTAGCTTTAGAAAGTTACTAATTACGCCTAAATTGTCGAGGTGTCAAACCTAACCTCACTTGTCAGAGTATCACTTTTTAGGGGAAATCGTTATTTTTATTTTGAAAATGTAACAAATTATTATTTTTTTCCCCTAAATATATTCACAAATATATTATAAATCTCTAGTAATCGTTGAAAAAATTCATAAAAATCTATTTGTATGGTGTAGATTACCATTTCTGTGAAATTATTCTCTCCGTTACTCTCCGATTTTTTGGTATTTGACCAAAAAACTCCAAATGTTTTACATGTAACATTTTTTCACTACACACCTAAATTCTATGCACCTTTCTGAATATAATGATATATAGAACTTGTGTATAAAATATATATTACTATTTTTGGTAAATTTTTGAAAAAAAAAATGACCGTTTTACTTTTTTTCGTAAAAATTTTTTTTTAATTTTAAAAATGTAACAATAATTTTTTTTCCTAAATATATTCACAAATATTACACAAAACTTTTGTATATCTTAGAAAAAGGTGGTAAGTTATTGATTTTGGATGATACAGGTTTTTTTGAAAAATGTTAACTTAATTTTTTGACATGTAACATACTTACTCCAAAACTAAAAACTATGTAATAAAATAATTTTTTATTACATAGATGAATTCTATGCATCTTTCTGAGAAAAATGGTGTCTTATAAGTTAGGTTTTGTATAAAAATAATATTTTTTATTAATTTTTAAACAAACGAAGAATTGTCAAGAAAATTAACCATGCCGCTTCTAGAGGCCTTTGCCCAATATAGTCCTAGCTTCATTTCCCAGGGCGGGAAAACTCAAAGTAAATTCCTAATAAGGACATCAGGGTTTATTTTTGTTTCAAAACTCATTTTGAGATATGACCGGTGTTTTTTGATAATTTGTTTGTTTGATTTGTAAATTTTATCAAATAAGCTGTTCTCGGCTTATCGTGGGAGAGTGTAGAGTTTCGCTACCCATTTAGCTAGATGAATCCAAATCACTCTACTATGTGTAAGTTTTATTTGCCTATTATATTGGCAAAACAGCTTCCAATGTATAGCTTTTGTCTATTAATAATTTTGATAAAATTTTAGCATGTTGCAATGTATTCAAAATATCATAAAACGTTATAACTAATGTTTAATTAATTGGTAAAGTTTGTGTATTTCGTAGCAAACGTCATTCTTTGTCTAATTTTCACAAGTCCATATTTCTGTCTAACAAATCTACAGTGACATCGTTCTATACAACGATTCTTCATCTATCGATCTGTGCTTTCCAAATCTTTCTAACTGTTATAGTTTTTAATCTATAAAAATTAAACAAAATCAAGAAATTTAACATGTTTTTACAGCCTAAAAATCATATTTTTCAATTCTACTTTGAGCCTAGTAAATATTATTGTATCAGAATGTATTATAGATCATTGTAAAGGTAATGTTTCAAGCTTTCATAATCATGTAACTGAAATTTTATTCAGCAAAAGGTAAAAATTAAGGCAAAAGAATTTTAAAAAAAATTTAAACCTACATCTTTGTTGAATTAGGTGATTTGCATCTTTTGTTATTTTATCAACAAAATTATTAAAAAATCACTAAAGCATCTTATTTTTCATGTCCTCTACCTGGATTTTGTCTATACTATTAATTTTAAATTTCATATCATTAATTTCGTCTACAGTCCTCTACTGAACTGTAGTATCTTTTTATTATTTTCGAACTGCTGCAAATAATATAATTGTTTACATTTTCTTATATAATTCACCAACCAAGATTTATAATGTTTAAAATATCTTTTAAATGAGTTGGTCAAGAGATACCTGATAAGAAAGAGGAAAGAGAAGAATCTAACCCAAGAATACATGAAGAAAGTGTAGCTCTAGTTAGGGTACCTCAGGATTGCCAAACCTGTACTTGTTTGCGTGCAGGTTCTGAAAGCTAAGAGAACACAACACAGTCAAGGCAGCTGATAGCAATTCCAAAAGAGTACTGTGTAGGCCATTTTAAAAAGTGGAAAAGATTCTGTGATAAGAAGGGACTAAGGCACCATGGTTTAATACATATTTAATAATATTATAAGGCTGGATACTTTCTGGAGAGATCTTGTAAATCAATAATACACCAAATTTAAAATAAATATGACATCAGTTTAAACTAAAATAGAATGTATTTATGAATTAAATATGCCATAATATTGTAGTTATTAATTGAAATAAATTTATCTCCATAATTTCCAATATGTGCTATTCAAGTGTACTGTTTATATATTAAATCTGATTCTAGTTGAATGACATTTTGCTTTTGATTTCAGAGCTATCATTAAGTTAATTTCATATGAAGAAAGGCAGCTTACCAACACATATGACCCCGAAGTTGATACTTATGAGTATAAGTCTGATGGTAATTGTACAGACTAAATTCCTCACACCTGTAATGAGAATTATTTTTTATTTATCAAAATAAATTGTATAATATGAAACCATTAAAGTCAATAGGCTGTGAATGTAATGGAATTTTATATTTATTTTTAAATTTCAGTGATTTGAAAATCAATCAAGATTAAAACTGAATTTGTAAATACAATTATAATGTGAAGCATGTTTTATTTAGAAAATAACTATTTGTTTTACATTTAAGGAACTTCGAAGCAAATACCAAAAGAATGTGGTCATTTTCTTGATCTTTTCACTTAATCCTAAGGTAATATAATCGAGCTATTTATAAATTGCTATATTAATTATATTATTTTGTCTTGATTTTATAAAAGTGAATACAAATACATTTGTTGTACAATTATCAAAATTAATCTATTGTTGAGCTGGTTATTTAAAAACCAATACAAATTCTTAATTTGTGTCTTTTGTTCTTTCGCTAGGAAGGTCTGAGAAGGCATCCTCTTCCAAAACAACCTTGTTTCATCTGCGTTGAAAACTTGTTCTAGTAAATAGCATATTCAGATAAAATTGCTTAAATTATTTTGGAAATGAACTTCCTGTTTCATAATCCGCAGGTGCTGTTTCTCCTATTATTTTCACATTGTGTAGAAGAACCCTTCTTTTAAATTTTTCAAACCAACCTTTACTGGCTGTAATTGTTGTTTAATTTTCACCGCTACTTTCACCGCCATTTAGAACAAAATGGTCATATAAACGTTTTGCTTTTTATCGAACAATAACAGAACTGAGTGCCATCCTTTTCTGAGATTGATCTTCAATCCATAAATTCAATACTTTTTTTGTTTTTGTTTTTTTGTCACGTCAAAACGGACGTAACTTTCGCTGCTTGAAAAGTTTCTTCTTTTACACTTCTGTGTATGTTTTCTTCACTTTTTTTTTTATATAACAGACTGTTGATTCATTTATATTAAAGCATTTTGCTACTGAAGCTATGCTTTCATCACGTTTTCATAACTTGTGTATGCCTTTTCTTTTCATTGGGCAATTTAGAAGACATTTTTTGAAGATCAAAATAAAAATGTAAATGAAAAAATAACAAAAAAACTTAGAAATGGTTACATGATAAAAAAACGTTCCTGTGCACTAAAACTTGAAAACACTCACTTCTAACTCAAAGTAAATTAAATAACATTTGTTTGGGATGAGATTAAATGGAAAAAACGTTTTAAAAAATGTAAAATCAAAAAGGTATTTAAAAATAAAAGAACAAAACTTTGAAATATTTATATGAAAAAAGAAAATTATAAATAATAGCTCTCAACTAAGACTTGAAAACAAACACTACTAACTCAACGCCTTGATCAGTACTTTCTGTCCAAGGTCAACCGAAGAATTTTTCTGAATACAGGTAAAATGGGGGAAGTGCGTCATAACCAGATATGAGACGCCTTCTACCAAGCTGTGGTGGGGGAACCAGGTAGGCAATAACTTCTAGCTATCTGTAGTGGGGTGTTACGCGAAAACCTGAATACCGAATCCGTGGACAGTGAAGGACAACTGTATTTCTTTTGGAATAACCCTACATTCATTATTCTATTTCTAAAATTAGTTGGTGGTGATTTATACTTGACCTTTATACAATTTGTTATTTTATCTGTTTCTATTAATTCATTTACCAAGATAATTTAATAATATTATTTTTATTACAATAACCTGTTATCACATTGGTGCTTCTTATGAAATTTGAACATTATGACATTATGAACTCACATTGCTCATTATTATTAAACGACTGATAGTTAAAACTTGACTGTTCTTTTTCCATAAATTGTTTTTATTACCAACATAAAGATCCTTTTTTTTAATTCGTTTACCATTAGCTTTTTATAAAGTATAATGTGTTGCCTTGGACTGTTTAATATATAATATAGGTAATTACCTTAGAGGTTGTCCTCAGTCCGTATAATAGTTTGGCTACAGCGCTGTTTCGCCGAACACTGTCGGCTTCATCAGGCCCGCACTAACACGTAACACAACACAACACTAACACATATAAAATCGGAGTATGACTCGTCGTACATAAATAATAAAATTGTTTGTGGCCACATTATAGGTCTTACTTGTCCTGCTGCAGGTATGGTACTCATACCTATGCCATATGGTAGAGTACCATACCTGCAGCTGGACAAGTAAGACCTATAATGTGGCCACAAACAATTTTATTATTTATGTACGACGAGTCATACTCCGATTTTATATGTGTTAGTGTTGTGTTGTGTTACGTGTTTATGTGTTAGTGCGGGCCAGATGAAGCCGACAGTGTTCGGCGAAACAGCGCTGTAGCCAAACTATTATACGGACTGAGGACAACCTCTAAGGTAATTAACTATATTACATTAGCTTTTCTTCCAAATTTTTTTTAGTTTTGAGAAACTATGGAAATCTGAAGACACAAGACTTTAGGCATAAATGAATAATTTATACATCCAAACATATCTAGTAACTATGTCGATACTGCAGTTATATGACTGAGCATTGTCATGAAGGAGACTGACATTTTTTTGTGTTCCTTTGTAAGCATTCATGGAACCCACCCCTCAAATCTTCCTGTACTGGAGCTCAACAGAAACAATGCCATAAATTGCAGGTTGTGAAACTTAAGTTAAAACCTATTGCACGCAGTTCATCAATAGTGAAGTATCTTTTTTCATAAAAATACATATCGACTTTCTTCTCAAGTTCTCTATTATATTATGACAATTAGCCGGTCAGATCGTGACTTATCATCATGAGTATCATTTAGTTCATTTTTCTTTAGAAATTCACCTACATTTTCCTAATTCATAAATCCTTCTCCTTACAGTTCAACAGGTTGTTGATGAATATTTTTTGCATTCAAAAATCTAATCAAAGAGGGCATTTACAAACAACAGGCTTCACAATCGACATTGTGTTTTACAATATAATTTAAACAAAAACTAACACTTTAAATGTACTGATGACATTGTGAGGGACCTATAGAAAACATTTGACTTTACTCTTCTGGCTTGAGTGGTTACGGTACATAAACTGTTCTTTCTTAAAAAATTACTCCCACGGATCACTGAATGCCAATGAAGAGACATATTTTCATAAAATTATTTCCGATTCCCTTTAAAAAAAATGTATAAGCTTAAAATTAGTGGCATGAAAAAATATTATTTTGAATATAAGCTACAATTGTTATCTGAATATACTATAGTTTATAAAGATATGATGTATTTCTGGTCCTTTATAAAACATTTATTAAGCTATGACCTCAGAACACAATCTATGGTTGTGTTCATTATCTTTATTTTGCACTAAATAACAGGATTAATAAAAAAAATGAAAATCATCCAGAATAAGATTGTATTTTAAATTAACTAAGAAGTAATAAACAGACTTCGCCAGAGGAGTTAGATAATTACTTGGCAATAGATAACATTTTCTTACAACACACGGCAATAAAGATTACACATTTTATGTGACCTTTCATATTGAAATTATCATCAACTTGTTAATTTGAGAAATGCTATGTCATTAACTTGAGCTCTCTGCATTCCATAATATACAAATTCCCCCATGAAGGAACCACAATATTTTAATGGCATTATTTACATAAAATCCAACAATGATGAAAATGATGGAAGTTTTTTCACAAAATACTTTGTTTAGTTGTATAATAAGGATGTTCACTTACACTTGTGTTAGATATTGAGTTAAATTTTTAATTCTGTGGTGGTTATAATGCATCTATCTTAAATAAAAGTTTCTAAAGATTATAACTGAGTAATGTTTATAAAAACCTTTAGAAGAATTAATTTGTACTCAATGATATTAGTTCAAGAAAGTTAAATAAGCTTTTGTACTACTGAAAGAGTGTTACTGTCCTTATTATTATTATTTTTTTTGTGCAATTGCATTTAATAACTCCGCCAATTTCCAACAACCATGAGCCAATTGTGCACTGTAAATTGTAGAAAAAACTTTGTTTTGAATGGGATTCGAACCTACAGCCTTACTGTTGCTCTTAAGAAAGTAACCACTTAACCCACTTGGGTATCAGAGAACAATAAAATACTACCTAGTTCCATTTGAGGAATGAAAAGTCAGATTACTTTTTCCATTTCTTCATTATAATTACCGACTAAAAATACAGTCTTAGTATTGCTCTCGATCAGAAACCAATGACTTAACCTGTGCTATTAGAGAACACAATGGAATGCTACAGAGTGATTAAAAAATCCTTAACACAGTGAGTGCTACAAACGGGAATTCCCGCGCTCCCGATCGACATGCGGAGGCTGCACGCAGGTTTTCCCGCGCTTTGTCACACACAAACATATTGCTTCAGTCTGCCCATAGCATTGAGACGGGAATCTCGACTGAGGTGTAGCAGTCAACGTGTTAAACTATAATTTGAAAATTACTTTTTTAAACTCATAAACATTTCCCTAAGTGGTTATTCTTGTTGCTTGTTATGGATATTTAGGTTCGCATAACTGAGTTAGCACCACTGCGCGATTGCATATTACAGGCAAATTAAATTATTGTTCTCATTCAGTTAAATATTAATCTTATACAAGAACAGAAAGTTTTGTTACTGGAAACTTATTTTGCAACAAGATTCTAAGAACAGTGCGTTGAATTGTTTAGGATTAGATTCCCTGAATATCCAAGACCATGTAAACAAACCGTATACCATTTAGTCAAATATGTTAAAGACACTGGTAGTGTCAATAATTAGCCTAGAAGTAGGCGGCTTTCTCTTTAACACCTCATTTCATGGGGACTGTTCAAGAAATTTTGTGTCATTCTGCTAAAAAGTCCATTCAATGGTCATCTCACCAAACAGGTATGTTCAATTCAACTTTTCAACGCCTAAAGCTACGTCAGTACAAAATTAACATAGTTCAAGAGCTGAGTGACTTCAACAACTGCAGTTTACACACAAGGATGTCCAGAATAATAACTTTTTTTGTGTTGAAGCTTTGTTAAATTTAAATGGATATGTTGACAGTTGAATTTGGTCAGCATAAACCTGCACGCTTTTCAGGAGATGAGTCATCATCCACAAAAGTTAGGAGTTAAATTTTAGGTAGATCGTGGTCACGTTCAGGTTAACTAACCTGAATTGGTCACCTTGGGGCATTCACTCACAAGAAAACAACCAAACTTGTGTGTATGTGTAGTTTTTTTTGGCGCAACTGTCACTCAGTGTCGTAGTTATTTGTACAAGTGTTAGTTTATCTCCGGTATGTATTTCATGCGTACATCAGATTGAGATTATGTCCTTATTATTGTAGTGTGATATAAGACATTTGTTGATGTGGATAGTTTGATTTAATCTTTTGTACTAAAGTAGGTTTGTTGTAATGATGGTGAGTTCAAACCAAAAACATTGTGTTCATTCGGAATGGAAGATCAGTTACTTTTTTACCCAGGTAAAGGACAATGTGTGTCCTTACTTTGTAACTTAAGTGAATCAGTTCCGAAGAAAGGGAACGCTGAACGTCATTTTTAAACTGTTTACTCAGCGATTGAAAAAGATTACACATTGAATTCTGCATTAAGGAAAGAAAAGGTAATGCAGTTAAAATATCAATTAAATTCTCAACAATCTATTTTTTTTTTTGAGACATTAGATAAGAATAAAGCAGCAACTATGGCTTCATTTTGAGTTTCTAAAATTATCGCTCAAAATAAGAAGCCATACGAAGATGGTGAGTTTATCACAGTTGCATTTTTAGAAGCTGGAAATGGTACTTATTTAACAATTTCAAAGAGAAATCTGAGATAATGCCCACTATCAAATCTGTACAGCTTTCTGATACAGTAATGACAAGAGTTGAATTTATGAGTTCTGATATAATTTCACAACCTAAAACTGACTTGGATCGCTGCCATTATTTTCCCTTACAACTTGACGAATCAACTGATTATGTTGATACAGCTCAGTTGGCTAATTTTGTAAGAATGCTTTTAGATGATTTAAAAATACCAGAAGAGCTGGTATAAGTTGACTAAGAACACAGCCTTAGGGTTGTTCTTGATCAGAAAGTGACCACTTTAACCCACATAACAACCAGAGAACACAATAGAATAACAATCTAGTTTTAACACCATTTGAGTAATAAGAAGACATATTACTTATTCCATCACTTAATTACATTTCAGACTAACAACACACCCTTAGTGTTCAACTTGATCAGAAAGTGACGACTTAAACCATACAATAGCGTGCTACCTTGTTTTAACACTGTTTGAGTAGAGGTCAGATTAGTTATTCCTTCACTTAATTACATTTCCCAACTAAGAACACAGCCTTAGTTTTCAGCTTGTTCAGAAAGTGACGACTTAAACCATACAATGCCGTGTTACCTTGTTTTACCACTGACAGTGGCGGCGATAAAAACCCGCGGGCCCCCACGCAAATTTGTTCATCGGGCCCCCCTCTCCCGATGTTTATCTTTTCCCAGATGTTTATCTTTTCGCCGGCCGGCGCCGATGAGTCACCACGATGCGCGACGTAGTGATAGCTGCATTACTTATCGGCCAACGGTAAACAATACACATACTTCGTATCATGACATTAAATAATAAATACTGCTCTCTAAAAAATAATGGTTATTGCCGTTTTGGATGCACGATGCACAATCTTGTCTGAAGACATTTTACCTTATTTTAGTAATTTCTTGACAATACTCATAAAAATATTGTTATGATAGGGGGGCCCGTCGTGGATCCGGGTCCCGGTAAAATTTCCCGAAAAATCCCGATCAAGGCTCGCGGGCCCTCCTAGCTCGCTGGCCCTCCTAGCTCGCTGGCCCGCTATTGCCGCCACTGACCACTGAGTAGAGGTCAGATTACTTATTCCATCCCTTAATTATATTTCCCGACTAAGAACATAGCCTTGGTGTTCAGCTTGATCAGAAAGCGACAACTTAAACCATACAATGGCATGCTACCTTGTTTTAACACTGAGTAGAGGTCAGATTACTTATTCCATCCCTTAATTATATTTCCCAACTAAAAGCACATTGAAACTTGAAATATATATTTTAGCATTCTGGGTGCAAATTTAATATTGGTTTGAAGATACCTGGCTTCAGTTTATCTCGAAAATCATACCATGGCTATGATAAACAGTTTAGATAGCAGTTGATGACAAAAGTATTCCATCCTGATACTTTTGAGTCGTGGATACATTTGGATAAAATGTTCTGTCTGTGGATATCAATGGATTAATTGGAACATATTTATCATTTATTAATAAATTCTCTACATTTAACATGCTCAAAAAAAGGAAAGTATCAAAACATTTAATTGTATCAGTTGTATCATTATTGAAAGGATTCTATCCAATTCTTATAGATTTTAACGTTGTGGGGTGTGAATATCAACATATAACATCTCTCCCTTCAATTCTGATAGCTCAAGGTCAGTTTAACACCGCTTATACATCTTCTTATTTTAATATGACGTTTGCTCATGTTTAACTTACTATCAGGCCTTGTTTCGTTTTATATTTAAATTAAATTAAATATATGCTCTTATTCACTTAAATTGTTTCAGTAAATTACCCTATAGGGCATCTTATTTGCTATTTGTATTGACTTAACAATTACTATAATAATATGGTCTAATACAATTATAGGGTTTATTTCCTGTAACTGACACAAATTTTATATTGTATATATAGCCTATATATATATATATATATATATATTAATAAAAAATTGAAAGTTGGAATAAGTGAGTTTACATATGTTTTAATTATATTTCAATTAAAAATCAACTTACAAAACTTAACCCCACCCATAGTGAGTAAAGATGTAACAGTACTGACATATCCTTGCTAGATCCTACATCTTTCTTCATGTAGTCTATGGGTTAAATCCCCTTTTTTTTATCTTTCCTATCAGGTCTCTCTTCACCAAACTCTTGTTCTCTTCTGACCCTGACACTATTAATATTATTTGAAGAGTAGGCGTCTCTATTTAATGCTCTTTCATATTTTTTGCCTTTAAATAACCAAAAAAGGTAAAACAGCATTATTAGTTATTTAAAAAGCCATAACAAAAACAGTTAAATAAAAATTTAACACTTTTTAAAAGGGACTAAAAAGTATAAAATAATTTTTCCTTTAAAAATTAATATTCATAATCCCATATACTGATTGTCCTTAAACTTGGTGTTAGTGAATTTTAAAAGAAATCAAAATGCTTGTAAAATGCACAACAAATAATGTAGGGCACTTGGAATAGATAATTTATGAATAAATTCACCAGTAATTTATAAATAATTATCCTGTAATGGAATTGATTTGAACTAGCATTTGATTTTTCGCTATTAGAGTTACTACTTATGATCCTTGGTGTAGCATCCGTGCAACAATTATCTATATAATATATTGAATGCACCCCACGTTTTTTGTTTTTGGAATTTAGAACCATTATGATACCTTCTCAAATTCATCAATACTAAGTTTAAGGATAATTAGTATATGGGATTATGAATATAAATTTTTAAGGTAGAAATTATTTTATACTTTTTAGTCTTTTTTAAAAATGTGTTTAAAAAATGTTTGGATTTAAATATTTTTTTAAATTGTTTGAGATAAATTTTGTTATTTCTTCTAGATATACATATACAAGGTAGCGCCTTTAGTTCTGATATACACGGAGATTGTTATAATCTTTTGTTTACCATGTAATATGTGTGGTACAAGTATTTATGCATATATATACAAGTACTCTGTGTGTGGGGGTGGTGTGTGCATGTATGTCAGTGTGTGTGTAAATTGTGTGTCACACAAGAATAGGTATATTATTTCTAAACAATTTTTTTTTTTTTTTTTTTAACAAAAGTTTTTAATCTAACACAATATTAGTGCATTCATCCAGTTCTGAGCTATGTTCAAAATTTAAACGCTCTAGACCATAAATAAGGAAGTTAGTTTAAAATTGATTACAAAAATAGTTAATTACTTGAAAAAAAGATGTTTTAATAAAATGTTTTAATCTGACCCAATATCTGACTGCATTGTTATCCAGTGGAAACACTCAATTTGTTATGTTCGATCCCCCAGTCGCAACGTTCCGATATGTACTATGGACGATGGTCAGCTACACTAGTCGAAGGAGTGGTAATGACTAATTAACTGTCAGTTTACGATGTTAAGGATGATCTTTCCTCACTCATTTCAAAGAACATATACCCACATCTACACCCCATGTTAACAAAAAGTAGAATCAAAATATCCATAACACCTAATTGATAATAATCATAGTTATACAAGTATAAATTCAAATTTAAAAATACTGCAACACATTATATTAAATATTGTCGTTCTTTAATGAACACAATAAAAGCATACCACATTTAAAAAATATAAAAATCTAACCCTGATCACATATTCAATAATACATTACATTACAATTTCAATCCCATGCTATTTTTTATTTGGTAACCAGATAAATAAATCAACTCAACCTAATACGCTAACCAATAATTGCACCCCACCCCCATCCTCAATGACGGAGATCCCTTGAAGTAAAAAAAAGCACAATCTTATCAGTACAAGTTTGAACTAATATCACAAAATAATTTCGCCAACCATGTATAAATAAAAAATCGCCTGCATAAAATAAAAAATTCTAAATGTGGTTTTAAAATTGTCTGTTTTTTTGTATTGTGTTTTATTTATTGACATTACTGAAGAGAAATATGTTGAAACCCGTCATGTATTGAAATAAGAAAAGAAACAAAGGATTGTTCAACAGCATCATAAACAGGTAATTTAAAATAATTAAACATCCCAAGTCTATTAAACATCCATAAATTATGGACTAAAAAGATCACCACATTTTTATTGTTAAAATGAAAAATCCCATGTAACGTTTTAAACGTTATTGAGTAAACTACTCTCATTTATAACATTGTTCTTATGGACAAGGAATTCAAGTTGCTGGTTGAGCTTTAATGATGTTCTCTCCCCACATGCAGTATTTTAAATAGAACAAATATTAATTTAATGTGAATTTATTAATTATTTATTGAAAATTGCTAGTGATAACATGTTCATAGGAGAGAGTTTCATATAAGAGAAAAAGGAAACAATATTTGTAACACAACACAAAATGTAATAATAATCTTTTAGATAATATTTTGGCAGCAATCTTGTGAATGATTCCTTACTAGACAGTGTTTATAAGTATTACTTATAAAAGAACTAAGTAATTTTTTTCATTTCTGAAAATAATTATTCATTCAGCTCTTTTACTTAATAGTCTGCCATTTTTCATTAATAATAAAACTATAGAAAAAGTATTAGTTGAATTTAATAATTTTTAATCCACTTCTCTGATATGTGTGCCTAGTTTTTTAGACAATGTAATTAAGAAATAAGAAATATAACACTAAACAGTGAAATAACTTTGAGGAACAAATAGTCCATTTATAATAATATTTATGTATTCTACAATATTTAAGAAGGTAAAAAAAATGTAAAACATTCTTTACTTAGTAAATGATATGCTTGTAACAAAAATCAATGAATAAAATAAAATCTTAATTCCTAATTGAAATATATGCTTAAATATGATACACCTCTTTTTCATTTCTCTGTGTAAAATCAGAATATAAATGCATTCATTTACAATAAATGAATGAAAAAACCATTGTTCAAAACAAACCAGAAAATTTCATGACTAAATATAATGTGTATGTAAAGTTTTAAACACAAAGATGTAAAATAATTAAACAAATTTAGATATCTTGCTCTTTGTAATCATAAGAGTGAAAAAAGGTCGAACTGTGGGCAGATGATAGTGCAAAAATCCTTCCACACAAGGAAATAAAACCTTCAATTTAGAATTTTTTTTAAAAGTATAAAAATGATAATCATTCTCTTTACATTCTCTTTGTCTTCTTTCAATTTGTTTTAGTAAAACGGTATTTCCTATTTTGCACTTTATATACCACCAGACTATATGAAAACAAAATTTCTTTTTATAACTCTATTAATGAGAAAAGGTTTCCTAAAGTTTGGGTTTAATTTTTGGTTTCAATAATAAATATTCTGTGAGGCATGTTTGGAAAGTAAGTACCATTAGGTAATTTAAAAAAAATTTACAATCTATTTTAAAACTATTTTATTAAAAAAATGAAGATGATACTGTAAACTACTTTTTCATGCGATTTCCACCAATATTAAGACACTAATTGTCTTAAAGTATGTAATTTCTCAAAATCGGCTATAATGGTTTTGATAAAATTTCTTTCAAGTTTAGTCTCTGAGGACCCAAACAAAAAATATTGGTCACCATCTTTTCAATAATGCTGCTTCGTGAGTTATTGGTATACAGCCTTAAGATGGAACCAATTTATGAATACCCACTTCATAGAATGGTAATCCCTGTGTTGACCAACAAAAAACTGCTTTACATGTAGGAACAAGTGAAAAGAACTTTGTGTTAAATCTAGGCTGTAGGAAGGATGATTCATTCCAGCTAAATAACATGATGGGCTCAAGTTTGATTAACAATGTGTGGCAGAATATTCATGAAGAAATACAACACTGTGATAAACATGCCTCATCTTTTGTTTTGGATTGCACTACTTTATTTCTTTAAGGTATGACAGTAGGGATACATTTATCATTGTACCCCATGGTAAGAAATAACAAGCAAAACTCTCACACAGTCCCAAAAAGCAGCGAGACATAGAAAGATTGTTCTGAGTAAAAAATACCATTTGCTTGAACTTCTGCCTTTTTTGATCTGGTATATGTCCGTGGATTGTTGCTTTAATACTGGCATAATGAAAGACAATAATGGTATTAAATGGTACACCAGTGACGATGTAACTTAAAAATTAATCATTTGTATCTCTGTATTGCGTAAAAGAAATGAGAACACAGTCACTTACTGCAAGAATTTTTGACACTCTGCACGAACATAACTTATAATAATTTTAAAATGTGACACAATTTCATATAAAACAGTTCTTAAAATATGTGTGAATTCACATGAAAATGTTGAAATTGTAAACCATCTATACAAGTTAATTAATAATGATGGTTGCCCAATCTGTTGCATGTTACCCTCTTCCTTAAAATGTCATATTTCTTGCATTTATTTGTATTTAAAGAACTATACCATACCTCACAGTCAATGTGTCTTTCAATTGTCTTATACATTTAAATCATATAAAACAAGCCATAAATAATAACTGCTTTTCGCATAATGGTATCTGTTGCTGGCTAGTATGTGATAAAATCCAACACACGTGTGTACTGAGACACCAAAGCCCTGTTTTGACCACATTTTGAAGCAGTACATACTTTCCGAACAAGATGCTTATGTTTTAAAAAACTGTATAAGCAAATTGGGATTATTTAACTCTCATTTAGCCCAACAAATAGAGATCTAAATTATGAAAAATCTGTAGGGATTTCCATTTTTTAAATTTTTCTTTATCTCATAATCGATCTTTAATATAATACATTTTGTAGATGAAAGGAATAATCATTTTCGAAAATAAAAAATTAATTTGTACTACATTGGAATCGCTTGATAATCATGACTTATAGATTTTATAAAAAAATTAAATGTAGTGTATCCTAAATATTTAACATGATTAGTCTGTCAAATTGTGTTTGGAAAAACTCCAGTGTTATTTACAATCACACACTATGCTACACATGCTGTTTGTCGGGAAGAAAATAATATAATCTCTGTTCTAAGTTGACATAAAATGACAATTTTTTTCTTACTTCGACATCTGTTACCACATCTATAAGGGTGGAATTCACAGTTTCAAACCAGAGGCATAGAAATTATTGCTTAAAAAATAGTTGTAATAGAATGTCTGTTGCAAAACTTAAAATCTGTACATGGTTTGTCTGATGTTTATTTGTGCACCATATAATTTCATTCTGAGCTTGTTATTATCATTAAAAGTTAAAATAGTAAATCTGATCAAGTCATCACACAACCTTTGAAACAAACATTAATGTTAATGCTTTAATTGCAATTAAAAATAAAACACAGCTATTACAGTAATAAGTCGTAATTTGTACGACTCATTTTATGAGCATTAGTTAAAGAGGTTAATGAACTTTTTTTATGTTTGTTTTATCTTCACTCTTATCATTATTTATAATACTGTTTATCAATAGTTTGAGTATGTGTCAGCATCAAATATAGAGCCCTATATAAAAATTATTGACTTAACAAACTCTGTTAAATTTGTATTTCACTTCACAAATTAATAATACAGAAACTTTTGCATATTTTAAACAATTTTATCACTTATTTTTTTATTTATTATTTTTTTGTCATTGTTAGATCATGGCCATTCAATCTATATTGGGATGATTCCATCTTTGCTCCTTAGCATATGCCTTTATTGGCACCACATGAATCATGAAGTGATTGTTCCAATATGATAATATTACTTTGAGGTCTTTGACTTTCTCTTCACTGATACTTGATCCCATGGTTTCCATGGAATTGATATTTCTATTCTGATTAATTCTAACACATTCCAACAATACCTTGCAAAGTGTGACAGGCTTACGATCACAGTTGCAATTCCGTTTGAATCTCTGATTCTGTCTACCGGTTGCCAATCTGTAACATATGGATACCATGCCACTCTGAAATGAAAATCGTATGTCATAATTCTTCTTCTGACTTACAACAGAAATGGCTGTTGAAAATCAAAACCGGCAATGAATTGTGTTTTTTCAGTGTGTGCAAAATTTATTATGACTGCTTAAGTTTAGTGGTAGTCCCAGGGGCTAATATATCACACAAGGAGTTCAAAATGTATTTAATTGCATATATTTTGATAAAACAGCACATCAGGACCTATATACTGTCAAACTAGGGTTATAAGTGTTTGTTGATAATTTCCTGTTAATATTGTAAGTTCACTGTTTATTAATTAATTGTTAAGTTAAATTATCAAAGCTGGTTTTCCATGCATTGTTTGGGTAGATAGATATTATTTTTAAGCGTATTCACTGAATACACACTGTTAGACATCCATGCTTCTATAGTAAAAGTATTGTGTGGTTTGCCTAGTAGGTTATCTACACGGCCTAACTAAAATTCATATTGAACACTTTCATTTAAGATATTTTTAAAAACGAATTTGTAAAAAAAATATAGGCACCCCAACTCCATACATTTGCTACAGTTTTGTGGTCATATTTACTGTTTAAATAGCTGAACTAATTATAATCTGATTCTCATTATTCAATTCCTTCTACAGTTTAGTTAAGCACTAATTTTAAGTTTGATAAAATAAAACTTGAACATAAATATTCAGAAGTAGCATGTTTATTTATTCAAACGCGTTTCAACGACATAGTCGCCAGTTACAATAACTAACTTTAAACGTTTGGATCCTAAAAAAGACAATTTTTTAGGAAAAACTGTAATTGTTTTGTTAAATAATAAGGTCATCTTCACATCCCAGATTATTGCAAAGATTTTTATTAAATTTTCAATATTATTTTCCTTAGATTGTGGACATTCCTAATTTTTAAAATTTATATATATTTTTTAACTTTAATTTTGGCAAAAAATTATATTGTTATAAATGGGAGTTATATATTTCCAAATGTTATACTTGGTTAACATATTTTAAACTATACAAAATTTAATAAATTAGCCATTATTCAAAATAAGAACAAACGACTATTAATATTCTAGCCTATTCTAAAAATAAAATAAAATAAAAATTTTAAAAAAAATCAAAATTTCGACTGTATAGTTAAATAATCTTTTTGATTATATAAATTTGTATGAAAATCAATTTTTAATTTTTAGGGGGACCCTAAACGTGTACGCGTCGCCATTTTTGTTTATTATTCCCAATATTAAAATGGTGAATGTGAATTAAACTTTATATAATATTAGCATAACCACAACCATATTTAATTTTCAAATCACAATCTTCTCTAGTTTGGGTTTGAAAATACCGATATTTTAGGTTTGTCTCTAGTTTCATCTAACTGCAGGAAAAATAAAAATTTTCAAATAGAACTCGTTAATTATTACAACTTTAAATATTTAAGAAAGTAGTTTAAAAACACCAAACAAAATTTGCATCGTTTATATACGAAGCTTTTGTATTTGCGGATTACTAAAGCTCCAATAAATAAACTATTTAGGCATTTGTATAAATTATCTATAGACAAGAAGGAACTACCAAAAACCAGTTTGAAATAGGATTTAAATTTATCAGCCATTTCATAAGTAGCTTATATGAAAACTGATATGATAATTTTGCTCTTATATGTTTTATCAAATTATTTTTAGTGTTTATTTTTTACCATATAAAACACATTTTGTACCAACGAATTTTCTAATATAAAATAAACAATTATGATCACATTCACAACGGAAAAGTCAACCATCTCTATAGGTTTGATCTTTAAGGACTGAGAAACTTGAAAATAATTTTCGTAGAAATTTGTATATAATGTATTTGTATTTTTTTTTTTTTTAATTTCTCAAAACATATTTTTCACTGATAACTCCCGAACTGTCATATTTAACGAAATAGCGACTAGGCCTAATATGTTTTGTTTGAGAGTTGAAATACTACAATTGATCAAAATCGCTAGAGACTATTTTGAGAAAATACGATTTTTAAATTATATTTATATGTGAGCTTCCTCCTTAAATTGATTAGTACCGGTATTTGCTTTCATGAATGGTTGTGTAAAAAGTTTGTGCACCGTTTATTTAATATTGTAGTTTCATTTCTAACGTTTAAAAATTTGTCTACGATATGGATATGTTCGATGGGGTGAAAATGGATGTATGGGAAATATACTTATATTTGTTAATTAATGCAAGAGTGTTAACTTGCGAATAAGGTTAAACAACTCATTTTGTTTAATATAGCAGAAAGTATATTGCCTGTATCAAAGTGTGTTACCATGCCAGAGGTTAAGAGTTCATATAGTGCCGTGAGCATGGGTGTTAGCATGTGCAATTTTTAAAATATAGGTAGAGTCATATTTTACCTCAGTTTGTTACAAGGGCTATTGAAATTGATTTTATGTCTGTCAATGTGTGTGTGTGTGTGTGTGTGTGTGTTTATATTATATGTTGTGTGTTTGTACTACCGATTTAAACCAAACATTGTCACACCTGTAATAATAACCTTTAGATTTTTCTTTTAAAGATGTTCTAACAACCCCACTTTATTGAGTACGGGCTAAGGGGTCGTATCTTTTTCATATAATCTTGGGTTAGATCCATCTCTATCATCTTTCTTATCAGGTCTGAAACTAGTGAACCGAATTTGATTAAACTGAGATTTTTGTACATTCTAACTACCTCTCGAAAAGTTTTATTTTAAAAAGGGCAATAACGATTTTGATAAAATTTTGCTATAATGAAGGTCTCAATAAAACGTACTAGTTGATATCTCTCCAAAATTGCTGGTTCTGAAATTATCGAAAACAAAGCAAAAAATCGTCCATGTACTTAATTTCACGATATAGACTCTATTTTTTTATCACATTTTGGTTTGAAAGTGCCCAAAAGTGTGCCCAAAAATTTGCCAATTTACCCATGTTTTAAGGGTCTTGCAACACTTGTTGAACGGACGCATTATTTTTCCCTTAATCTACACCCCAAAATCTATTGATTAAAAAAAATTGTGTTTAGAATATGTTTTCTGAAGAATTACGATTTGACTGGACTAATATGTGAGAAAGTAAGAAGAAAAACACTGAAAGTTGAAGCTTCAGATCAAACGGTTGGTAGAAAATTAGAACAACATAAAAAAACTAGGGAGTGAGTATTCAAAATAAATGGGTATTTTCTGATCAAAGTAATATAATTAACACTACCCTACAAATCCAAAAATTATACTCCCAAAAACTGACTGTAATACTTTGTAAGGAACCAGATTGTTAATCTGTTGACTTTTATTTGGTGTGACATGAAAACAATTTAAGAAGCGTTCAGAAATGTGGGCTTAGACCGGTTTCATTTAGAGAGAGGCTGCACAACTTTTTGTTTAACAATTTGACTGAAGTGCATCTTCAAGTCTGGTTATTGACCTGAAGTTTATCTTCTGAACTGCAAGTGTTGAGACGCATGCAAGGCCCATTGCATGGAAATAGTTTTATAGAGTCCTTGACTTTACAGGATGAACATTGTAAGTCATTCTCTATTGACAGTGTTTTAGTTAACACTTATTTATGACTTCAGTTGAACATTTACAACAAAATTATAATTTCGAGTACACAAATTGTACGTCACAAGGTCGTGTGTAATTATAATTGCAATTGATTTAAAGTGCACAAAGAAAAGTAAATTTTGAGATTTACAATGCAGATTTTGTACTGCTTCTTTGTAAAATATATCAGGTATTGCTTATTTAAAGTCACAATAAACTTTCACCAATTACTAAAAAGAAGTGTAATTCAGGTGTTGCTTATTTAAAGTCACAATAAACTTTCGCCAATTACTAAAAAGAAGTGTAATTCAGGTGTTGCTTATTTAAAGTCACAATAAACTTTCGCCAATTACTAAAAAGAAGTGCAATTCAGGTATTGCTTATTTAAAGTCACAATAAACTCCAATTTGCAATTTTTATTTTGGCTTCAGCTAGACAAACTTGTAAATTCGTGTTCAATGTCCCAAAATTAAGAAAAGATAGGTTTCATAACCTATTATCTACACAAACAAAAAGTTGAAATTTCTTTGTCACCATTCAAAATTATATTGTGAATTTGTGTAATTGATCGCCATCTCCCCAAAAATTTCGTTCGGGAGTTTTCTGAAAAAAAAAAAATCATCTTAATTAGGTTGTTTCAAAAAGTTTACATTCTAAAAATCGGCTCTATCGAAATTGGTCAAAATTTGGTGAAATGTGAAATTTAAGGTCATGGTATTCTGAGTATACTGGATCTCTCTCTCTCTCTCTCTCTCTCTCTCTCTCTCTCTCTCTCTCTCTCTCTCTCTCTCTCTCTCTCATCTTCCCTATCTGACAAGTATAAACTGTGACTATTGAAATATTGTATATCTAATTGAAGAATGGTTTATTTGTATTCTGTAAACGATTTTTTCGTTGTTAAAAAAACTAAGGGGGATAAATTGATACTGTGTAAAATCAAAGAGAATTAAACTCTATTGTGTCCCATTAGGACTGTTAATAAAACTTTAGTGTATTTTTGCCACGATAAACCTACTAGTACTTACTCATCCTAGAACTCGGACGATGCGCGTTATTCCAAACTCCGCATAACTAGCAGTACTAAGTTCCATAGCCTCGGCGTTATTTACACAGAGCAAAGCGTCCTCCATTTTAATACCTCTCATAAACTGAGCGGGTACACGTTAAGTACGTCAGCTGGCTGCATGTTAGCACAAATCTAGAATAATATTATCATTTTATGGCGACGAAGTTTCGCCAAACAAGCTGCGATCAAAAGTGAAACTGGAGTTTTAAGTCTAATAAACCGATCAAGGTCGCAACATGTTTTCAAGGACAACGATAAGTACGTCTTCGGTCCATATGTTCTTATCATTTATTTCATCTGAATGAAGAGATCATTCTGTTTCAAACCAAGCATTACCATTCCCTTTTTCTCCATGTACAAGGTCAACGGCTTGTATAGGCAGTTTGCAAGAACACGAGAATAAAGTAGGCCCATTTCAGAACTGAATGTAGATGGCGTGTTTAATACAATCTCTGTCATGCAGACGTGAATTGAAACGCGTTTTTTGAAGACATTTCTCTAACTAACTACCTAAAGTTTGAGGTGCTCATTTAAATTACATTTACTTATTTAGTGTGTATGCAGTGTATAATTTTAACCTACTTCACGATATTCAAGATGATATACGGCATTGCTTAGTGACACATTGCAACATACAATAAAGCATACATTTCTAGGATTTCTCAATTATGATTACTTGCAAACAAATTCTATGAGTATTGGTTTGACTGCATTTTGTCAAATTTCGCTGAAATTTGTTCGTATTAATAAGGGAAAAGATATATTTACAGTTTAGTCGTGATCTAGTGAGTAGCTCAGAATCTGCCAGGAACTGTGTAGCTACCGCCGGTAGTAACTAATGAGTATGTGATTAAATTAATTCTGGTGGTTTGGGTGTTTAATAATTGAATTTTTTAAACCATGAAATTGGTTGTAACCAATTAAACTCCGATAAACGTAAATGCATTAGTTACTAAATGGATACAATTGAATTGATCAACATTTGTGGAAACTAAAACAAAGAAAATGTTTCATAAGAAAAACTTTATTTCACACAAAATGTTTTTCAGGGACTATGTCATCATCAAAAACTATTGTTTGGCTGCGGTGAAAGAAACTGTTCTCTCATAACAGTGTCGACCACGTGCTGTCAGTTGAGAACAAAACTCCCTTTTACCTGGTTAATATTGTAAATACTTTAATAAATTAGTGGGACAACTAAGATATTCTACTCATTATGAAATAAAAATAATTATAAATGCTTCTGGAACTTATATGTGTCTCCAATCAGATGTACAGAAAAAAAGGTAAATATGAATTGGGTATAATACAGTCTTTCTTTTATTAGTTGTACAAACTCAGTCCAGTCAATGAAGGCAAAAAACGGCAAAACTGGGTAATTTGCCCAAGCAGCACCGATTTTCCTAAAAATTTGGATTTAAGTTCTACTTACCCTCTACTTCAAAGTTGACCCTGTGTCGGGGGTTGCTTTTTATTTTTTAGGCGTTAAAACTACCCCTATTTGAAAATAATTTTATAATTGCAGGTTCGGGCTTGTAATCGAAAGAAGTAACATCTGTTGACATTGTGAGAGTTCAATTATTATAAATTGACAATTTTCAACCCATAAAACCCACCCCCTGTGACGGTAATCGACTCTTATAACAACTACCCCTTGCAATTTTTTTTAAAATTTTTCAGTTTCGGGCTTGTAGTCGGAAGAAGTAACATCAGTTGACATTGTGAGGGTTCAATTATTATGAATTGACAATTTTCAACCCCTAAAAACCACCCCCTATGACGGTAATCAACCCTTATAAAAACTACCCCTTGCAAAAAATTAAAAAAATTTATTGTTTTATGTTGTAGAATCTCATCGATACTTAAAAAGGTATTAATTGTATCAAGCCTTAAAAAACCAATTTAGTTTTAATTTAATTTTTTTAACTTTTGGAAAAATAAATAATTTCAATCACAAATCAAAGACAGGGAAAATAAAATATTCATTTCTTTTATTTATGTACAGTACATGAATGAATTTCAATTTATTTATTAATTCATAAGTAATTGAAAAAATCTACAAATAATTAAAAATCTTCACTTTCATCTTTCTCTTCCTCTTCAACTTCATTCATTTCCACTTCTCCTTCATTCTCGTTTGCGTTTTCGCTTTCTTCCTCATCCTCGTCTTCCTCCTCTTGATCTATAATAGGAACACAATTTTGACAATAAAATTGTCTCCGCTGCATGTTGTACATGCAGAGTTGCAAAAAAGTCCTATTCTTAGACAACCGCACGCTGAATTAAGAGGTTTAATATTTTTATTTCCCAGCCATAACTGAGTTTGCAAATAATACACTCTTTTTATGTATTCATATAGTGTCCTTTTGCAAGTGTTATTTTACGTGTCCTTTGCATTTTGCAAGTCCGTACAACATCACAGTGCAGTACTGACCCGCCAGTAAAATCTCCTCAATCTTTGCACAGGGATTGTAAAAAACTTCAGCTTTTTCTCTTAAATCCTGGCGGCTTTCTAACATATCAATGAATTTTACATTGAATTACATACTGTTCGTCAGCAGATGTATGAGGTTCAACTTTCTCTTTTTGAACGTCCTATGCCGAAATGCATCACTATATATCTCCCCCCTCCCCCCCCTCTCTCTCTCTCTCTCTCTCTCTCTCTCTCTCTCTCTCTCTCTCTCTCTCTCTCTCTCTCTCTCTCTCTCTCTCTCGTGAATATATACATATTACGAGAATTCGTGAATATATACATTCACCTAGGAATATATATATGTACACATTTTAATAGGTGTAAGTCTGTTCATAAAAAAAAGTGAATTTATCAATGAAAAGATTTGATTGTTTTTTAATCATAACTCGCTTATTTTTTAAGCTACGAAAGTTTAAAAAAAACCATTTGTAGGTTTTTTTACGAGCTAAAAGTTCATGTAAATTGAAAATTTATTTAACCCTTATTTTTGAAAGGGCTTGAGCTGAAAGGGCGGCATAATGGTACTATTTACTATCATGTACAAACTTTAAACGGTCATATCTTACTCAATTTTTATCCTACAAAAAATAATAAAGTTAAAAAAATAACAAACAACAAAAACCTACAATTTTGTACTCTGCAAAATTTTGCCTATCTCTCATAGTTTTTGAGTTATTTTGAAAAAAAGACATTTTTCTGCAAAATTACAAAAATACACTATTCTCTTGAAGCTAACTAACTAACTTTTCAAAACTACGTACTTTAAATCGGTCAAACTTTCTGAGCTTATTTGAAATAAGTAATTAAAGTGATTTGTGAAGTGGTAGAAATAAATTTCAACTGGGGTGGTTTTTAGGGGGTGATTTGTACATTTTTTTTTTGTCGAAAACAATAGAAACCAACCTTATTTATGTCATAACTCGCTTAGTTTTGATGCTAGAGACTTTTATAAAACACCAAATTAAAGGATTTTGTAAGCAATTTAAAAAACTTTTTAATAAATTTTTCCCGAAAAATGCATTGTTTTTTAGTTAGGCCTATTTCACGATAAACCTTTCAATTTTTGTTTTGACAAATAAAAACAAAATTTCAACAAGCTATAACTCCGTTTGTATTTGTTCTACAGAAACCATAAAACCACCATTGTTTTTGTTTTTTATAAGCTACATTTTTTATTCTAATGATTTTTTTTCTTAAAGTGCATATGTTTTAAGTTATTTACGAAAAACCGTATGAAAACATGGTTTTTTGGTTGAAAAATCGATACTTTCACTTGCGAATAACTCGAAAAGAATTGACTTTTAGAAAAAACGTTATAGAACAAAAGTTGCTTAAAATTAGTTAATTTATCCATTCCCGGACTTTTTTTAATGCAATATTTTTCAGCACAAATTTTAAAAAAACCTTACATATGCCAATGAGATTAAACTCAAACATTCAAGTTGTGTGTTACATGTTATATCAATTGAAAAGAGGGAGATTAAAATTCCCTCCACTTCGACCCTGTTAGTTTTATTTTGAATGTGAACAAGTTCGAACATCCCTTATCCCACAATGAAGGCAGTTCGACAATCTGCGACACGAAACTATAAGGATTTATTAAGAAAGTGCGGTGAAGAGGAATTTGTTATGTACCTGAAGAACAAAGTGTATTAAGTTCGGACATAAAGTAAAAGAGAGGGGAGAGAGAGAGAGAGAGAGAGAGAGAGAGAGAGAGAGAGAGAGAGAGAGAGAGAGAGATAATTTTGAGAAGATCAACTGAAATATTTAAAACTTTCCAAATTCATTATTGTTATGTTTGGGTGAACATAACATTGGGTGGTAGTGGTATACTACCAGTTTTAACGCAATAAATGCGTTTTGAAAAGATATAGGCCACCGACAAATCTTGTGCGACTTTTAGCTTATTGCGTGTTTGTCATAAAACTTCAACGCATCCTGAATGATGACAACCGGTTCAATAACGTTTGGCTCCAGATTACATTTTATGAGGTTAGAAAAAGAGGTCGAAAATAAAATACCACCTTTCTGAGAACGAATTAGCTTTAATAAATCACGGTATTGGACATAAAAACAGTTTTGTTTTTTCTCCAACTAAGGTCTTCTCTCTTAAAATGTCGGAAATTAGGTTACCCTAGCACAAGTTAAACTGTACTTTATTTATGACTGCAGCAAAATAGAGACTAATAGAGATATTATTTACAGAAACTGTAATGTTGTTTAAATTATAAGCACTGGAAGTTAAATCCTAAAATCTTCTTTGTGACTTACAGGCCTATCTCAAAGTTTCAACTGACGTAAACATCTAAATAATATAGGCCTATTAGAATATTACGATTTGTGAGCTAAAATTTGGAAGAAATAAATAAGCAATTGACGCAAAATAAAATCAGTACGTAATTTCAATGATAATAATACAACTGGGTCTTCTTTTCAGGATTAGTTAGGTCACCTATAATGAATACTGGCTTGGGAATCCCAGCTGGATATACATGTATTGTTGTGGTAGACCCCTCTCTTTCTTCTTTCCTATCAGGTCTCTCTTAGTGAACTCTTGCTCTTTTCCTTTCGTCCAACCCTTTTTTATCAGGCGATTATGAACGAGAGGTTTGTTGAATAAACAACAAAGACAACAAAGTTAGGACTTGCCAATAGAGTTGACTAATTTCAATTAACATTAAAGGAATATGTTTTTTGTAACTAATTGAAAATAATGTTTACAGAGTTTTAAATAGAAGTTAACGTTTGTAACAAGATGAGTAGAATGCCATCGATTCATCCTGATGAATAATTTACGTTTATTTAAATAAAACAAGTCTTCAGGTCCAACATAATAAAATAAAACGATGCATAACTTATTAGCCTACATGTACCTGGACATTTTTTTGTACTTCATAATGTTGTTGTAATCAACAGATCCCGCGATAAATTTTTTTTTCAGTTCTATGTTGAAATAATGGTTATTAATTATAAAATATTCCTGTAAAGAAACAGTCAAAACTAAAAATAACATCAGCTAATGTTAAAACTATAATTTTGTCGCCGAGTACAAAGGTCAAGTAATTATAAAGATGGGAAGTTTCAGTCACGGAATCTGCCATCGTTAGCACATTGTTGCAATAGAGTGGATTGACTAGTCAGTGCAAGTAGGTTTTCAAAAAGTTTGCGGTGAAAGGTCAAAAGAAGAAAATAAATTTAGTTATGAACGGTTAATGTAAATCTTAGTTTAAATAATCAAAATGTGAATCTTAAACCTAAAATATTCCCCTTGTTGTTCAAAGGCGAAAAATTTTCGGTTATCATCGTCTTAGCCCTAACCCTGGAATACTTTAATAGCGTCGGGGTCGAAAAAGCTTAAGATTTGGTCAAAAGAGACCTGATAGAAATATAAAAGAAAGGGATCTAACTCAATACTACATAAAAAAAACTGTAGATTCAACTAAGATCTCTCAGAACTTTCATGCCCGTACTCACCATATAAACCCCCAGAGTTTAGTTAAACCTATAAAAAGAAGGATATTTGGTGAAAGATTTTCATTTAGTAGTGTAAAAACAAATTACCTTTATTGGTCTATATCACTTATATATCATATATTATATTGTAGGGATGAGCTATATGTAATGTATTTTTTTTAATCAAGTCATATTGAATTGTAAATTATTTTTTTTTAAAAAAGTATTATGTTTCTAAATTTAAGGGGGTGAAATACTAAATTTATTCTTAAAGTGGTAAATAATTAAGTTCTTTTAACAATTTAAACAAAAACCTAAACATGTGAGGTAGTTTATCATAGTAGATAGTATCAACTATATGATAAATGTTTAGTAGATTACAGTTAATTTTTTAAAAAGAAAACTTGATATATTTTTTGTTACTAATCAATTTTAGAACAAATCCGCAATCAAAATGATTCTACTCTCGTCAAGATGTTCTGATACTCTCAGTGTGAAAAAATTAGATTAATATTAGCCTACGAATTGTATAATTTTAAGTATAATTTTATTTTCCTTAATCATGAAATGAAAATTCGCAAACATCGGTTTAGCCGTTTAGGCTGTACAGTTGTTTTTTATTTTGTTACCATTCTTTTATCTTTCTTGTTGCTGTTGCACAATATAAACCCGATTCTTAAATTTTGGTTTTAAGGAACTCAAACTTTACATCATAAAATATCTTATTGGTTTAAAATGTGGCTGCATCATAGAAACCAAGAATACAATTGAAAAACATAGATTTATATTAATCCAACACTTACTGTTTCTTAAAAAAATATATTAAAAAATTCAGTTTTCCTTTATTTTAAACTCTAAATGCAAATATAACATTACAATTAGGACAAACTGGTTGCAAAAGATGTCCTTGAAATATAACTGGTTTTCTTTTGTTATCATAAACAAGTGTAATGAGATCTAGAAGTGGCTAGATAACTGAAAAATTATATTCCTTTCCTATTTAAATTTCTATAATAAATAATACTATATGAAACCTAGGTTATCTTAAACGTGATATGACGTTTGTATTGAAATATATCTAACCCTACTACCCCCAAATGTAATGTAGAAAACAATTAATTTGGTCAATAAATTTAAGAAAATTATTACCATTACAAAACATTCACGTAAACCGTTATAAACTAAGTTAGGAGTTTAGCTATTGACAGAAGTGTATAACAATACCCTAAGGCTAGCTTGCGTGGCTCGAGTTTTTTGGCAAGTGGGATGACACAGTACCAAGGCCGTCTGGGTGCCCTATGCTTCCCCGCCTATTTAGGACCCCCTCGTGGATTTGCAAATAACTTAAAACTTTTCTTTGTTCGAATTCACGGTCAAACTAGTTTTGGAGTCGACGAATTGAGTTCTGATTCGTTTTATTTTGACAAGCAAAACTATTCTTTCGTCAAATATTCCTTACATTGACCACCTTTTATAGGTGCTGATGTTTGACGCAAATAAATCAGTTTCTGTTATTTATATATTGTTTCACTTTTTCGTATTTAAAAATCTGTCTTTTCTTTAGCAAATTGTATGACAATCGAAATTATGTAACTTATGTTTTCAAAAAAAGTAAAGTATTTCTATTATTTCTATTTCTTAATTAAAGTTATACAAACTCAAATATTTTACTAGAATTTATGTAAAATGTAAATATTTATAGTTAAAACACAAAATGTATCACATAAATAATAATTTTATAACATACAAACATAAAATTTACCAGTCTTATTAATAAGGTTTTGCAGAACTTAGGCCTATACATTATTGAATAGACAGGTGGATTTATAATCCAGTAAGAATTAAGGACAACATTGATTACAAATTAACTCGTACCTTATTCGAATTGTTCTCCGACACTAATAGTTATTCTACTTAAAATATCAGCCCTTTTAAGAAATAAATAAACATAAATTTCACAGTATATGGTATGCTATTAAATTGAGCAAGACCCTTGATGCAACTTTGTTAATAGCTTTGTAATATCGTTCATATGCCCATTAGGCTAAAGGATTTAAAAACATTTTAATTGGAAGGCCACCATGTGGTAATTTATTAAGGCGAGGCAGTCATAACACTTTTCAATTAGTTGGGTTAAAAATAAAACAAAAACTTAAAATTGAAATTCGTAATGTGTAATTTGAAGTATATCTAACAAAAACTTCACATAAAAAACATTAGAAAGTAAATCTTTTTTTCAATCGGTCGTTTTAAGTTTAAATTACATAAATAAAGAAAACAGATGGAATTTAAAACAATCTATATGCAAACCCGGCTTACCATTCCGGTCGGTCATGCGTGAAAGATCTATCCGAGTGCTGTAGTTGTTTATTATAAAGTATTTTCTTAAAATAACTTATATAAAACATAAATCAATAAACATAGGATTGTAAACATTTGTATTAAACACATTTTATTTTAAACATACATATTGACTAAAGGCGAAAACCATTGCAGTCAACTTTGCCTTATAAAAATAGAATTCTCCTTAATCAGTCTCCTAATGCAGAATTAACTTTTTTTTTTTCAGTCTCTACAAATTGAGGACTCGAATATTCTAACAGCGTCAGAGTTGAAAGAAAACAAAGTTGGTCAAGAAATATCGACAGTAAATACCCAAGACTAAAATGAAGAAAGGTAACATCCAGCTGATATATTTAAGCGTTGCCACACTCTGAAAGGTAACTAATTTGAGGTACTTCTATTCGAAAAAAGTAAATTTCACAACTTAAGTAAACTTTTAAAATTATTAACTTTTTCTTCTTGTTTAAAGGTGGAAAACCTCTCGATCATCATAAAAGAAGAAAGAAAACATAAAATAACAACGATAGCCTGGAATACTCTAATAGCGTCAGGGTCGGAAAAGAACAAATAATGTTGTACAAGAGAGACACTTATAAGAAAATACTCTAGTTTTTAAGTCCGAGGGTGCATAATGGGATAAAAAATTTTAAACTATAACAACATTCATCAAAAATACTAGATGAAAGATTATTTGGTAGTTAAGGGCGGTACAAAAAATAAAAAAATAGTAGACTTTAACACACCGACATTTAAAAGTAGTGCAATAGTTATTTGTGCAACTAGTGAGCAAAGTGGCACTTTTTTAAATGAGAGAAAAATGTTGACGCACGAGGCTTGCCGAGTGCGTCAATTTTATCGAGTTTAAAAAAGACACTTTGCTCACGAATTCCACATTATACTTTGTCTACAGTTGTTATTTTGTGACAAATAAAAAACATACTTCAGCAGTAACACAATTTAATAAAACATTAATTTAATACAATAGTGTTCAACCTCACGTCAAAACTGAGGTTATTTATGAATATTACAAATAACTTAGGTGTATTGTTGAGGAAACGGGATTGCCAACTTCAAAACTCGGCAAACGAAAAATACTCTCCGTGTACATACACTGTCAATCATCTTTATGAATAATTACTTCCTTTTTCAACTTTAAAACGTTGTTTTGTTGTTTATTTATGTTATTTTACATGTAAGAATTAATCTAACATACACACGGGACATTTCCTACATATTATAAATCAATTCAAATAAACTTAACCTAAATTACGTTTTGTTCGGTTGCCATTCAGAGTGAGCAAAGTAGTGTGCAAAGTAGTGGGCAAAGTGAAACTGTTGAGAAATCAGCTGTTTTGCAAACGAATTTAAATGAACAAAATGCCACTTTGTCAACAACTGTAGACAAATGGTATTTACATGTTACACGCACAGACTTCAGATCGTCACCCAGTACTAGACGCAGGCGCAGAGAAGCGAGGCATGCCTAAGCCTAGTTCAATGTCAAGTTCATTATCACCAGTTCAGATAACAAGATACCACAACTCTGCACATTAATTAATTTAGCCGCACTAACTAACTTAAATAGTCTTGGCCTAGGCTTATTCACGAGTCAATGACTTGTTGATTAAACTTTCTTGCTCTTAATAGCGAGTATATTAAAAAATAACTAAAATACATGAAAATAAATATACAGAATATTTTTAGGCTAAGAATATTGCCATGATTACATTTTTCAGCTTATAAAGGCTAAATTAAACTGCATAAACTTATCACCTAAAATCGAACAAACACATGCAAGGGGGCGTTTACACTGGCCGAGGACAATGTCTCGTGAACAATGTACCACAATTTTGTTCCTAGGACCATTGTCCATGGACACCATTCACTGTTGTGTGCAATGAGCTTCACATACAAAGTTTGTCATGAACTACCTGAGTGAGATAGAAGAAAATAAATGGTACAACATTGTGTGTACGTTGTCACAACGAAATTAAATACAACCATTACTAAAGGAAAATATAGACTTTGTTTTCTTCCAAATACTTATGTTTTTCTATTTGGTAATTTGATTGTTGTTGTGATCGCTACTTTGTATAGTTTTTTGTCATTTGCACGCATCCATTTTTGCCGTGATACGGTTTTTATTAATTCATATTTCAACAAATGTTTATAAACGTTGATTTTTTGTTGTAGGATAGAAACGAGTTTTTTTTTTTTTTTTAACACATACCCTTAAGAGCTTACTTATACTAAGAGTACGAGTTTAGCAATCCCTAGATACCTAGCCGAATCAACACTTTTTTTTATGTAGTCCTGGGTTTGACCCCTCTCTTTCATCTTTCCTATCAAATCTCTTTTGACCAACTCTCGTTCTCTTCCGACTCTGACACTACCTATTAGTGTATTCGAGGGGATAAGGGTCTTTATTTTATGCTAATTTCTTCCTTTTTATAAGATGATGATGACCAAGAGGTTTTATGCCACTGAACAAGAAATAAATTAATAAAAATACGTTCATTGAACTAAATAAACTCCAAATATATATTTTCATAAAAACTAAATTTATGTATATTTATTTTTATTATTTTGGTTTTCATGTTTAGGTCAAATGACATTATCTACTTACTTTTTAAGAAAATTAAATATGAACCAACTAAAATTTAGAAGTTGTGAACAAAAGAAAAGGACATTTCGTCACTAACGTAGGCATTTCTCAAATTCGGATTTAAAAGTGTGTAATACTAGAACGAAAATGAGAATAATAAAAATTTAATTTTATCCATCCTGTATGGATTATACAATAATGAAAATAAATGAATACTGTAGAGGAAAATTCTAACCTACTACGTTTGGTTTTTTGTAGTTAATTGGAAGAAAGCGGATATTTGAAGAAAAAGAATAAGAAAGAGAGAGAGAGAGAGAGAGAGAGAGAGAGAGAGAGAGAGAGAGAGAGAGAGAGAGAGAGAGAGAGAGAGAGAGAGAGAGAGAGAGAGAGAGAGAGAGAGAGAGAGAGAGAGAGAGAGAGAGAGAGAGAGAGAATTACGATGAATAGAAAATGTATAAAGTCTATCCTTCATGTTTAAGGTATTATTTATAGAGAACAATAATTTCGAATTTATTTGTCAATATTACCTATTAACCTAAAGTAGCTGAAAACAGGAAATAGTCTTTATGTTTAGCTGTTTTCTATGCATTGTAAATAGGAATGTTTTTTAAAAAATTTGTAGTTACAGAAATTCGTCTAAAAAGTTAAATTGCCAAAAGCTTTTGGCGTATAAGTGATTTTCTAGGCACTATAACATGGAGCATTGGAGCGCCCTTATAGTTTTATCGTTTTATGCCTGTGGTAGGCTAGTACGTCCCGTTACAGATTTAATCAAACTGGCGGTCCAAATAGTTTATCCATAAAATCAACAAATATTTCATTTGAAATTAGATTTTGTGTTTTCAGTATTGTTTTGTTCTAAATGTGACTCAGAATCGGATCCACAACCGTTAAGCACCGACTGTTGCCAAGCAAATAAACATGCCTTAGCAGTTTTAACTTCTTGGCAGACCTAATTATTTAACAGTCGTCGTTTAGCCTCTTTGCCAGAACTTAAAGACAATTTCAGGTTATTCCACTCTTAAAAACGCAATTTGCGTGGCACAATTTTCCCGAAAGAGTTTTTCATGTAATTATATATAATGCAGGAATTCATCATGTTTATGTAAAAGAAAGGCGTTGGTTTGGATGCAGTCAGTTTTGGGAGTCTACTTCTTTCTAGACAGCCCGTCACGCCATACCTTTGGCTGTGATTACAGTAGACTCATAGACATTTAAGGACAGGTCGGACCCTATTATTTGCAACGTACAAGTGGTTTCAAGAATAATTAAATTATTATTATTGGCGCTTTGTTTCGACGTAACCGAATGTTATGAAGATTAGTTCCCTCCATTTGGACTTGACGGAATTTATACCAGATAAAAAATCTTCGGGTCTTTGAATTTTGGGAAGGAATTAAAAATATAGCCTCAAAGCAAGGAGGGGAAACGTATACTTTTTTCTCTGCGATTATATTACGCCTTGTTTTTGTTTCAAAATTGCAATGGTTTAAAAGCATTTTCAACCTCTTTTTAAAGGTCTCTACGATGTGGCGTTGGGGTAAGTGAATTCAACTTTTATGAGTCATCAAAACATTCTAAAATTTTTATTTAAAATAGATGGAGAGAAAATGTTACCATTATTATCTAAGAACTACCATAGCGATTAGGATAAAAAGTCTTCGTGTAAATTACTATTTCTATATTATTAATTTGTCCAAATATAAACACAAACACAAGTGTAATTAGTTAAATTTAATCACGTATAAAAAAAAATCATACCACAACAATAATAATAAAGAAATTATACAAACCCTACTGGAATAAACGAGTATCCCCTTTCCTATCAAGTCTTTATTGACCAACCCTTGTTATCTTCCAACCCTGCCACAATTAGAGTATTCGTTGGCTCTGTGTTGTGCTCTTTTCTTCTTCTTATTTTTTTGTAGACGATGATGACCGCGAAAATTTGCTTTGAACAACAACTATAACTGAGTTGAAGTTACCTAGAAGTAATGATTCATGTATGACAGTGCTGCCTGAATAAAACCATCAATAAATATCCCCAATAAAAAGATAACAAAATAAAGGGGAAAAATATGTAACCTAGCCTTATTACACAACTTCAGCTTTACTTAATAAAAATAATACTGTAAGAAAAGACTTAATTTATATTTATTTTACATTAATTCAGGATTTTAATAATAAGAAAATAGGAAAATAAACAATAAACAAAATTAATTTTTAAAAATCATCACCATCCTCTATAGCCAAAGCTATCGCCTTAGTAGAATTTGTTATCGTTTCTGGGATTTTATTATATAATTTAGAAGCACAAAAAATTAAGTAACTTTTAAATGCCTCATTTTTGGTAAAAGTATACAAACATTATAGATTTTAGCCTATTAGAATATTACCTCCCCAATGACCACTTCTAACATAAAAATGTTTAAAACATGATAAATACATTTAAATCTCCGTGAGGACGCTAAATAAAGATAGGAAAGGAGTGTTCTTCTTACACGTCATATCACCCTTGTGAGCTTAGTTAATGGGTCTAAGAGTAGGAGAAAAGGTTCCTCTCCAGCAATAAACATCATACACCATTTTATATATATTATAATTTTTCTCAACTGAACTCTATATATTTCTATACTAATTTTGAGGTTATGTTTCCATCATTGTTCAAAACGAATGCGGTGCCAGCTAATCTTGTCAGTAGTTATTCTTTCAACAAAACAAAGTAAAGAATCGTAGACCACCGACGACCATCATAGAACCGGATTGAAGATGCCGAAACCACTAATCCACTCGGCGTCGACCCAATACTGTATGTCATCTATCAATAACCTTCAAACTTCGTCTTCCTGTCCACGTGTTTTGAATTTATATGAATAATTTACTGTTACCTATGATGCATATATAGTTTATTCTAAGGTTATTGTTTGTATTTAATAGGTAAATAGGTTCACAAACATTTTATAATATCAAACACATGCTTAAAATAATTAGTCGTTTTATTTGGTTACATCAAAAAATACTGTAAATATTTTCTAGTCAGGATTTGATTTTGCTGAAAAATTCTGAAACCTAATTTCTCTTAAAAGCTGTTTATTAACTTAGTTTGGCCTATTTTAGGTCACGTTTGGTTAAAATTTTGTCATTTTTATATTGTAGAGCGCTTGAAACAGCTCTTATTAGATTTTATACATAGTTGATTAACCATTGTTGAGCGATTTAATATAAAAAACAAACATGCAAATGACGAAAGTGCAAAAGAAATTTTCAGTGTTTTTTGTGGCTTTGCAAAATTCAATTCGTTAACTCTAATGTAAAGTGAGGATCGAGGCGACTGTTTTATGAAGAACGTCCAGATGAAAATACCATTAGTAAATGGGACAAACAGTTGAAAAAAACTGCTAGTTTATTATACATAAAATGTAGTGTAGGTCGTAATTGGGCAATGAAACTCTTAGAATGACACGAAAAAGCTTCTTACGAAGTCCAAAAATATCTGTTGGAAAATGTACAGGAGAACTAGGTTATCCAAAAACAACAGTTCACAAGGTTTTTAAAGAACCTGGTCAGGTTTAGAAACTATAAGCTTCAGTTATTGCATGCTTTGTGGCCAGGAGATAACTTTAGAAATTTGAAATTGAAGCTGGTGAGAAGTTTCTGGGCCGAATTAAGTATTGAGTGATAAGGTCACTTCCCATACTTTTACATCGCCACAATGTTCGAATTTGAGCAAATGAAGTCTCTTACGCTATCGTTGAACATGAGCGTGCCTGCCCAAAAGTCAATGTTTGATGCGCTCTTGCTCGAAATCTCATTATTATTCCCCCCCTTTTTTTAAAACTTTTGATTGGAAAAGGTGGATGGAAGGCTTGGTCACCACGTTCACCCTACACTCGTGGACTTTTTTTTATTTATGGGGATAAGTCCAAAAAAAATCTCTACAGTGAAAGGGTTCAGAACTTCGAATATTTGAGTTAATGAATTCAAGAAGCAATGACACTAATAACTCCAGATGTTCCGAGTCCAGTGTGGGAAGAGGTCTATTGGACGTTTGCAGAGCTATCCACGGGGCACACATCTAAGTAAAATAAAATGTTTGATCTGTCTTTATTTTTATACATGTTCAATGTTGTTTTACCTGTATACTTTTGTAAACAAATTTATTCAAAACCCCAAATGACTTTTTGGATACATTGTATTTTTTTCAGAATACTCTGTAATTAGGTCTTAATTTCAGTGTTTGATGATTGGAATATTTCTAACTAAATACTAATAAACGAGCATTCTTGTATGTTTGTTAACCTTATTTTTAAAATGGGAAAGATTTTGATAAAATGGAGTGAACCTACAGTTTTCTGGAGCCAGACAGCTAGATCCCGACTTTAAGATCATTAGGCAGTTAAATAGGCACATCGTTGAGACTTTAAAAATTGGTCCTTCTGAGGACCAGTAAAAATATTTCTAATAAATCATTTTGATATTATGGTAAGTTACTTCTCCCGACTAATCGTAATTTCCATATTTACAGTAAATAGAAATCATTCTTAATTTGATTAAACCAAGTGTTGTTTTTATTCACGTATAATACACATTTACTCAGAAGCTCCGATAAATCAAATACTTCCATATTTTTTCTTGAAAATAGGCTTAAGAATTTTGTTGTAATTGTGTGAATCTGATTTTTTTCAGGTGCTAAACTTTAGGAAAACTCATTTAGGGGATTAAATGAAAAGATTGCTTTCAAGAACTAATTATCTAATAGAATAAACATAAATATATCTAAGGGGTACACAAATACATCTTGAACAAAAAAGCTGTATGAATGTGTTGACGCTTTGACCGTTCACCAGTGCCAGGGATGTCTAGGCTACCCATCGCGGTAAGAATAAAGCCAAAAACAGCTCCTACTTGTCATCACAACAGAATGTCAAATTTGAAAAATAAATTATTTTATCAGTTCACACTCTATTTGGACTGGTACACTATAATTTGGGAAACTTCATATGGCTGATTCAATTATAGAGAAATTATTATTCTTAATTGCTGTTCTGTTGCATTTTTAGAGTAATAAAACAAATTTTTAAAGGCTTTCCAGAATAACCGTGATATACACCTTGTTATTAGAACATTATTGTATGTATGATTTATCATTATTATCTTTTATGTTTTATGTTCAGAGAATAAATACATAAAACGTTTGAATAAATGTTTAATACAATAAACATTTGAAACGTTCTCCACTACAATGGGGGGAAATAATATTAATAAGACTCTAGAATTAAAAAATAAAATAAATAAATATTCATTATTTTTCGTTTCAACGTTAATTCATAATTTATTTTTTCTCTGATTAGTCAAATATAATTTACGAGACAAGTAACAAACTACATGGTGTAACTATTGAAATATTTTCTAGACGTGAATTGATGAATTTAGTCATTAACGCTTTTATATACCTCATTTAAACTATAATGTTTAGAAATATGTTTAATAATTTTAATCTCTATTGTTTTAGTCTGATCTCAATCATAGCTTATAAAACTATTTTAAAATATAAATTCAAAAATATAAATATGTGCATCACCAAACCAGTATTTCACCGACATTTTCATATAAGAAATAGAACAACCCAAATTGAATCAAACCCTTTTGAGTAATGTTGCCGGACTGATATGTAGTTTACTTACCAATAACGGAATAACAAAATTATTGTGATGAAGTTGAAATACAAATTTCTAAACAGCATTTTCGACTGTATTCGACGTTTTATACCTAAGCAAATTTTTGGGATGGTGTTTGTCTGTCTATCAAATAAATTGTTTCACGAATTATTTCCTTAACAGAGAATACAGGTGAGAGGTGTCCTTCGGAATTATTTTATTTTTCCACCAATTCAAAAGAGGAAGCAGAAATCCAGCGGTTAATATGTACATAAGTAAAATTCCTAAACAAATACTTTAGAGTCTGTAAAACCAGTATCACTCTACCTTAGATCTATCTATCCTTATTGGCACCTTAGCCAGCGTCTCAAAATCTGTCAATATCGGGTTTCTCTGCCCACTCATTCCTTGTAGGGAATAAAACTTCATATCCCATTCCAAAACTAAACCTATAAACACAACTATATAATCCAAAACCAATCATCGGTGCCTCACCTTTAGTGATATTCTACTACCATAACCATATGTTTTGGCCTTACATTACCAATGCCCTAATGTTACCAACCATTGGCTCCTCGATTACCTTAATTTTAAGAAGTGGAATATTTAGGAGGACGTCGAACTCTCCCTTCGGAAAGGTCTTTACAACACCCAGTATATTAAGCCAAGCCATCCACTGAGATTCCCTTTATCCTAGAAGTACTAGCATCCCAGTCCACAATAACAAAGATACAATGGTAAACCTGAAAATTACTAGTGCCTAATAGAGCCACATGCCGATATTAGTGACATTCCTCAAATCTATCCATGGTCCGACTGCTCTGTCATAACACTCTAATTATCTTGGGACACGAACTCTCCAGGTAGCATCGTGAGTGAGAGGTTCCTGGTTCAATCCCTGGTAGCACTCAAACATTTTCGGTGTTGAGCCACATTGTGACAAAATTGCAAACCTACAATTGGTGGCTGAGATTGCTAGAATAACGGCAACGCGAATTTTGATGTGCTAATCACACATTATCCGACTGAAAAATCATCGAGCAGGTTAGGTTTTTACGGGCTGTTGCGCCACTGAGTTTAGTTTAGTTTTAAAAATACCCTAGTATTTAACCTGCTGTGTCAACTCCAACCAACGACCTTAGGAACATCGGAAGTTTAAAACTACTCAACTTCCTTTTATTTATGAAGATATCAGAACCGTTTTACTCGTATTAACTAACAGGGTTTGCTCATCACAGCATGCCTGTATTGTTTTGATAACCCTTTGCGTTACCTCACATATTATACGTAGGTCCCCCCCCATGGTGTACCATCATTTACTTTTACCTCTTTGTCGTATTCATGAATTGAGACCTTCAGTGCCTAATAATTCTGTATACTCCTCCGTTTTTCAATATTGCCATAATACAATCCACCCTCAACGTCGAAAGGACACCCTAAGGCGTATTATCGATGATTTATTTATTTCTCAACCTTAAAAACTAAGCTATGCACATCCCTCATGGAATGTAAGCACACTGATTGAAAATCGGTGTCCCTGCAATTGGTCATCTACTTTTTTTAGTACTTTATAGACGCACAAGAGAACTAATTGGTATAAATGCCTTAACGTCACTATAAGTGTCATTCTTTAGTTTTTAAAGAAAGGTCTTTCTGTTTTGCCTTATTGGAACAAATGATGATACAAGGCTAGCTCTGAAGTTACAGACCAGATACCCGATAACCACCATTATCACTGTAGGGGGGGGGGAGAGAGAGAGAGATCCCATCACACAGTTGAAATTCACCCATCACCTTTCGACCCCTATCTACAGTGAAAATCTATCTCACCTGTTTTCATCTTGAGAGCTATATATAGACTCCGTCATCCTATATTCACCTATCAATTTTTCCGAGGATATGTGTTTCTCAATCACATCCTCCCGTCAGATGTGTCAACGTTATTTGGGAGCTGAACATCCTCACCTAGACAATGCTCTTTTTATTTAATACCTTCGTATGCTAGACAGCTTATTCAGATTTTAAAGTAATATCCTGACAAAAATTACGTCAGCATTCCCTTTTCCGTTTTGCGCAACTCTTTTTAAATAATCTTCTACCCTTTCGATACCAGTCTCAGTCTGATATCCGACCAGGCTGAATGCTTAATTAAGGCCTTGTCTCGCCTCCCGCCTGATAATTTTGTTTTTTTTAAAGATGATTTCTAATCACGATTATGGATTCTAAGGTTTACCTAATTTTCCACTAAATTTGAGAAAGTTATGTAAAAGAAGAATAATTGTACAGTAATAATTTAAATATTTTTTAAAATTATATATTTTGTTTTAATTTTGCCAAATAGAAAATAACTACTTTATTATTATTGTTATTATTACTATTATAATCGTTCTACTATTTCTTATTTTCTTCTCTAGTTCCACAGCTAAATTATCTATACTTGATCACTTGACCTTCATAAGTGTAATGTACTTTTCATAAGTTCGTAAGCTTTTTTTACTTTGCATATGATTGCTCTATCAGATTTCATGTCAAATTGTATCAGGCATGATACGACATAAATTCTTTGTGAGACACTTTCCTCTTATCAATACGACCCACAACACTTGCTACTGTCAGAGTAATATCAATAATAGGTCTCTACTTCTCCGAGTAATAAAAGATGGTTTTACGCATTCATGTAGTATCTCTACGCCGTCCTCGGCAGGTAGCCCACGAGGTCTCTCTGGAATTTATTTCTAAACTGACTCATATTTCTTCATACGCATCAATGTCACCCATTAATACCATATCCAATTGGTTCTATTTACATGCCTCCACAGAGTATACCGAATTGTTTCACCAGACTGATACTATTACCCTATAACCCTATACCTTCTCTTATAGCTATCATACCCTAAGTGAACTCAGTTATCTACTCACTGAGTTCAAAAGGGTTGCATACCCATTTGTATTCAAGTGAGTAAGAAAGCTCTTGGCTGGTTCCCCTGCCTCTGCACTCTTGCTGGAGCTCGTGCTTTTCCTTTCGTAACAATCCGTGAGTATGAGTATGTATGTTAGCTCAGATAATACATGTTCGCTAGTTCCAACAGCATCACATGTTGCCGTCCCTGGCACTAAGAGTAAAATAAAATGAAGCGAATAAAAAGTATTCCAGAGAAGCCTTATAGGAAAGATGATATATATAAGAGATGGATTAGAAATAAGTGGGAAATTATCCTCACACTGAGGGAGCGGAAAAACTGCCAGCTCTGCATCCAAGCCCTTGGCTAACCAGACTGGGAAGTTTCTAGGATGATCAAGTACGACAGGTGTTGATACGTGTCTCGTACTTTCGAGGATGTGCTAAACTTGGTTCATGTATTAACTGTTAATACAAATTTGCCATGAAGCCTTACTATCACCCTAAATCTACTAATAGCCTCGAAAAATTTTATTTTTAATTTATTTTTTATTTCACAACATCTGATTTTATGTGTAGGTAACATCATGTAACCAACCGATATGACTTGTTATACAGTTGATATAGTCAACGCATGATTTTCAAATTACTTAGGTTATGTAAACAATTAATTTACAAACTCGATACACAAATATTATAATTTTCTTCAAAATTAAAACCAATTAAAAACAAATCTAAATTCGTTTTGGATTTTTTTTAATGGATCCAGAGCCCAGTTAGTTATGTATAAAATTACTGTGAAATTCAAACATATGTCTTCAAAATACACTATGATTCTAGTAAAAGATTTTAAAATAATACAAAGTTCATAAATTATTCGATTACTCCTATTTTATCCATAGTAAACAGAGTTTAAGCAGAACTCTATCATATTGCAGGCACACATTCTATCAAAACTTCAAAATATTTAAATATTTCTTCTCCAATACGTGACAATCATTAGTTACTTCCCTCTACTTTCACCCTTAATCCTTATATGATCTACACATTTTATTGGACAGCCACTCTTCATAAATCATTGAATTTTGTTAATCAGACAGTTCATGACAGATGACTAAAATACAAATTGACTTCTTACATCATTCCTAAAATTATATAATTCCTAATGGCTCAAATGTCAAGAACCATGAAACACACGATATGGGAAATTTCGTATCATCATAATTTACTTTTCTTATTACACAATTAGAAAGTGAAAGACTTAAAGAAATAATAACCAATATGCGTCGACTAATTTTATCAAAGTCATCCATTCTATAAGCTTTGGTATGGTCCAAGTTAACGTGAATTAATGAGTCTTTAATCTTATCACCAAGTCGACCTTGATTACACTCTAAAGAGAAACGTTGATTGTCAACTTCAAGATTACGCTGACTTATCAAAGTCCGAGACATGAAATATTTACCTGAATCGACTTGGCCGTAGAAATTCTGTGTAACAGTTTACTATTATTAATTTATAATCCAGTCATGATCTGATAGCAAGAAATAATAAAACCTGTCTCTAAGAAAAATTCAGTTTGTACTTACTGATTTATCTGAGCGGTTCTTTTAATCAGATAAGATTTGTAATTAATTTTAATTATAGTATAATGTTGTATCTAAAGACTTTATGTTAGGAAAGACCCACATTGAAGTGCGCAACCATTGAAGCTGATTTTTAGCAAATATAATATTCAAATGACCAAATGGAAATAACAATTGTCCACAGTTATTTAATGAAAATGACGTTTCAATGACTAAGTCATCATCTTCCGTTGTTACATGTTCACGTCTTGAAACATACGTTTATTGTGTTTTCATTCATTTGGTGATTGAAGTTTTTACAAGTTATGCTCGTTTCAAGTATACATAATTTGTTACAATAAACAAGTGGTATTTAAGTTGAGTTATATATGTATTAAAAAATGAAAAATAATTTGTAAAGCTTATACATTATTTTAAACACTTATGCATGTGCTGTTTTTTTACTTCTTTTTAGCTTACGTTTAGCTACGTTCACGCATTTTCAATTTCCTGACGCGCCAGTATTCTCTCATTCTCTAACTTCTCTTCTTTCTTTTTGCGAGATTCCTCTCTACACTGTTTTTTCCGTCGGAAGAACCAATCATCTATTTCCGTCTATTATTCCTGCTTTGTCCCAGTCTTTTTGAACTTATTTGATCCATGAAATCTCTACTTTTTTGTTTTCTTTAATCGAGTACATGTCTGTCCATCTTCATTGTTTGGACGTGTCCCCATAGACAGCGAGTCTCTCCCGCAAAGTCGTGACTATGTTTTCAGATTTTACATACAGCTCTTGGTTTCTTCTCAGCTTGTAGATGTGTGATTCTCCTGGTGTTTTTCTGGGTCCTAGTATCTTTCTTAGGAACTTCCATTCTTTTCTTTTTATCTCTTCTAGTCTTTTTCTTGAAGTCGTTTCTGCTGCGTATAATAATTTATAACACGTTTTAAAAGATTTTCTATTGGAAAATAAACTAATACTCATAGGCTCCTTCTACATAGTCACAGGTGTGTAAAGTATTTTATTAATTACTTCATCTTATTTCAATGACTGAATTAAAATTTTGTGATTTATAGACATTCGATTTGGATTCAATTGGAAATTTTGTGTCAACTACACAAATTGAAAAATTCTTCTAATTAGCAACAGGATGAAGATTAGCAAATTTTCACAATTCTACTGTATTATTAGACTTATTTCGCTATTGGGTTTTATATTGTAATGTTTTTAACTTTTACAATTAAAAATCGAAATGTCAAATTTGGCGTCTATTCGATATTTTACTTCTTACACTTCTAAAAGGAGTTAATGATGGTGATGAGTTCGTCACAACTGGAAACAACTCCATAAAATTCTTACAATGCATATATTATAATAATTCGAAATATATAATATATTACATACCTACATAATAAATAGTATGTTAACTACTAAATAATTTTCGGTATGAATTGACCGTTGCACATTGAGAAATTTCACTTAATATCTACATTTGTGTTGTACATCTTAAAAAATAGCTTAAAAAAATATTAGTATACATTATGAAAATGTATGGTATTTACATTAATTTACATTGGAGGCTCCACTATAACGGAGAGGCTTATAATGCACTTGAACGCCTTTGTGAAACCCTTCAGGATAACACCGTATTTGTTTCTTGCTGTTGGCGATGTTTTCACCTCTTCATCAATCTATCGAGCACAAAATGTGGAAGCTAAACAAGACAAACTTTTGTATTGGCGATACATTATTACGTTGAAACATAAAGCCAATGCGATTGTAAAATCGATTTAAAAATAGTGAATCCTGTCTAAGTGATATCGTTATCTGTAAATATTCCGGAGGTGACAAATTTCTGTCTTGTGTAATTCAGGCAAACTATAGTGGCCTCATTGTTCAGCTTGACCGACTTTCGAGGCAGGAAGAAGGTGGCTCTAGTGACCCAGCGAAGCTTCAAATATCCGGCAACACCTATCCCATATTCCTTGTTCTAAGCATATTATATATTGCCTTGACATTACATTTATGTTTCTATGCCAAAGGAACGATTAATAGAAACAGCTGATTGATTAAAATCCCTATTATTCCCTCTAATATTAACACCTTTTATTTAAATCGCTTTGGCGGGTTCCCACACGAATTTTGTAATCGATATTAAACTAACTTCCTGATCTAGAGACTTGAAATTTTAAACATACCTCAGAACTGGATGACAATGCAATAATATCGGGTCAGATTAAAATTTTTGTTAATTTTTTTTAAAAGTAATATACCTATTCTTGTGCGACATACAATTTACACACACACACACACACACACACACACACACACCCACACACACATTCACACACTCACAACCACGCACGCACACGCGCGCGCACATACACACACTTTTACAAGAAAGCTAAACATAATAACCTCCGTATATCCGAACTAAAGGTAGTACATGTATAAATTTATGAGAAATAAAAAATGTATCTCAAAAACTAAAAATAAAAAATAAATATTTAATTTTAAAAAAATTTTAACACGTTTTTAAAAGGGATTAAAAAGTATAAAATAATTTCTCCTTTTAAATTAATATTCATAATCACATAAACTAATTGTCATTAAAATATTTATTGGTGAATTTTAAAAGAAATCAAAATGCTTTTAAAATTCAAAACAAAAAAATTAGGCGCATGCAATATATATATATATATATATATATATATATATATATATATAATTGTTGCATTGATGCAACAGTTAAGATTATAGATAGTAAACTCTAAAAGCGGAAAATTAAATCATAGTTCAAATGAATTAATTGCATTGCAAGATAAATTACTGGTGAATATGTATTCATAAATTATCTATTGAATGTGCCCCGTGTTTTTTGTTTTAAATTTTACAAGCATTTTGACTTCTTTTAAAATTCACTAAAACTAATTTTAATGACAATGACAATACTATATGGGATTATGAATATTAATTTTAAAGGAGAAATTATTTTATACTTTTTAGTTCCTTTTAAAAACGTGTTAAAATTTTTGTGTTTTTTAAAAATATTTATGCTTTATTGTTTTCATCTCGATTCGTATAATCTGTTTTAATAGATATTTTAAAATTCTGATCGTTAAAAAATGTCAATAAAAATCTGAATCCTCCCAGAATTATGTCCTTCATACAGTTCAGGTTATGTAGGTGAAAAATTACAATTTTATATTTTATTTGTTTGTTTTTCCTAATTAACAAATCTATACTATTCAATTTACAAGTGGATTTACAAATTATAAAATAATTTTAAAATGTTTTTAAATAATAAATCCATATGATTATTAATTAAATAAACCTTAGCGCCAACCATAACTCCAAGTGATACTGTACTTCCAATTCAAATATTTGTTTTCCCTAAAGTGGAATGAATTGATTATAATATAATATAATTTTGTACGAAACATATCCTCGTATTTGTACTAAAAATTAAATAATAGTATTTTAATGAATAATACGAAGATAAAACAAGCAAATTTTTATGGAAAACTATAAGCACTCTTCAAATAAATGATTACAGCTTATATATTCTTGGATGACTTTTTTTCACCATCAATTATTTAATCGGACTGTTTGTGTTATGTTTACTACAGCAAACCGTTGAGGAAATTAAATTTGTTGAAGAATTGGTCTTTTCGTAAGTTCAACTTCAGACAATATGGTGTTTTATTTTGATGGCTTTCATGTCTGTGGTTCGGTAATGGTACATTTTTATGAAATTTTCACAATTTTTTGTTGGACGTTTCTTAATTTGTTATCCAATTTGTGCCTAAACGATTTTTAGATGTTTTTACAACAGTTGCACACAAAACCAAACAGTCAATACGTAGTTGGTCATTATTTCCACACACAAGACGTATGAAAGGGGAAATGTTTGTATATCAAACAACACGTTAAAAAAAATCACGAGTTGCGAGTAATTTGATAAATATCAAAATGTTCTCAATTTCTGTTTTTAAAAAAAGTTACAGTTAGGTTTATTTTTATAGTTTCCAAATTACTTGTAAAACTGATTTCTTTTTCATTCTGGGTGACGCCATATTTCATCATTTTATTTAAATTTTTTGACAGATAACTTTTTATTTGGAATTTTTTGACGATATGGCAAACCCAAAGACCGAAGTTTGTGTAATATTTAATCAAATTCGTTATTTTATTTGGTCTTGCCACAAGTCTAACTCAAGCAGGAAACTAGTACAAATAAAACATTATTAAAATTTATTTAGAGTTTTTCCATTCTTCACATAGCCATACTGACTGACATTTCGAAAAACAAACTGTTTGAACTCTGGGGCTCTCAAAACAGATGTAAAGGTATTTAAAAAAATAAATGATACATTTTGTATTATTTCTTAAGATACAAAGTAAAAACGAAGCATAAAGTTGTATATAATCAATTTTGACAAAATATTGTAAGATAATATTTACTTTCTAATGTTTATCCAAATTACCATGAGCCAGAACAACTTGTACATCTGACCCTTGAACAGCCCAGGAATTACTTAATTTAATCAATCAAACCTCAGCTTAACCGAGTATACCAGCTTAGTCACGGTTGTAAAATTCTACGAACTCCAATTCAAGTTCAACCATTATTTGGCCCTATTAAGAACACCACGAAGAACCTAAATTTATGATAGAGTCGGTAGTGTGTGGGCTTTAGAATCTTAGGTTCGTCCTTCAGTAAGTCAGAATATTTCGCATCCTGTTTCTTTTGTTGCGCATTACCTTCCATCACGAAGGTGGACTGCCTTTATTAGCCGGATCTTTGTTACCTCATTTGATTTATAAGAAGATGTTATTCGGTTTTGATTTTATTATTAAATAACATGTTTACTTCCTCAAATGACAGGCTTTTCAAATTATTAAATTTTGTTGACATCCCTCTAGAATGAAGCAACACGATTAAGAACTAAAACCAGACGATTGTTTATCAATTCGAGAAAGTTGAACTAAGTTGATCGTAATTCTTGTGGCCCATTTTACATACCTGAAACAAAATTTAAAATGTAATTTGAAGGGATGATTAAAATATATTTAATTGATACTTGGGGACACTTGTTTTTTATTTAGACTACCAGACAAATAAAGCTGTTATTCCTTTCCTTTTCCCCTCTACCAATTTCTTTTTATACACGACTTGTATGGGACTCATGAAGCAAAGCTAATGAGAAGCAAAAACTGAATATTTGAAGCTCTAAATTTCGTTTCAAATCAAACATCCACAAAGTAAGAACGGAAAGGTTGACCGTGAAATATAATTAATTTCGCTTGGCGAAAACATCATCAGACAGTTTAGAAAAACGCCACTTGAATTAATTTGCATCATAAGAGAACAAAGGGGTCATAAAACTCATAAAAGAAATGATGGCGTTACTTGTGGCTTCCCACAGATATTACTGTAGAGAAATAAGTATTGTTGAAGCAAAGAATTAAATTATTTAACCTCGTGACAACTTCAGACTGTTTTATATTCTGTTATGGAACTCAAATGTCATAAACTTTATCCGGTAAATTATCCATGATTTAGATGAGTACCTGAAAATAAATGTAAGTCTTTTAAGGATATTATTTATTAGTGTTTCATAACTTAACCATGTTTTTAGATATTTCTAGTAAATTGAAGAATATCTTATTTCTCGATAAACAACCGAAATTTTCATTAATTAAACAAATTCAATTCAAATTAAAATAGCATCGCTCTTTTTTAAATTTTTAATAATTAGGTACTATCTTTGGCATACGACGTTCATTTTTATCAACAATTTGATTCTCCTTCAATCCAATTAATTTGATTATACTATCAATTGATTGAACACTGTCAATTGAATACTCTGTGAGTTTTACAAGATTCTTTAGTAAACAGTTTTTTGCCTGCTTTAGAGAATACATTTCAAGACTTAAATTCTTTGCCGTTGACCAATACATTTTGTTAGCAATCTTTGTGACTACAGTTGAGTTTTTAAAATTATTATTTGTTGCTATTCTTGAATACTGGTTTTATCCGCTTTTAGCACAAATTGGACCATTTATTCAGACTTCAGAATTTGTTTTGAACTAACACATCGTCAAAAAAATTAATGAATCACTCGATAAGTTTACTAAAATCTTGAAATTATACATTATTTGTGTACTGTATATATTTTGAATTCTGTATAAAGCTGCATGTTTAGGTTTCATAGCACTACATTTGTCATAAGTTTAACATGTGCTGTAAAAGAGCAGTCTTATACGACAAGGAATATCTTCCAATAATTTGTTTAGGTCCATGATTAGTCATTTAGCTAAATGGTCTACGAAAATTATTCAAACTTTACTTTGATCGGCAACTTGCTATGAGGGAAATAATAGGCAATGTAATAAAAGTTTAAATTGATAAAAACAGGAAATTTACAAGGCCTGTCTACATTTGTTTTAATAGATATACATATTTTAAGTTCCATTTGTTTTGAAACATTTACGTTTTTCGAATGACCTTTATGAAACGATTATTTCTTTATATGACTTATGAAATCTGAAGAAAAAAATAGTTTTCAACATCTACATCTGTCGTTTTCGTCTTGTATTTTAACGCAATAGTGCACATAAAAATTAAAATTGGAACTTTAGTATGTAAAAATGCTTCTTTGGTTATATAGAACCGTATTAATTATCCACAAAAATTATCATTTTATAAACAAAATTTGTGTCCCTTTTTTAGTAATACAATTTACAATATTTCATTATAGATAAAGATATGCAGATTTTAATTGTGCAGCTAGAGGTATTAAGCCCAACAATGAATAATATAGAAGTTATTGACAAAACTGTAATTTTAAGCTTTGACCTCCAAGAAAGGTTTGATATAAGTACAGATGCCATGGCCGGGCTGGGTATGAGAATGAGCTTGTTATTTTTAATTTACAAAATGAGGTTTAATTCTGGATTTCTATTTTTTTCTTTATTTTACCTTATAAAGCCAAAAACCTTACGGTAAAAGTATAAATAACATTGTAATAAGTTTTTATGCTTAACAAATTTTAGATCAGTTGAAATAATTGAAAGGAATCATTCTTTAAAGTGTCTGAATTAGCATGTTTCTAAAAATCATAAAAATATATAATTTTATTATAGTACAATTTCTTTATTATTGCCTAGTCCCCTTTTTATACCTAGTTGACGCGTTTCGGAGTAACACCATCTTTAAAAACTACTTATGTACTCTGTATTTGAGTTTAGAGTCGTGTATTAGTTCTAGCTGACAAAGAACCTATTTATGTGGTATTAATGGTATATTTTGAAATACCTTCATCTTAAGTACAGAGTACAAAAGTAGTTTTTGAAGATGGAGGTATCCCAAAACGCGTCAACTAGTAAAAATAAAGTGTCAAGACTAGGAATGGTTGAAAATTGTACTTAACATGATTATGTAAGTTCTAGCACAAATATAGAATATTATAGTAAATCAATATTTAAATAAAACACTAAAAAATAAGCAAAGTAAGAACACTTGTAAATGTTAATAAAAGTGAAGTTAATTTAGCGCAGGGTCGGAAAAGAACAAGGGTTGGTCAAGAGAGTCCTGATATAAAATATGAATGAGAAGGATTTAAGCCCAGACTACATAAAAAAAAGCGTAGATCTAAAGTGAGCCCCTAAGGGTGTCAAAACAAAACTTCAAACAAAAATATTCATGTATCTACTAAGGTTATGGTAGAAAATACTGTTACAATAAAACAAAGGTTTATTAATTTTCAAATCTTTAAAGAATCAAATTGCCCATGTTATTGAGATCTTATCATCAACAGATTTGGAACTATTTTGAAATTTACTCACATTCAACAATAATAACAATTTCCCGGGTTATAGGTAGTTAGGAGCCTGTTTTAACAATATACCGCCTGAGACATTGTATTTTTTGTCGTCCAAATCCCTATCTAGGTACATGAACAAAATCTGTCAGAAAATTTACCTGCATAATAACCTTCCAATATTAAACAGGATATGAAATAAAATAATAAGAAAAATTTAATTCCAAATGTTGAGTAAACTGATAAAACACAATAAACTTTATTGTACACTGAAACACAACAAATTTACAAAATCTTTTTTCCTAATTTTACTTTACGAAATTCAGTATTATTATTAGTGACAATTAAATTAATTAAATTTTTTGAAAGGGCAGAGCCCAAACATCCCTTCATTATTTTGAGCCAGAAAACGATATTCTACAGTAGGCCTACCAATCAATCATAAAAACACACTTAACTCAAAATAGGTGAGAGTATTTCCGATCATTTTATTATGGAAATAGCCAAACCTATTGTTCACTATAATATTTGTAAAGTTTTTTACTTATCTGAGCAATCTTAACTGTAAACTTTCCTGTTTACAGCTGTTTCGCCTATCTATCAGACATCATCAGAACGAGAACGTGTTAATATACACTTCTATCTTGACATATTTCAGATTTATTTTGAGCTGCTTTAGCAATAGTCTTAGAACAATTTCAATTGATCGTATCTCTGTAAAAAAAACTCCGTCTTTTTCTCCATGTAGAGGTAGTATCAACTTTTTGCAAAACATTTTCAGAGCTAAAAAATAAAATTATTAGCCACAATTATTTGACCTTGAACACAGCACGAAAATAGGTCCATCTGTTTGAATCGTAGAGACAATAATGATCAAACCTCCTATTTTTCAGGGAATAATAATTATTAGACAGGTCGGAATAGAAATATAATGTTTTTTTTTGCATTTCATTTGTCATCTACAAATGTAAAAGAGAAGAACATGTGAAGGGCTCACAAGTAAATGTGTGTTAAATTTCAAATTTATTTTCACCAAAAACAAAAAATAATGATGCTTTCTTTTAAACGTTTCCTATATGAGATTCTGTGTGTATACTCGTACATGCATATTTTTCAATTCTGTATCATAATGTGACAGTAACTTCGTCATTATCTTGAGAAATAGAGAATTATTTTTTCCCTATACTATTTTAAAGTCCCTTCAAGCTAGAGTAACCCGCAACAATACTAAGCTTTAAATATGTTTCATGTTCCACGAGATCTGATCTTGTTTAGAGACAGAGAAGTAACAGCTTTCACCCAATGTGCAGCGGCGGTCTTTGAGCTCGTGTTTGGACCAAAGTAATTTATGGTATTTTTATTTTATTGGTTTTTAAATGTTTCTGACTTCACTTTGTTCGAAAACACGTTTGTGTTTCTATCAACATACCATGCTTATACTAGACCACACTGGATGTTAATAAGCAGAATTATTTCTATATTAATCATAAATTAGAATTAGATTATTATTAATACTCGTAGATTTTTAGTTACGGTATGTACAGCTAAACTGTTATGGTCTGTCTTTGTAACGATTGTGGTGTCACAGAACAATTTTAAAATGAAACTGGTATTTCTTCTTTTTTTTCATACCTTCGTAAAAGTAAAAAAAACGAAAATCGATGGATGTCCGTTATGTTACAAATTTGTTGTCCCTACACCATAAACGGTCCCTACCCATTTTTATGAATATTTCAGTATTCTCTTTATGATCTAATTGGGCATTACTAAATGTTTTTTTTTTGTTTTTTTTATTTGGACCTCTTTTTTTTCAATGTGTACGAGTAACACCTCGATGTTACTACAAACTTTATAATAAAAATGATTTTCATAGGAATTTTAATATTCTCTTCTTTAAGTATTCTAGTTGCTCACTTCAAAGTCACACTTTGTAAATGCAATCTTTGGTTGGTTTCATTTTTTGAGTTATACATTTTGCTTCATTTTAACTTCGCATGTATTATATTTTATTTTAATCACATTTTTGTCTACAAAAAATAACATGTCACAATTTAATTAAACATATAGAAGCCAAATATTATATAATTTAATACATTAATATATTACGCAATACAATTACAAGAAATCAGCCTGTTCAGACACCAATATACTGTCTTAGGATACTCCTAGAAGCAACAAAATACTCATCCATCGAGTAAAAAGCGCTTTTTATTATGTAGCATCTGAGTGAACTCTGAATAGGTACTCTTAAAAGAAATTTTGTTTTTAATACTATCTGAAATATTCTTAAAAACCTATATCAGAATAGCACACATTGTGTATACTGATACAATGTTAGTGTATGGACGAGATACTAAAACAATCTTTTAGCATGCAATACTCATGTTGGTGTTGATTAACTTTAAAAATACCCGATTTCATTAAAAGAAAATTAATATTTCATTATGTAAATACACCGAATATTCAAAATTTTAAGTTTTGCAACAACTATGGAATCTCAATACACGAAATAAATTTTATCCAAGAATCACTTCAGTAATTTGGAATGAATGTAGAAAACTTTTTTATCGAATTTGCATTTTGGGAAAATAACGAAGATTTTTTTGTTTTTTTGGGCTTTATGTATGGGTGTCCGAGAAAGATGGTGCAATGTTTGTGCTGACTACTTCACAAGAAAATTGTCGATGTCCTTCCAATTAGCATACGGCAAGAGATTTTACTACCACTATCAAGACATTTCTTAAATTTTCAACATGTGATTTCGACAAATCCAAAAATTATTGCATCTACGACATTTATTGTAGTTTATAAAACATTATATCTTTATTATTTACAACTTGGATAAAACTAACATTACTTTATTTCGGGCCATAATTATAATTTCTACGTGACTAGCAGAAATTACATTTGGCATATCAGTCCATTAACGAGATCATATCAGGAAAATAAGCAGTGATAAAGAAGAGGTTATTTATGAGTTCTTTTTAACAGATGACGTGTAAAATTATTGTGAAAAATTACATCATTTTATAGAAATGGTGGTGTAATATAAAATGACAGATAAAAATTAAGTTTTATCTAAAAATTACACGGAATTGCCATTTTTTTAAAATTTACCGACCAATAGGCCTAATATTTTAGCTGTGAGAAATGGAAAAATGTAAGATAAAGGGATTTCGATCTTCACCAGTGAAACGTCTAGATTATGACATGTTCACTGATCATAGTCATTAGAATTATTTAACACCGTTTTTGATCATATCATATTATACAAAATTGTCCTTAGGATACAAATTATTTTTCATACATGACGAAAAAATAAAATAAAAAATAGGAATATACTTATTCATCAAGGCTTTTCTTTAGTTTCTTACAAACTTTTCAAACAAAATAAAGAAAATATAATAAATTAATAACAGATAATTTATAACAATGAAACATTTAGGTGACAGCTGGTGTTAAAACAAAATACAGTATTTGTTTCTTTGCCAAAGAAATTAAGGAAAAAAGATTTATCTACAGAGTGGTTTAGGTAGAATGGAAGTTTAGACTTTAAAACTACATAGTTCAAGTTGCTGTTCGCATTCCCTTAAAATAAAACAAGTATATTTCTTGTTTTCTATGTTATAAACACTTTATTTATTTATTTTTATTTTGTTATGCACTTTTCAAATTTAAACATTAAAATTTTTTTTTATATGTTCCATTGCATGTAAACATTTATACGGGTCTATCGCTGTATTTATAATCAACTTCGAAAGTATGGTTAATTATTTTAGACCAATATATAAACTGTGGTTTCTCCAATTACTAATACTTACACGAAATTAGTAATTACATTATATAAAATATAGTTTAAATAATATGGCAAGTCACACCAGGAAAGGTTACATTTTTTGTTTTGTGGTTTAACAGTAAAAAACCTTGTAGCCATCATAGTTTAAAATGAATAAAAAATATAATTGAGCCCCTAGCCCACGAATACTGTAATAGCTTCAGGGTCGGAAGAGAACATGAGTTGATTAAGAACTCATAGGAAAGATGACAAAGAGGGATGTTTGTTTCAATGTAGTCTCTAAGACAAACAGACATAGGATTTACTACATTCGGTAGATTTTCTTTGATAATTTAAGTTATATATATTCTGCTCTATAATGGAAGGATGGTTTTGTTACATACTGCAATGGTTGACAATTTAAATAGTATTGTTATTAACTTCTTTGAGTTTTTTACTGTAATTAAACCAGATTTTGCTCAAATTTAATGTGAAAGTATTACGTATCATTGGGCAAGTTTTTAAACTAGAAATATCATTTGGTAAAATTAGTAACTGATTTAAAAAATTTAAAATATTATTTTCCATTATAACGTTTTGCCTGTAAAGTCTTCCAATGTCCCTTTTGTGCAGCAAAATATAAAATTTGGAATCATTTGATGCTCAAATATGTTTCCTTTAAAAAAACTCAAAATATTTATTACTAAAAACAAAATTGATAAAAATATAACTTCAAAATTGGGGGAACATCAGCAATAACTGAACTCTTGTTTGCGGAATTTTAGTTAAACATAGTATATAAGATATATTTTACTATTCGTTGAATATGATGTTAAAAAAAAATGTCGGAACATGTCAAAATGATTATAGTTTTATACAATTTTTTAGTAATCCCTACTTACATAAATTCTAAATCAACTTGTATATCTAATTTTGTGCAGTTTAGTGATATGTAAAAATCATATTTAGCCTATATTAATACTAAGGTAAAAGTCTACAATCGAGCCATGATACACAAAAACCGCGAACAAAATTGAATTGAACATTTTGAATTTTAAGTTTTGTAATACAAAAAACCAATGATTATGCAATGATTGGGTGAAAATGTAAATAAACGTTGCATAAATTTTGCAATAACTTTCTTACAAACCCATTAAGAAAAGTTTGCATCTCGTAATCACAATTGTTAAAAAACGTTCCTAAACATCAATTTGGAAATTTCGTTATCCCTTAAAATTACTTAATAAAATAAAGTTAAATTTCATAAAAAGTTATTTCATGTTTCTTTTTATCTATAGATACTACATTAACCTTCATCAGTTCATTTTGTTTAGCTTGGAGATCTGCACATAATGATACCACAGTCAAGCAATCCGCGTTATCATTAAATGAAAATCGCGTCCTTTCACGTCAAAAGATCAGCTGTTTGTCGAGTTTTATTATAATTGAGCGTAATCTGCGGTCCAAAACATTTGGAAGAAGACCATGGTTTGCTCCAGATACTTGGTTAGGACAAGATTCCTCGCTTAGGGCGCTCGAGTTGACCTCCTAACTGTGTGCCACTTATTTGGTTAACACTGAATACCACCCGCAATGCAGATAGAGTTACGTCAGGTCCTACTTTCTTCAGATCACTGCACAAGTATCCATGACGGAAGTTCAATGATTCGCATTTATTTATTTAGATAGTTAACACGATCAGGTCACTATTTGTTACACGTTGAATCACTTAACCTCAATCTAATTATAGAATCAAAAAAAATATTTTGTAGACTTCATGGTGAATTTCTGAAGGTGGGTAATCCATAACGGTTGACGTGCAGCCCTAAAAGATATATACTTTAACTTTTTGAAAACACTTTCGTACTCTCACTAGTGAATATATTTATAAACAAGTTTGAATAGGAGTTATCAAATTCGTACAATTTTTACCACACGTCAAATATATCAAATATGTAGGTGGTTATACAATATTCAGAAGTTCAACAATTTTGGGGGGAAATTCATGGGGCTGTATTGTTCAACTTTTATTATTAAGTTAAAACTTTTCTGAAATCATATTCCCTAAGTTTTTAGAAATGTGAAAACGATTTTGTCACACTAATTTTGGTGTCACCTCAACCAAAATCCCATACTCCGAAAATTTTAATTGTGTAAATTGTTGAACTGATTTTTTTTTAGATAGCTGAAGACGATTTTATCTTTGCCATTATGTCTATCATAAGCCAAAATTTAATTTTAAACGGCCACAACAGTAACTCTTGAATTACACCACTATTTTTTCCCTCAGGGGCTTGCTTTAGTGAATGCGGCTTTGGTAATTCCGAGGGACCTAGCTAGTAGTACTGCTTTACAAATAGAGCTTTCTTCATGTAGTTTTTGCTTAGATCCATCTCTTTCGTCTGTCTTATCCGGTTACTTTGGACCAACTTTTGTTCTTTTCCGAACCTGATATTAAAATTTCGAGGGCTATTTTCACTTTTGGAGGGGGGGAAAACCTATTTACATCTTTTGAGGGATAGTACTTATGTATATGTTTTAAGAGCGACTGGATTCCGACTGCTCTGTTGCACCTCAGCACAACGGTCTTTTAAATCAAACTACTAGAACAAACTGATTTTTGTTCTTTTTTTATTGTCTTTTAAAGGAGAAAAATCTCGCAGTCAACGTGGCTTAAGCAAAGTATAAAATAGAAAACCCTAGCTCTCGGTACATTAGGCTCGAAGGAGAACAAGAATTGGACGATATTCCTGATAGGAAAGATAAAAAATAGCGAACAGATTGAAAGAATGGATAGAAATGTAACGTGGAAATAGGAAAGCAAACCGATGTAAGGACATTCGTTTTTCTAATTGGTGAACCCAAGCACAGACAAGAGTACAAAGACGTTCAACTGACATACGAAAAATAATTCCATATTTTTGGAACAAACGATGTCAGAGCTGTGCGTCCTTTGCAATACAGGGTCCACTGTGTTGTCACATTGTACAAACTGTGCGTTAGGGTGGTGGAATAGGTTAGGTTTGGGTGGTGGAATAGGTTAGGTTAGGGTGGTGGAATAGGTTAGGTTTCGGTGGTGGAATAGACCGAAATTTGTTGAGCTTGAGGTACAAAATTGGTCGAACACGGACGGTCTCAATCCATTTACCCTACTAATAATACCAATGATCTTTCTAATATCCTTCAAATTATAACTTAAAAACAAGTAAGTCCTATACTTCTTCAGCACGGTTAGTCTGTTCAATTTAATGTTGTAAACCAAGGCTTTATAGCAAATATTGTTATTAAATAGAATTATACAGTTAGCAAAATATTGCAATAACTTTCTCACCCGCCCATCCATAAAATCAAATACTAACGATAACAAAAAACATAGTTGTCGACCAAAAAATGTCATTACCTTTATTACTTAGTTTTTTTTCTCATATTTTCATTTATTGGAGTAGTCTTTAAGTAAAATTTTCTATATAAAATATTTTGAACAAATATTTATACATTCAAAAAGAGTTTAATCTTGCTCCACTTATGTCATAAAACTGATCCTAAGCATAAATATAATTTGATTGTAATCGAGTTTTTAATGTCAGCGGTCAATGAACATTTTCGTTACATGTGAGTTAATCTTATATCGTAATTTACTTTTAATTGCGATAGATTCATTGGCTTGGGACATTACTCTTCACAAAAATTTTAAAATTATGAACATGTTAAACAGTTTATTAATATTGCTTAATATTTTAACTTTTATTGATTGTATACTACGCTTATGTTTGGCACTACGTCAATTAAAATTTTATTTTTACATTTAGGTATCAGAAATTTATTTGGTCATAGGTACACTTTTTTAAGGTCGCTTGATATTTAAACTTTGACCATCTTGGGATCACTCAATATAACGCATAAGAACGTTTTAAGAACATACAGATTTATTATTTAGAAAAAACATTAACGGGAAAAGGATATCCGCTGTAATAACATAAAAGGTTACATTTGAAACCTCACAAAATGGTTGAAGAAACCAAAATCCATTAATAAATAACACAAAATATAATGCTATATTACTATATAATAATTTGTCTATGAAAAGGTTTTTAGCGCTAAGTTACTTTTTTCGTATAATTTTATTATCTATATTCAATTCGAATAAATGATTTTAACATTTATATTATGAGTGTAATCTATACACTCTTAATATAAAAGAGTGTAATTTATGTTATATTAACGATTGAAATTTATAACACACAATTAACTAAAATATCATATCCTTCTCTACGTTTTGTATTGGAATCGTGGGGAAGAAAGATGAAAGGTTAGAGATTGCTTTAGTGGGAAAAGGAAATCGTAAGTTTATTTTAAACAAATTATTGAGGTCCCCAAACATCGTAGTTTTCTGTGAACTTATTAAGTAAATTTAAAATGAAACTAATACTTTACTTGAAAATATTCTTCAAACTAAGAAATCCTTTAAGAAGGTTTTATGATATATAGCTTAAACAAATATTTTGAATGGCACTACTTATGCTTTGGGTAACATGATTTAGTAATTTCAACTCTGGTGACTAAAATTACCTTTTCAAGTTATCCATTGACATGTATGTTGCAAAACAATTGCAGTTTATTATTTAAAAAATATAGTAAATTACAGATTACTACATTACATACAAGTGAAGTTTTAAACTCAAATGAACGCGTATTTAATTTAAGGACATATTTTCCTTTTTGGGAAATAGCTATGGGATAGATCTGATCTGTGCAATCCACAACTAGAACCATGAAAGTTTCATTTAAATAAACCAACGATTTCTTTAGTTCTTTTATTTAAAGGAAGCTTCTTTTTTATTAAAAGGACCAGTTAGTTCTTCCTTGAGTCCTGTAATTATATTTACCCTTTTTTAATATAAAAATGTAGTAGAATTAATTTCAATAGTGCCTATCTTTATTTTCAATACATGGTAATAATATTTTTGTATTGAGCTGTATATGGTTTGTTTTATTATTTTTGTTTTATATATATTCTAATGAAACGTTAAATATACAAATATAGATGAAATGTGAGAGTTGATACGCATATAAAACACGAAATAATGCATGAAAATGACTTGTATTTTTTATATTTTTTTTATCTCTTAATGGAATCTTCATTACACTTTATTAATTAAATAAATACGAATTTAAACAAAATGATAAACAGTCTCTAACGTGATATAAGGTGAATTTATTTTCTTGTTTTTGTATCGTTTATTGACGACCTTGACAATAACATTCTTAGGTGTAAACTGTAAAAGCACAGTTTGAACTAATTCAGGCTGTGTATTACATTCATTCCGACTTTGGTGTAGACAACTTTGGATTAAGTTCTTTAACCAAAATATCTGTCGAACTGTTTTAAAATGACCAGCAGTACACCTCATTTTCTCTATTTCAGCCTAAAGGGTAGTATTTTTGTGTGTAGTTTTCACAAAAAATGGTATCAATTGTGAGTTTTTTTCGTAGTTTTGTTATTTTTCTAGTGAATTTAAGTGCCTTTCTGGGGGGATTATGTATATACTGGGTGTCCATAAAGTCCCATAATGAAATAACTTTTGAATTATTAACCCCAAAAAAACAAGAACTGAGCTATAGCAATTGGTGAAATTGAATTACCCCTTTACAAACAGCCCAATTTTGCAAACCCAAAAAGGAGTCACCTCAGAGAGCACAAATAAAAATTTTCGATTGTGAACCTATATTTTTTATTTGCAGAATTCCGTAAAAATTGATGATTTTATTCTTAGTACTTTTGTAAAAATATAGCACCGTTTAGAAGATAGTGGAAGATCAGGAAAACGTATTCACTATTGAAACTATAGTTTCAAGTTTATAGCATGTCTCTATGTTTAACGTGGGGTATTTTATATCTAGATTTCCGAGAAAGAAAACAGAATCTATAAAAACATAAACTTATTTCATAAAAACTATAATAATGGAATGAATTATTTTGTTAAATTATTAAATTTCATGTGATACACATTAAGACCAAAACAGTGTGTATTAAATACAGAACCTCCTCGTATTTAAAGAAGATTTCCCAACCATGTGACAGAGTTCTACGTCCGTTGAAATCAGTTTTGAAACCATTTCACCTTTTTGTCTTTGGCTATAGGAGGCAGCCAGACGGATGTTGGATTATCCTCCATACGTTGATTGATGGGAGTGTAGGGCTAATATAATTATTTCTGCATGAGATAATTCGCAACCGATCTTTCATTCCAATTGATTGTGTCGGTTAAAGTAAACACATTCTTTGCTTTATAAAAGGGCTCCAGAGATGATGTAATATATCTGGATGATATTTATCAACGTTTCGTCCAATAGAAAGATAATTAGGCCAGGTTAGTCAGTTAGTGGGACAATGGATTTGAGTTAAAGTTTATCAGGTTTTACAAACATCTTTGAAAATAATCATCAAGACGTTTGGAAAATAAAAACAAGGTGCGAACGTTTGTGAAACATAACCATGACTTATTTCAAGGATGAAATCGTTTAATACAAATTTTGTCATACATAAAGATCATACATTTCGATATGATAGGTTAGTTTAGGTTTGGTTAGGTTAGGTTAGCTTAGCTTTGATTAAAAATGTAATAATTTATTCCCTAGTTAATTCTACTACTTTCGATCAAAAAGACCCAAGCTGTAAACACGTTGTTTTGCCTCCCACACTTCATCTGGAATCAATATAGACGTCAATCATAAATATTCATGAAAACCTCTACACACAATAATAACAGAAGTATTTAAAAAAATTGTTTTAATTTTAAACACGTGCTTAAAATAAAAATACAACCTATTGAGGACTTTTAAGTGATTATCAACTGAATGAACAAATTGAAACAACAATGAGTTATACATACTAAAATATTCCAATTAGCCTACCTAACTCTTCCGTTTTATTCTGTCTGCTTCCAGACTTCCCATCTCAGATTATCAATGCTCCAAGCAGGCTATCTTGTAAAGTATCAATAGAAAGCTTTTATTTGTAATTACATCTACTTTATAATGTGTAACATTTATGCAACTTTTTGTAAAGTGCTCTTTAACGAAAGTTGATTTAACTGCATTTTTGTTTATAACATTACAACAAAGAACACTTTAGTCAATAAATCGCTTTTTAAGGCTCTATAAAATGCTCAAGTAATATGAAAGGTTATCAATAAGTCCCAGTTCTCTACCCTCTCTATTTTTGTTAAAATTGGAATAAAAAAACTTTACCTTTGAGCATTAAAGTTTGGCTAAATATTTTAGGAATAATAACTTTTTTACCGTTCCTGGGGGGAGGAGGAAGACATGTATGGGTCCATTCAAAAACCTCAAATGGGAAGAGAGAATTCTTGTGATATATCATTTTAATGATCTTGACGAAAACATAATTCCATGGAAACAATCCAAAATTGCTGAAGTTCAAAATTTAAAACACAACTCTACAAATTTAATTTTTAAATAAGACGCAGAAAATTTTTTAATAAATATATTATTATGATTTAATGGTCGTTTTGGGGAGTTACGAATTACAATGTATTTGGAGTTGTATCGACCATAATTAGAGGGTCGAAAATTATGATTTCCTACAGCAAAATTTAATAAAATATATACGTACACACCCAAAATTATTATCAAAAATTTACGGGGAAGATTAATAATACACGTATTTTAATTTAATTTTAAAACTAAAACTACTACAACAAATTAATTATACAAGTTAATAAAATCTGAAAAAAAGAAGAAAAAAATAAACCTATATTTACCTGGAAGACTTGTCTACCCCATTTTAAATTTCAAAATATATATAAAATTTTGTGAAAATCAGATAAACATTTCTTTTGACAGAGTGAAAATGCAATACAAATACAATCTAAATTTCCGATTATCAGATTTCTTTGCCTAACGAAATTGATCCAAGTATTGCAAATAAAAAAATTATAGGAAAGCATGATAAAATCATGGAAAATATTTCGATACTTAGTGAGGAAATCGGCAAACAATCAGCGACAAACTACCTTAAAACTTTTGGTTTACGATCTTGTTCTAGCAATTCAAAAAAGCAATTTGTATACTAAATTTGATCAAAATCGAAAAATATTTGCGATAGTTAGAGAATAAGGATAGTTTAGAGGGGCGTCCTGATCAAGTTTCAGCTAAATTTTGTAAGTGTGTTTCTTGTGAAGAAAATAATTTAAAAGTAATCTATTCACATTTAGTATAAACTCTTTTCTAAAAATGTTAGAGCCAAAAATAAATATTTTAAATTGTTAACAATTTGTATTATGTTTTGTTAAAAAAATTATGCTTTTGTTAATTTAATTTTAAGTTCGTCCAAAAATATAATAAATGGAATCTACAAAATCACAATTAAGCACATTTTAGGGCCTTATATTTATCTAATTTTTATAAAGTTAGAAAATAAATGTTATTTGGTTGATATCAGAATTAAACTATATTTACTTACACAAATCCCCATACTGTATTGAAATGTTTTTGTGGAGATTTTAATACATTTGTAAGTGATTACACTTTTTGAGTCTTGTACTTAATTGTATTTTGTACAGATCTAATATACAGCATACAAAAAATATATCCACAATACTAAAAATAATCAAAGTACATGTCTTATACACAACATTAATTAATAAAATATACAATTTTAAAACAAACTTTAAATACATATACTTTAATCATTGTTCCGGTGATATAAAGAACTAAATCACATTCTAATTAAACATTTATTTGTAAGAACATACACAAAATGACGTATTTAAATGGTGAAAAAGAAAGAGAAACGTTGACTTTTTAGTTGTTGTAAACACAGCTTGGGTTTTAGGGATTGCCATCCCGTACTCACTATAAGTGAGCCCCTGAGGAAACGAAAAGTTAATAAAGGAACACGCTGTTACTACTTCTCTCTTATAAGAATAATACGGAAGAAATTTAGAAATTCAAAATGGTTTTCATCTACAGTATTTTAATAAAACTTGGTATTTCGTGATAATTGTGACTCTGAACAAATATTTGACAATGATCTGTTTGATTTTTATAATAATTATAGTAGTAATTATACAAATATTCTTTTTTCATGGAATATTTAGCTGCATTAGTAATTCTTGTCTTGTTATTCAGTTATATGTCAATAGAAATTAAATTAAAACATAAACGGGTTCACAATATCAGTCGCAACGAAAATCTGAGTTAGGTTAGGTTAGGTTGTATAGAACAGCAGCACTTATAATATTGCCTAGGTTATATCAAGGGTGCAGTTTTGTTTATTCAAGGGTGCTTTTGAAAGTTATTCATTCGGCTATACACTGATAAAATATCTGTACAAAATATTTCACTAAATGTGTTTGTAATAGTAAAACTAGTTTATATTCCGATATCGATAATACAAAAAAAAAAAAAAAAATCAGTAACACGTAATTTAAGGATTGTCGTTTTAATTTAAATTTTTTATATGTTTTATTACAAAAATACATTTCAATTGGGTAATTAATATTATTTACTTTTTGGGAGAAGATAAATATGAAACATAGTATTGTTATCAAAACTTCAATATCTAATTTCTTCTATAAATTTTTTTTAAGGCAAAAATTTATTGGACATTTTATTAATATTTTGACCAGATTATTACAATAGCAAAGTTTGGTAGACTGTTAATCACTCTGTACTGTATATATTACTTTAACGAATAATCAAAATGTATTTATAGAGTATGATCGGACACATTTCATGGTCCAGGTCATAGTACCACCATGACGACTACTACAACAGTTCTGTTTCTAAACTACCTAAAAGTGCTTTAAAAAATTGGAATAGCTAAATTTAGAAATATTTGATTAATTAGGTTTGAATGTTAGTCATCCATAATCAATTGAGAAGTGACAGAGTGTCGCTGGCTGCCTATATCAACACTAGCAGGGGCACAAGTAATCGTATATTGTTGTGTGTTATAGCAGGATGGTGTTTCGACAGAGTACAACACAAACAATGTTGATAAAATGTGATATACAGGGTGAATGAAATATGTGTGACCGCTGTTTTATTGGATAAGTACAAAAGTTACAAAAAAACTTTTTAAGAGCAACCCCCCCCCAGGAATTTTTTGAGTTAAAACTACAGCTATTAGCAAATTATTCATATCATAGGCCATTTTTCCAATATGGAGGTTAGTTTATTCCTTATGGGAGCTCCTATTTTTATAGCGACTTTGAATAAAACATTACCGGTATTTTAAGTTTTTTTTTGTTTTGTTTTTTTTTAATGCATTATTCTGTATCTTTAACCCTTTAAAGCTACAGCACTTAACTGTTTAAAAATTCGCAAATTCAATTTATTTATAGATATAATTTTCCTTATTTTTTAAAGTTAAATTTCAGGTGAAATTTTAACTAAAATTAGGGTAAAATTTATAATAACATTACTGTTATATTTATTTGTTTTTTAGGCTGAGGAATAACAGAGTTAATCGGTAGAAAACAAAAATAATAATTTTCTAACAATTGTCTAGAACATCCACTGGCTTACACTAGCTCTTTATTATTACTAAATGTATTAAGACAAATTCTATTATAAAACACTGTTAATACATTTGTTTCGGCTAAACTATTTTATTTACAAGGTCTAATGCTTCCATCAATAATTAAAAACTGATATATGTTAGTAGGAGTTCTGCACAATTACCAGAAAAGTTCCATTAGAGGGAAGTCGGTAAAATCTCCTGTTCAAAAAATCCTGACGTAATTTTTCGAAACGGTTTTGCATTATAAAAATTGCATAACAACCATTTCAGGGAATAAAAAGTATCAATTAAATGCCTGATATTTATAAAGTGTATTGCCAACCAAAATTATTTTTAAATAAATAAATATAGAGCTTGACTTGTGAGATTATATTGCATACAATAAAAATCGAACATAAGATCTCACAAAAAATTACGTTTACTTTATCAAATACGTTTCAACGACAAAGTCGCCATCCTCAGTGATACATGAGCTACAATAACTAAACTGTAATTCCAGAAAATTAATGATTAATTTCTCAAAAATATTATAATTTTTTAGTCCTGCCACGTGAGTAAAAAAAACAACAAAATGTACCTTTTCAAGCTTTTAATTTTATATAAATTTACAGTTTATCCATGTTTCACTTTAATTCAATTTAACTGTTTTAGGTTGGAAAATGGTGTCACACCTTGTATTTTCACATTTACCGCTTATAGCTCCTAAAACAGTTAGAGATATAAAAAATACCAAATTGTTCTAAACTCTTAAAATATTAAGTTTTATCCCAACTCGCCATAAAAGTAAGGATTTCCATAAAAAAATTTAGAGCTGACCGCCAAGAAAAAATTAAGTTTTTTGTAATTTTTATACTTATCGAATAAAACTGTGGTCACACCTATTTCAACCTTTCATTTTGGTATTTTTCAAATTACTTCTGAATTGTAATTTGTTTTATGAGTTGCTGATTCGTTGATTTGTAACATAAATTATTTCAAAGAAATTTAATCAAAATAGTGTTTTTATAGGTTTTTATATATTCAACCTTCTAAGAAAGCTATGTGGTTTGATTAACTTTTTAACAAATAATTCAAAATTGACGTTTTGTGGAGATGGTATCAAATCTTTATTTTAGTGAGTATTTGGTTTTATGTTTAGATGTGTGAGAAATTGGCTATTTTATCTAAAATTAAATTATTTACAGTACTTGTAAATATAAAATTAGTTTCGTGTAACATTATCCAGTTACTTTTGATACACTCGGTATGTTAAATAATAATTACAATTATTCTGAGGGCTTTTTAGTTAAAGAGATAAGTTCATCATGATTAGTGCTATCATAATTTTAAAATAAAATGCAAACATAAATTTTCTATCCAATTTATTTTGATGTCCTCAGATATAGGTTACATGGTTCACAAAATAAAAATAAACACATTTATCTAGAAGTCCGTTTTGAAGGTTACTGAATAATAAATGTCAAACTATTTGTTTATACATCGGAATATGGCTTCACTAATTAATATTCTGTAAATATCTAGAAATAATATTAAGTAAAATTTTTATTCTTTGTTTTTATTGTTGAAAGCCACATAGCTTACTCTTATAAATTTTATAATGTATACTTACTTGAGCAATCTTGATTGATCTTGTCAATATTTAATGGCTGTTTCGCCCATTTACAGGCATCATCAGAAAAAGTTTGAATACAAATAAACATAGAATTTGAAAAACAATTAACAAATTTAAAATGTTAATTAACAATAGAGAAGTTACTTTTTGTGGTATATAGGGTATAATTTCATTTTAGTGTCACTGTGTAGGCCTACTTGATGTGTAAAAAATTATGAAATAGGTAAATAGCAATTCCTACTGCTTATTGTAATGCTTTTTATAACCCCAAAAATTGGTGGAAGCTGCTACAAGGAGAAAAGCCAGGAACCGTGTTACTGTCATCAGTATATATATATATTCCAATAGAAATGAAGAAAGTTGGTCAATAGTAACAGGAAAGGTGAGAGTATCCATATAAATTAATAACAAAAAAGTAGGTATAAAAGATATCAATCTGTCTATCTTATATATTTTTACGTCTTCGAAATTTACGAATAAGAACGTAAAAAAATTCAAAAATGGTCACCATTGCACAGCAAATTTATAAATATAAATATAAATTTATAATTATTATATATGAAGACTAAAATGTGTTAACATATTTTGTTATAGAAATGCTGCATCGGATAAACTAATCTTTCCCATTTTTTAAATAACTTTCTCTAACTCTCAGTTTAGATTGTGTAAAAGAGAGGTGGTTCCAATCTCGCCAAGAAAAATAAAGTCCTTCATCCGGTCTTATCTCTTTTGGTAGAGCCAACGAGACGTTACAACATCTCTTCGTACGAAACAAAGTTATCAATGCATCCTTTGATTCACTTATATAATGAATTTTTGTTGACACATCCAACCTCAGCAGGTGTCCCGAATCTTCACATCTTGTCTATTTAGCATTCAAAGTTAAATAGGGTAATTGTGCCAAGATATTTCGCTGACTCTTCGTCTTGGAATAAACAGTTGTTGTTTTATAGACAGCTGTTATCAATGTTGGATGTGTGTGCGCGCGCACTTCTAATTCCGCTGTGCACACACTACTTTAACAAACTGTTCATTATTACAGTTGATAAGACCACAGTGATTGTGGTTAGGTTTGCAGATTTCCTATACAGTTAAGGAAGCAGTTTTAACAAACTGTGCATTTGTTGTGTTATCAACTATCCTTATCAGTTTTGTTTTTGACTTGTGATTATGAGACGCAATATTGAGGATAGTGACCTCATACGTAGACATAAAAACAAGATGGTGTAATTTAAGAATTTACAATGTTTAATTTAGAATGTTTACTATGTTTAATCTTGAATGTATAATGCGGATACATTTTCCATTAAAAATAAAATTAGTGTTAGTGCTAAATATATTTTTCACCGTCTAAATATTATTTGTAATAATAATAAAATATTTAACTGTTGTTCGAACCTGCTTTACCTGTATATCAATGATTGTTGAAGGCAGACAGGCTGATTAACACAAAATGAATAGTAATTAACTAACTAACTAATGAATTGTTGTAATACAGAATATAACTTTTTTAAGTAAAAGTAAGAAAAAAAGTTGACACTCTGATGCTGGTCATATATATCTAAGAAAACAAGTCCCATAGGATACAACTATGTGAGGATTAAAATATTGTAGTTTTGTGGGTTAAGTTCAGAATACGCGTGTAGTTGGAGCGTGTAATACGGCCTGCTGCCCTTGAAATTATCACATGTGGGCTGTTAGGTGACAACACAAGGGCCTCTAATTTCAAACCGAATCATGGAGATAGCTTATTTATTTAAAAACAATTTTTTTATGCTTAATCAATGCACCAGTCAAAGCTGAATTTTGTAGCATGAGTTGGGAGATTAGAGAAAATTTGTTTTGCAAATGTTATCTGTCTTTAAAAATTAAAATGAGGTGTCACTCAACTTCTCTTTACATATATTTTGTCACCTCCCTCCTCCGGTGGCCACCTAGGGGTTTGTGGTTATGATGTACGAGAAAAGTAATTTTTTGCCGATAAATGTTTCTAAAATTAAGTATTTTTCTCTTTGTCTTTACAATAGTTACTCAACAATTCTACTTTTTTATCATTCTGTTCATAGTATGCAGTACAACAAACAGAGGTAATCAAAGAATTACTGAAGCTTAATTAATTTAAATAATTTTATTTAATTAGTAAATTAAAAGTAAAATTGAACACATTTGGAAAATTTAATTTTACAATAAGTTAAAAGTACAGTCACCAGAGGAAATATTCACAATATATGGAAATATGGACAATAATTCCCATTAAATCGGGCCTAAGATTTTTTTTAAGGATAATTTTTGTGCACCTACCTCTCTGAATTCCAAAACCTTTTTAGTGCTGAGCGTTGTTTTAAATCGTGTTTTCAGGAAAACTATTACACTGGGAAAGTGTTTTTGTCCACCAGTGTTGTGGCCTCCTTTGCTCCATACTGCAAAACTCTTCCCAACAAAGCATTTCATAGTTCATGTCAGACCTGGTCTGCTATCCCTTTGTTTCTTAACAATATCAGCGAATTTTATTATTAAATATAAAGTTGGGGCCCGAAATAATCAAATATGCACAAAAATGACAAATGTTCCTTTACAATTATTACCGCCTTTCAAATTCCAGTAATAGTAGTTTTTTACAATAGAAGCTCGTTGACTAAAAAAAATCTGTTGGTAAATCTTAAAATGACAAGAGTTTTAAATAGTTTAAAAAATATATAGAATCTTAAAATATGCCTTTGTCAATCTTATGAACCGATAGCAAACCATCGATATGGATTCTATCCCTTTTTTTAAATGTGTGTATTATTTTCACTATATGCAATTGTTGGGGCACATGTTCAATACAAGTTAGGTTAGGTTATTTCAAAACTGCAGCAAGAATTCTGAAAAAATTCTGCAGAATTTCTTATCTTGGTCAATTCGGGAATAAATAAATTGTCTGAGAAGAGGGCACATGATCATTCAGGATGGATTATTTTGAAATGTAAGTCTTTTTCTACGCGGAAATCAAACAATATGCTATTAGAAAAAAAAGACTGTTATAATCCACAAGTTATGTTTATTGCACCAACTAGTTTTAACCTTTAACAGGTCATTGAGGAGTGGAACTCAAGTTGAAACTAGTTATGTAATAAACAAAAAATTTTGATTAGAAAAATGTTTTCTTTTCTCTCATAACATAATACAGGATAGAACTGCGTCTTCTATAAAGTCTTAGTCAACTTTCAGTTTACACATATTTTGTTTATACCAGCATAATGGCTGCATAATGTGTTTGCTATGTCTACTGAATCAGTTAGGGTTTTATTAAATTAAGAACTATTAAAATTCTAATAATTAAGAGTAATCGGCTCACCAGATATTTCAGATACGTTCTCTCTCATAATATAGTCCTACAAACCCAGAATTACAATATTAATGTATATGCAAATAGTTTACAATAGTTTCTGATTATATACTGATAATGAATCACTTCATTCCCACCAGACGACCGGGACAAAAGTGTTTGTGGTCATAGATTCGTTGGGACGTTCAAACATCGTCCATGGGTCGTAAAAGGTTGAAGAATCATAGTTCTGCAGTAATAAACAACCTGACTGATAATGAACCACTTCATTCCCACCAGACGACCGGGACAAAAGTGTTTGCGGTCATAGATTCGTTGGGACGTTCAAACATCGTCCATGGGTCGTAAAAGGTTGAAGAATCATAGTTCTGCAGTAATAAACAACCTGACTGATAATGAACCACTTCATTCCCACCAGACGACCGGGACAAAAGTGCTTGCGGTCATAGATTCGTTCGGAAGTTCAAACATAGACCATGGGTCGTAAAAGGTTGAAGAATCATAGTTCTGCAGTAATAAACAACCTGACTGATAATGAACCACTTCATTCCCACCAGACGACCGGGACAAAAGTGCTTGCGGTCATAGATTCGTTGGGAAGTTCAAACATCGTCCATGGGTTGCAAAGGTTGAAGACTCACGGTTATCTTGGAATAGACGAACTAACTGATAAACTGACAGACATGCTGCATTCCTAAAACTAAATGGATATTTCCCACAAAATCCCTGATTTAAAAAAAAATATTTGCTTGATAAGAAAAAAAGATTTTGAAGTATTCCTAGTTTTTACCAGATGTATACATTTTTTTAAAAAAATCTCTCTGTCTCTTAGTAAATATATATTTTCTCTCTGTCTAAATTTATATAGTATTAATTAAAATATATATTGTATTTCCTATTGAAGTAACGGGATTAGTAGAAGTGATGAAATTAAATCAACGAGTGGTTTTACAACTTTGGTGAAAGTGGGGGACTGCTAATGACCAATCACAGGGATTTTAAAGAATGATTTGAATAACAGCGTTTTAAGCGATTCTCCATTGTTACATCCACAATGACGTAAAATATTATCAATAAGTAATTGTAATTTTGGGCTAAAAATTTATAGCCACGCAGAGAGATAATAAAAATAAATATTGTATTTTCTGATAAACAGTAATCAAAAGTGAAACGAAAAGTTATCAAGATATTTTTTAAAGCAGTCTGTCTACTTTGTAATGCAATTGTCCATACTACTTGTACATAAGCAATTTATGGGGGTGGGGGGGGGGTAATGAAAATTCAAATATTAAGTTTTATAGTGCGCAATTAGAACACAGAATGAAGAGATTAGTGAAAATATTTTGGTAATAAAGTAAACACAACTTAGTCATATGCTAAAAGAGGGCATTCTCCGTTTTTTGAGGAATTGAATTTGGATAAATTTGATAAAAGTTTAGATTTTCTGACTTTTGATTATCGCTATTAATATTGAAAGACGGGAACATTTTTCTGGAGATTATTTCTGGATGAATTTTCTATTTCTTCAATGTATATATTGTTTTAGCTTTGGAAACAATAATTGTTCTATTTAAAACTCTAGTAATTCTATTTGGGGTAAAAGATATATTTTCATTTGTTGTGCGTCATAACAACAGTTTAAACAAACATCAGTATATAACATTAAATAACAAATTATCTATTTGATGGAATTATATTTCAGCTATAGAAACAAATAAGTATATTTTTTAAGCGAATTAAAAATACAGTAAAATTAAATATTTATTTAATTAAGAAGCTAAACTATAAGAACAATAATTTTTAAATTCTGAATTTTCAAATGGAGCTGATTTTATGAGTGTCTCCAATAATCAAAATAATATGAGTACTGTACTTTAAAAATTATGCAACTTACCTTTTTAAAATATTTAAAATAAATTATTCTTTAGCAAAATTTGTATTCATTTTAAAATATCCACAATTTAAATTTTGATACGAATTGGCATTTGAAGTAAAGATAAATTTTGTTTGTTTTTGTTTTATTGTCTGTGTTATTAACAAATTATATCCTTTTATGGAGACAATCTCAAGATGACAGAAAAAGGGTTGAACTTTTTTAGTGAAATATTTTTGTACCCTGGAAAAGTAACATGAATTATGAAAAATCAATACAAAGTGACAGCAGCTAGAGCGCGTACCACTGTGACCGTAAATAATAGCGTACGTTACTATCGCGTGCTTTCTATACAAAATTGAATTATCTATCCCAATTCGACCTAAAGCTTTTGCTATATTGTTTGTAGAGTAAAACAATTGAGAAATGTGTGAAATAATTAATTAGGCTACATTTTTTTATTAACGAAAATTTGTAATACCCCCTAAATTGCATAATTATTAGAGAATTAACTATCGTAATATTGCTGTCGATAAAAAGAAATTAATTACGGAGACGATTTTGTCGCGGATTTTTTTCTTAATTTGAATCCAAAAAGTTAACAATTAAAATCCCCAAAATGGTCGACTTTTCCTTTAGCGTGGACATAACGTAGGCCCCTATATATTATTCGCACGGACCTCTATTCACTTCTGAAACTTAATAATGATTTCAATTTGCTTGGAATACAAAGTAATTTCAAGATTACTGAGAAATAAGCAATACATTTGAACGATGTACACTCAACGGATTTAACTTTAAATAATTTTCCCTCTAAAGGTTGAAACACATTTTGATTAAATAAAGAATTATATTTTGCAAAATAATATATTATATTTTCAGTTTATTCTCATTATTCTCATAAATCTACAACTCTTGGAATATATAAAACTATATTATTTGGTTGTTTTTTTGCTATTCGTATTGATATAAATAAGGCATTTGAATCGCTGCAAAATTATTGTAATTTTAAGTAAATTAAGTCAAATAAAAACCAACAAAATGTTCTTGTTAAACGAAAACTAATCTAATTAAATTTAATAGTTTTGAGTAAACAATAGAAAAACAGTCCTAGCATAAACAAACGTTAGCCTATTGTGTGGAATTTAAACAAAAAATGTGGAACTACTGACACAGATAGCGCAGGAGTAAGGCACTTTAGCAGTCACTAGATAGCAGCACCAGTAATGTAAAGTCAACGCTGATTGGTCAGACAGTCTTCGAAATGTGCAGTTCAGACTCCCAACTCACTCAGTCTTTGGTGCGCGCTGCTCAAAGCGAATGTAAATTTGGTCTCTGAAGTATAAACCACGTTGTCATTTTATTTCGTATTCGATTTTACTTTGGTGAATGTGAATTAAAAATTTTAATTTCATTTAAATATTGTGTTCATTTTTAATTTGGAAAAAAAATTTATATCTGTATTTTTTATTAAAATTTTTAGTGTTTTTATGTGTTCCGACATGGATAACAAAATGACTTACGGAATGATGATGGTTCTTCTATGTTAAGTTTGTCATCGCCTAAACACTGTCTGCTATTCTCCCAACCCTGTGTGTGATCACTCACATAGTTTGACATACACGCAGGGACTTCTCGTTAAGGACATGATAATTTCCAAGGATTTATTCCTGCTGGGCGACCAAGACTATTTGCGTCTTCCCAAGGACGAAAAGAGGACCATGATCCGTCCTTCGACGACGAAAAATCTAAGGTAATATTTAACAAAGATTCTAATTATATTGAACAATCATATCTATTGACCTCAATAATAAAGATTAACATGTTTGTCAATATTGTTAAGTTGTGGCCTGACACTTATCTGCATGTGATTTGACTACAGTCACACACTGAAATGACTGTAATTGTATTCCACTTTGTAGGTTCGGTACAAATAATATAGAAACTTACTTTTAGGCTAACAAATTCGCGCCGAACAAATTATGCAAAATAAATTAAAGTAGGTCTGATTCTGATCTCCAACGATGTTTAAAATGTATCTTTTATTAGATTTCTTTAACAAAACAATCTGGTTTCCACACTACTTTCTAAATACTAGTTTAATTTGACGTTCAGGCGGTCGGAAGACTGACTGACGGACGAGCTTTTTTTCCCTGCGGACCATTTGTTATTCAAATCCAATAACATAATAAATGCTTGTATTTTACTTTCTGAACCTCTGCCCCCTAAGAAATGTTTAAAAGAATAAAATTTATGTCGCCACCTTGAATTGAGGCGAAATTCTTCCTCCCCCCCCCCCAATTTAATGCCAGACTAGCCACTATGCTTGCAAAAGTTTCAAACCTAATTTTCAAATTTCGTTTCACACGATCAAGCCGGACGCTAAGAGATACATCTATATTTGAAGTCAAAATTATTTCATAAGTTATAAAAAGTCAAATTGTTGTTTAGAGACTTGTACATTGAGTCAGACTTTCACCCAATTGGTCAAAATGAATTTGAGGTCTGTCTATTTGAATATATTCGTAATTATTACAAATTTGTAGCCGAAGTTCCAAGTTCACAATTTTTAGAAAACTTTTTTCCGGGAAAGTAAAAAGGTTAGGCACATTGAACACATTCAAGCATCAAGTCATTACTGAAATTACTTGAGAATTATTGATGTTATCGGTATCATTATACATATTTGATGCTCCCATTGTTATCGCTGTAGTTTGTATAATTGGCTTTATCGTTAGGTAATTATTACATCCATGTTTTTAATTTAAATCTGAACTATTCGCCCATTTCTTTTGGAACACCGTTTTTTATTATTTTGATAAACATAGGACTTTTAAAACTTTAATTTTGTTTTGAATAGTTATGTCTCTTGAAATACCAAAACAATTTTAAATATGTATTTTTAAAATGGATTAGTAACACCTTCACAAACAATATATTCTTATTATATATAGCTTTCTTATTCATAAGTTAAAATTATAATTACTCACGTTATGGAAAATGTTTTCAAATATGATATTCATAAAAGACATACGAGTTTCTTTAAATGTGTCAGGCCTTAAATAAATAAAAAAAGTGAGAAATTTATCCTCCTGGGTTGATTTCTGGCTAAAACACAATATACTTAAATAAATATTATATCACTAAATTTTTGATATGATTAGAGCTACAATTGATATTGATTTAACATTTAAAAGTGTTGAAGGGGAAACTTAAAACTAGCGATTCTTACAGCAGTTACATAGAATGATTATCACAGTTTAACCTAATAGTTCAAACATAAACATGTAACACAATACCTTTGCACAAACAACGAAGTTAATGTGATAAAGACGTGCTTGTTCAATAAACAAACCTGTGAAACCACCAGACATTAGGCGATAGCGCCTACCCTACTTTACTTTGAGTTTATTATAGTAACTTACTAACAACAACGGGATGTTCATGAGATAAGTCGGTAATTTTATTTCTCTAAGTTGGTACTTCTTGTAGACTAAAAATCAAACGCACTTTTAATATTTTTAGTGTCCTTTGATAAAACCAAAGACCTTTACAATTTAACGCGCGTGTCTGTCCGTCTATCTATCTGTAAGTCGCAACCAATCTACACAGAAAAATCGCTAAATATTTCAAACTTTGCATTTATATACTTTGTATTATCCCACACTTAAGATAAATACAAATGGTAAAAAAAAAGACCTTGAGGTGGTGGGAAATAATATATTATTGTGTTCTGTATTACGAATAGAACATATTTAACCACACAATGAGAAATGTGTAATGTAAAAGTTTTAAAAGCAGTTTTTGTGAGATGTGAGACAAACAACTCGATGGCCATTAAAAGATGGATTAATTTTTTATTGATTTCTCTTTTTAGGGGTCCTTAGATAAAACCAATAATCCTTATACTTTTACTAATGTGTGTGTCTGTCTGTCTTGTGGTTTTAGCAACTTTAGACCCTTTTATTTATTTTCTCACATATATAAAGTATGGAGAAAGTTAAGTTTTTAGTTTAAAAAATAGTAATTTTTGGCGGAAGTAAACGTTTTAACAACCTATAAGTAAAATAAATAGGTTTTTGTAATGATGGACATCTTTCGTCTGCAGTGGTCTAAAAGTGAACAGATAATGATAAAATTTGTTGTGTTGTATATTTTAACTAAGTCTCAAACTTTATATAACTTATGTGTGTGTGTGTGTGTATTTCAAAATTATGCGTAAAAGCCTCTCGGGACCCAAATATAAAGGATTGGTCGCCGCCTCGTAACAACAGTTATCAATAAAACAAAACAAACCCTAATATCTCAAAATCTGCTCTATAAATTTCGTTCAAATTTTTGTAAAATGTAGATTATTGACCGAAATCGTAATTTAAATAAAATTACAGTTCAAGAATAATTGTAAAAACAGGTAATAAACTTTTATATCAATGAAATGCCATTTACGCTGACGAGTTTATGGCACAAGGAAAGCAAACTTGGGCCCTAGTTATATATAAATATCCTCAAAAGGTGAAACGGGAGGAGACCCTGCTATATCAATTTATCTTCTATGAGTAAAAACTCAGTAATAATAAGTATAATTAATTGTGTTGGCATTTTTAAATAATAATGTTCAGTTAACAAGAGCGAGAGAGGAAGGGAAGAGAGCCTACTGAACTTAGCAGAAGACGTTCCGACGGGTCTCTCTAATTTAGATACATGTAGCTTATATTCGTGTAATTCAATAATATTTCATAAGCCCTATACTTCCATAATATTCAGTCATATCTTTACACACTCTCTTTTTTGTTGATAAATGCAGGAGCCGAAATATACAAACATTATATATATATTTACTATATTGAAGCCATTTGGCAAATTCATTTATCAACAATATACCAACGTATATACATGGTAATATACTCGTATATATCAAGGTATATAATGTACACACAAATTTGAACGACATATAAAAACCTGTTGTAGGAACAATGATCGGTACACATTTCATCGCTCATGGACTAAGTTTACCGTGACGAGGTTTGCAATAGCATATTTCCAATCTATAAATTACCGAAAATGATCAGGTGTCCTAGAGGCGGTTTACCTCTCACTCGGTGCTAGAACTCGCCCTTGATATCAAGGTAAAACTCTGGGCCAAGTCCAAAACGGATGTAAGTATCATAATGTTCTAAAAAAAATAAGAGTTAACGTCCTTTAACATATTCCAAACTTCCGGAAACGAAACGTTCCACGCATATGAAGAGTTGTGCGTCATCTCTGGCAATATATTAGCTTCAGAGAGCATTGCCTGAACTACGTAACTAGACGGAAGGTAAGACATTTGAGTCTACGTTAACCCGACGGATACTATGAGGATATCTCTGCCCTAACTGGACGGAAAGTATGAACTGTTACCCAACCCTCATCTTGGGACAAATATGAAGACTTATACGTCATCTTTAGCAATGTATTAGCTTCAGAGAGCATCGTCTGAACTACGTTAACTAGACGGAAGGTACGACATTTGAGTCCACGTTAACCCGACGGATACTATGAGGATATCTCTGCCCTAACTGGACGGAAAGTATGAACTGTTACCCAACCCTCATCTTGGGACAAATATGAAGAGTTATACGTCATCTTTAGCAATGTATTAGCTTCAGAGAGCATCGTCTGAACTACGTTAACTAGACGGAAGGTACGACATTTGAGCCTACGTTAACCCGACGGATACTATGAGGATATCTCTGCCCTAACTGGACGGAAAGTATGAACTGTTACCCAACCCTCATCTTGGGACAAATATGAAGAGTTATACGTCATCTTTAGCAATGTATTAGCTTCAGAGAGCATCGCACTACGTTAACTAGACGGAAGGTACGACATTTGAGCCTACGTTAACCCGACGGATACTATGAGGATATCTCTGCCCTAACTGGACGGAAAGTATGAACTGTTACCCAACCCTCATCTTGGGACAAATATGAAGAGTTATACGTCATCTTTAGCAATGTATTAGCTTCAGAGAGCATCGCACTACGTTAACTAGACGGAAGGTACGACATTTGAGCCTACGTTAACCCGACGGATACTATGAGGATATCTCTGCCCTAACTGGACGGAAAGTATGAACTGTTACCCAACCCTCATCTTGGGACAAATATGAAGAGTTATACGTCATCTTTAGCAATGTATTAGCTTCAGAGAGCATCGCACTACGTTAACTAGACGGAAGGTACGACATTTGAGCCTACGTTAACCCGACGGGTACTATGAGGATATCTCTGCCCTAACTGGACGGAAAGTATGAACTGTTACCCAACCCTCATCTTGGGACAAATATGAAGAGTTATACGTCATCTTTAGCAATGTATTAGCTTCAGAGAGCATCGCACTACGTTAACTAGACGGAAGGTACGACATTTGAGCCTACGTTAACCCGACGGATACTATGAGGATATCTCTGCCCTAACTGGACGGAAAGTATGAACTGTTACCCAACCCTCATCTTGGGACAAATATGAAGAGTTATACGTCATCTTTAGCAATGTATTAGCTTCAGAGAGCATCGCACTACGTTAACTAGACGGAAGGTACGACATTTGAGCCTACGTTAACCCGACGGATACTATGAGGATATCTCTGCCCTAACTGGACGGAAAGTATGAACTGTTACCCAACCCTCATCTTGGGACAAATATGAAGAGTTATACGTCATCTTTAGCAATGTATTAGCTTCAGAGAGCATCGCACTACGTTAACTAGACGGAAGGTACGACATTTGAGCCTACGTTAACCCGACGGATACTATGAGGATATCTCTGCCCTAACTGGACGGAAAGTATGAACTGTTACCCAACCCTCATCTTGGGACAAATATGAAGAGTTATACGTCATCTCTGGCAATGTATTAGCTTCAGAGAGCATTGCCTGAACTACGTTAACTAGAGGGAAGGTACGACATTTGAGTCTTCGTTACCCCATGGATACTATGAGGATATCTCTGCCCTAACTCGAGGGAAATGATGAACTGTTACCCAACTAACATGTTGGGACAAATATAAACCAATGTGCCAAATAGCAAGTAAAAGAAAATAACAGTTTGAGAATAATTACCAAAAATCTATGAGTACGATTTTCATGAAATATGATTTTCGCCTAAAGGTAAGTTTACGGCCCAAACAACGTAAACTTGGACTGTATTTTTAAACTAATGGTAACAAAATGGCAGGGATTTTGTCTCCTATAAGAAGTACAGAGTGAAATACTCAGTAGTATAAAAAAAGTTTAGTTTAGTTTAGTGATATTTTCTTCGTAGTTTAATATTTTATTTTGTGTATGGTATGAAAGTTTTAGCACCATATATTACTGTACTTATATTTTGTTGTGCAAGCACAATAACAATGGCGTTAATCACCACAATGTATCAATGAAATTACAGGTTTATTAAAACAAAATCATTTCAATCTTAAACAGGACATTAGGGTATATCTGTTTTGACCTTGCTGTGTGTAGACATTTTGCGTCGTAGTCGTAGCAGACTCGTTTACTCTCTTTGTTTTAAATACATATGCGTTGTTTCCAGCTATCTACCCTCCTACTTTCTCACATATACGTAGTATAAGGGAAATTGTGTAATGGGTAGAAAAACTGATTTCATGTATACCCGTTTTGGCACATTGTTCCAATGATGTTAATAACATTTTGTTAAAATGTAACCACTAAAGACCCCAAAAAAATGTATGGTTGTCATCTCTACAAAAAAGCCAATTCTGGACATATCGGTTAAAATTGGATTACGAACCATGGGTGTCATTAAGATGTTGATAAAATTTTGGTGAAATATGAAACTTGACCAAACCCATTGTAACAAGCGGTAGTAACTAAATTAAAATTACGGCTTATGATTAGTATCTAAATTACCTAAACTAATGTTGACCACTCGTTTTTGTTTTGTTTCTCTTTATTATTTTTTTTTTTATTCGAAAATGACTTAAGAACTGAAATTTTCTTGTATTTGCATAATGGTCTGTGTTAGAAATTTCACCTAATCTTGATTGAAAATATTCCAATCGATTTTGCGAATTCGATCAACATCGGAATCCATGGTTTATTTTCCCTCTTGACCAGAAAACTAAAGGCCTCTTAGACTCGACAAGCCTTTCAAGGTCCGCAAGTGGCGTCCACCCTTTCAGTACCTCCCGTCTTATTGCTGCTACCCTAGCCGTGCTTTAACCGTCATGCGCTTAGACACCAACACATCTAGAAGGTTGGGAGAGGTTCACGGCCTTCGCTTAATCCGGCTCCGCAAGTGCCGTTAACTCTTCTCTGTCAACCTCTTTCTCTCCTTGCCCAATTCTCAGAGAGTTTTCGCCACGATCAAAGTCAGTAAACACTTCTCATTTATTATCTCCTTACCCAATTCTCAGGGAGTTGTCATCACAATCAAAGTCAGTGAATACTTTTTACTTTTTCTCTCCTTACCCAATTCTCAGGGAGTTGTCATCACAATAAAAGTCAGTTAACTCTCCTTACCTAATTCTCAGGGAGTTGTCACCACAATCAAAGTCAGTGAATACTTTTTACTTTTTCTCTCCTTACCCAATTCTCAGGGAGTTGTCATCACAATAAAAGTCAGTGAACTCTCCTTACCTAATTCTCAGGGAGTTGTCACCACAATCAAAGTCAGTGAATACTTTTTACTTTTTCTCTCCTTACCCAATTCTCAGGGAGTTCTCATCACAATAAAAGTCAGTTAACTCTCCTTACCTAATTCTCAGGGAGTTGTCACCACAATCAAAGTCAGTGAATACTTTTTACTTTTTCTCTCCTTACCCAATTCTCAGGGAGTTGTCATCACAATAAAAGTCAGTGAACTCTCCTTACCTAATTCTCAGGGAGTTGTCACCACAATCAAAGTCAGTGAATACTTTTTACTTTTTCTCTCCTTACCCAATTCTCAGGGAGTTGTCATCACTATAAAAGTCAGTGAACTCTCCTTACACTATTCTCAGAGAGTTGTCATCACAATCAAAGTCCGTGAACACTTCTTACTTTTCTCTCCTTACCCAATTCTCAGGGAGTTGTCATCACTATAAAAGTCCGTGAACACTTCTTACTTTTCTCTCCTTACCCAATTCTCAGGGAGTTGTCATCACAATCAAAGTCCGTGAACACTTCTTACTTTTCTCTCCTTACCCAATTCTCAGGGAGTTGTCACCACAATCAAAGTCAGTGAATACTTTTTACTTTTTCTCTCCTTACCCAATTCTCAGGGAGTTGTCATCACTATAAAAGTCAGTGAACTCTCCTTACACTATTCTCAGAGAGTTGTCATCACAATCAAAGTCCGTGAACACTTCTTACTTTTCTCTCCTTACCCAATTCTCAGGGAGTTGTCATCACTATAAAAGTCCGTGAACACTTCTTACTTTTCTCTCCTTACCCAATTCTCAGGGAGTTGTCATCACAATCAAAGTCCGTGAACACTTCTTACTTTTCTCTCCTTACCCAATTCTCAGGGAGTTGTCACCACAATCAAAGTCAGTGAATACTTTTTACTTTTTCTCTCCTTACCCAATTCTCAGGGAGTTGTCATCACTATAAAAGTCAGTGAACTCTCCTTACACTATTCTCAGAGAGTTGTCATCACAATCAAAGTCCGTGAACACTTCTTACTTTTCTCTCCTTACCCAATTCTCAGGGAGTTGTCATCACAATCAAAGTCAGTGAATACTTTTTACTTTTTCTCTCCTTACCCAATTCTCAGGGAGTTGTCATCACTATAAAAGTCAGTGAACTCTCCTTACACTATTCTCAGAGAGTTGTCATCACAATCAAAGTCCGTGAACACTTCTTACTTTTCTCTCCTTACCCAATTATCAGGGAGTTGTCACCACAATCAAAGTCAGTGAATACTTTTTACTTTTTCTCTCCTTACCCAATTCTCAGGGAGTTGTCATCACTATAAAAGTCAGTGAACTCTCCTTACACTATTCTCAGAGAGTTGTCATCACAATCAAAGTCCGTGAACACTTCTTACTTTTCTCTCCTTACCCAATTATCAGGGAGTTGTCATCACAATCAAAGTCAGTGAATACTTTTTACTTTTTCTCTCCTTACCCAATTCTCAGGGAGTTGTCATCACTATAAAAGTCAGTGAACTCTCCTTACACTATTCTCAGAGAGTTGTCATCACAATCAAAGTCCGTGAACACTTCTTACTTTTCTCTCCTTACCCAATTATCAGGGAGTTGTCATCACAATCAAAGTCAGTGAATACTTTTTACTTTTTCTCTCCTTACCCAATTCTCAGGGAGTTGTCATCACTATAAAAGTCAGTGAACTCTCCTTACACTATTCTCAGAGAGTTGTCATCACAATCAAAGTCCGTGAACACTTCTTACTTTTCTCTCCTTATCCAATTATCAGGGAGTTGTCATCACAATCAAAGTCAGTGAATACTTTTTACTTTTTCTCTCCTTACCCAATTCTCAGGGAGTTGTCATCACTATAAAAGTCCGTGAACTCTCCTTACACTATTCTCAGAGAGTTGTCATCACAATCAAAGTCCGTGAACACTTCTTACTTTTCTCTCCTTACCCAATTATCAGGGAGTTGTCACCACAATCAAAGTCAGTGAATACTTTTTACTTTTTCTCTCCTTACCCAATTCTCAGGGAGTTGTCATCACTATAAAAGTCAGTGAACTCTCCTTACACTATTCTCAGAGAGTTGTCATCACAATCAAAGTCCGTGAACACTTCTTACTTTTCTCTCCTTACCCAATTCTCAGGGAGTTGTCATCACTATAAAAGTCAGTGAACTCTCCTTACACTATTCTCAGAGAGTTGTCATCACAATCAAAGTCCGTGAACACTTCTTACTTTTCTCTCCTTACCCAATTCTCAGGGAGTTGTCATCACTATAAAAGTCAGTGAACTCTCCTTACACTATTCTCAGAGAGTTGTCATCACAATCAAAGTCCGTGAACACTTCTTACTTTTCTCTCCTTACCCAATTCTCAGGGAGTTGTCATCACTATAAAAGTCAGTGAACTCTCCTTACACTATTCTCAGAGAGTTGTCATCACAATCAAAGTCCGTGAACACTTCTTACTTTTCTCTCCTTACCCAATTCTCTGAGAGTTGTCGTCACAATCAAAGTCTCTCTCTCTCTCTCTCTCTCTCTCTCTCTCTCTCTCTCTCTCTCTCTCTCTCTCGCACAATTTCGTTAGCCATGGAATTTGAAAAATTAAAGTTGATTTATTACTCATTTTGTTACTTTTCGTGTTTTTATGTGAGTAAATAATAGTTATGATTTTGGATAGACGAGAAGTTTGAGCCTTTTATAACATTTTTTGCTTACTCACATAATACGTAGTAAAGAAAAAAATTCTATGATTGGTCTAAAATTGATGTTGAGTTTTTCGTAGAAATATATGTATAAAAAGATCTATTGCTCTATCATATCGATTGTGCGTGTTTTATTATTGTTTAAACATGTGTAATGGAAGACCCCTCCGAGTTGAAAGTTACGTTGCAGAGATCACTGATATTGTCTTGTCTGCGCAGAGATCTAGAGAAACCTAATACTGATGCTGTTACGATAATATGTTTACAATATTACCACTGTTATGGTTGTATAATAATATTTAGTAAAGGACCACATGCAGTAGTCTTATTTTGATTATAATAGTGTTTTTTTTTAAATTTTAAATGTTATCAAATTAGTTACTCTGTTGAAAGCAATCACGATTGAGTGTGTAGTACATAACATGTAGGCTACCAATCATTCTCTCAATACACTTATCTAGAGGTGTAAAAAATCAAACCTTTTAATTTCATAAATAATTTAAATTGTAATATCTTTTTTGTTTAATAGTTATTAATCCTGCAATTTATCATACAGGAAATGTGGATTTTATTGAAATAAAAAACGTCACTTCCTGTTATTAACAATTAATAACTAGTAATTTAAAACTTCAATTACATTAATTAACTAATAAAAATAATGTACTATAAAAACCAAATTAATTGACTGTTCTATAATATCACAGAAGCTAATAATATATTTGTAACCATCGTTTATATAGTTTGTATATCCCATCAGGAACTTATTTATAGTGAGTAGATAAGGCAATCCCGAGGCACCTAGCTCTGAATCTACTCCTTTCTTCGTATAGTCTTGTTAGATTACTATCTTTCATCTTTCAAATCGGGTCATTCTTGACTAACTCTGTTTTCTTCCAACCGTGACGCCACTAGAGTATTCAAGGACTCTATTTTATGTTGTTTTTTTTGTTCCCCTATTTCTTTAAGGGAATGATGACTACGGGGTTTTTTACATTTAATCAAAACAAAAATCTATAGTATATATATTAGTCTTTATATCTTACAACTCGATGGCATAAGGATAGTATTTAGACTACTTTTGTACTCAGAACTTAGTTAATTACCAACTTTTTATTCAAATTATATTCTTACAAAAGTTTAAAAATACATTTTTGACAAGTTTTATTTCACCATCAGGTCTTTGATACAGTTAATCATGTTCATACGGTATCTTGTCTCGCTCAAAACGAATTTTTAAAATCCATTTTAATCATCTTGAAGGGTATGTCTAAAGAATGTAATATTTATATTTGAAAAAAATGTTATATAAATGATATTTGTCTTATACTTATAAAACTGACTATTGATTTTATTTTTATTTTTTTATTTATTTATTTTTTTTGTTAGAAGAATTCTAGACAAGCATAAGTTTTCCTAGCTATCACAGAAAACGTATAACCCTTAAAATGCCCTTTTTAGGTACGACTTTTTCTTTTAAATTAGTTTTTAAGTAAATCCGGGAAATTTACGTTCTACATAGGTCTATACTTTTGCATGCAGAGATCAAGGTGGATTGTTTTTAGTATCCATCTCCTGGATGATTTAGAACCCAATATATTCGCTGAAGTCAAGTCAGTGTGCTATTTGTGGACTATTTATGGAATTCATAATACAGTGACTTGACATATCTTTATATCAATGAGTAGTTAGATAATTGAAATTAATATCTCATTAAGAGATGTAAAATAGTCGACCAATATCTCAACTTTAATTCTGTTCAAATATCGTTGTCTGCTTTTACAAAAACAATGACAAATAAAATTACAAAACTGATTCTTTTTAAGTAAGGACTGATTAATTCTGTTCAGATCTTTTTCCGACCTTCAGAGAGACGAGAGACAGACAAATGGCTAAGTGCAGCGACCTTCAGCTTGTACATATCTGTCAACAAACCGAGGCTATTTGCGCAGTGCATGCATTACATTCTCATTTCAACGTCGGGAAGTAACACTTCATTAATTATTACAAGCTAGTTTAAAAAATGACTTCTCCCTTTAGGAGCTCTATGGGGACGGATGCCGTTAAGCTACAAACTGAATAATAAAAAAATGAGTGCAAAATTGTGTCATAAAACTTGTGAAATATTATTATAGTTCTAGGAGAGAAACTGCAACTCTTAGAAAATTGGTTTAGAAAGAAAAAAGTTCTCGTATAACATTAAAAAATGGGTTAATATATTCCCTTAGCTTATGTTTAGTTGTATTAAATAACTTTTTCTGTTAGTAAGTCTTGGTGTACCTTACACACTGAGCTTCAACAACAAAGTGGTAATGAAAACTTACTCTACAACAAAGCTTAGTCTCTCGTTTGCTGTCAATATGAAAAAATAACTTTTAAACTTCTGTGCATTGCAACAAAGCAATATCGCTCACTTGTTCGCCTGCCCAATGTGTAGGTAACTTTATTAGGTTTTCTGCACATAAACCTAATAAAAATAAACACATTGTTTATTGAAACTAAATTTTGTTTGAAAACTTACTTAATAAAAAAATATATAATTTTTTTTTTTTTTAAAACACAAACAATCAAATTTAAAGTAGTTAACACTATCGATTTAGTTTTGTAAAATAGAGAAAAATTGGCACTAGAATTTTCACAACATCCATTTTGTACGATTGATTATATAAAATGTTAAAAATCACATTAATTATAACAAATGACTAAGCTTTATTTTTCAAACTAAAAAATAAGAAGCAGATGAATTCCTTTTCAAAGGAGCCTTTTCTCTGGAAAGTTACAGGTTGATATTTTCATTGTTGCTCATTTTAGTCTGTGGATGAAGGAAGATGAAGGGAGACAGTAAAAGGGAAGTACGAAAAGAGGGAATTAGAAAACAATAAACGGAATTGTATTGAGAAAAGTCCGGATTCTATATTTCCGATGTTAGTGATTTGGTTGATTTTGCTCTAGGCAAAGGAAGCCCTAATTTAATTCAATGTTTGATATGCAGTGGTGACGACCGGCATGAGGTGAATAACCCACTCTATGCTCCATCGATAAACACACTGTTTTCCTACTATTCTATAACTATAACTATTCAAAACACAACTTAAATGTGACACCGTGCCTATAAATTACTTTTAAAAACAAAACACATCCTGTAGTTGATACATCTGGGTGCTTTTTGAATGTTAAATTCATCCAAAAAAATAAAATAATTTACGAAGAACGTGCTATAAAACATAATCGAGTAAATGCAGCATACTTTTAACTACAATCCTATATCAATTACTTCGATGCAGCCTGCAGGTTTAATAACGATATTTTTTTCACAATGAGATGAAAAATATTCCAAACCGGTGGTTTTTTCTTATGCAGTAACAGAAAATTTTGATTTTTAAAAAATGACAAAGTCTTGTGTTTGGGAAAATATAACCATATACAAGAAGATTGACGGATATATCAGGAAAAAACTTGACAATGATTTTTTGACCCATCACATAACTTTCTCTTACATGTGGGAAAGAAAAATCTAATTGATTCAAAGTCAATGTTACTCAACATATAGCAATCTTCACTATGGTTTCAAAATTTAAGGTCGGATATTTTAAACAACTTTGATTAATTTTTGTTTTGAATCGTAAGAGTCATAGTTATCTCAGAAAATCATGACGGGAAATATAAAACAGCTTTCACAAACGCCGTTATCAAAATATTGGATAAAAATTTAAAAAAAAACATTTTTAGTAATTGTAATTTTTACAACAAACCTTGTGTTTCTTTGCATTTCTTTAAGCTCTTGATGTGAAAAATTGTACACCATTAATTACTTTAGAAGGCTCACCTATTCAACTAAAAGTAATTACTGTGACAGTTAATAAGAATCGGAAAGGTAAACTTTTTAGTCTAGAAAAGTGTTATATAACGAAATTTTTGGTTTGATAATATAAGTTCCACTTCTTAAAATAAATAATTTATTCATATTATCAACATGGTAGAAGTATAGTAGAATTAATGTACTTTTTAATCCTGAGATGTTTCTGTTACATATTCTAATATTAACATACACAAATTAAGGCATTTTTAAAGTAAAAGTGTAATAACGCTGAAGTCTGAGTTAGGTTTACAGGTGTTTGACTCTAATATGTTGGCTTCCCATACTAACCTACTGCCACTATCTAAATTGCTTGCAGATAACGCAACTGGTTTCACAATAATTTACCAGTTTAGTGTCGTGTCAATTATGAGTAACTTACCTGAATAGATATTTTCACAGCGTTTAAACATTCATAATAGATTCGTCTTTTTTAAGAAATAGGTTTTCTTAAGGTTTTTACTACGTACCCGTTAGATTAATGTAGGTTAGAAAGTAGCGTAGAATCGTCAACTGGGAATCGAACTTCTGCCCCTCTTTGTCGCTATCAAATCGGAGCTGCAACGAGGTAATGACTCAGTCAAATAGCTTTTGAAATTTAGTATAGAAGAAGAGAGCTTGATTTTAAACACAAGAATTCGATTTCAAAAACAAACATTTGTTTAATAAGAGACAATTACAAATTGTTACTTGGAATAATGCATATCCGTCTCGTCAGTAAATGATTATAATCAACCTACGCATTTTACACGTTTTAGATTATTACAAGTTATAAACTTTTAAATACAAGATTCAATTTCCACTGAAACTAAACACAATTTATACAGAACATTACATGCAAAACTAGAAGAAACTTTCTTTTTTTTTTAACTTTAACTAATCCATAAAGAAGTGTAATATATCTCAATATGTATAAAGGTAGGCTAAAAGTTTGGCAAGCCTACGACAGATTCGCAAAGGCAAATAAAGTAGCCTTAACCTAGCCAAAATATAACAGTAATATTATTTCTGAAATACTACACTTGATAAACGCAGTATATAAATTAATAAATATCCTTTAAGTAAAGTCTTTTTTGTATTGCTAAGCAGTTGGATTTAAAAACCTTTATAGAACTCTAATGTTGTTCAGCATATTTTGTTGAGTGTATTTAGGAGAAAAACTGTTTTTATATAACTTCCAATCATGTAGCGTTATTTTAGTGTTACTGTTCAGCTCTTGTAAGACTATTAAAATTCTAGTTTATAAACCTGAGAAAAAAAAATTTAGGTTATGCTGGTTTGAGACAAGTTACCGCTGTGCAGCTACTGTAGTGGCAACGGGTTTGCAAAGGAGAGGGAAACCGCTCCAACTCAACGAAGACTCACTAGCCAAGGTCAACCGCCATAGCGTGTTTGTTTTATATCCATTCTTGGTCTAGTTTATTGCAAGCCATGTCGCATTAGTAGACTACGACAATTGGTCCGATCTATTGCATAAATACAACTGTCCACCACTAACAACCATATTTCGAATTATCAGCTTCAAAATGATTCCAACATTCCTACCACCTTAACGACATAATATATTATATTGCAAGATGGCGTATATGTAGCAGTTGCCGAGGAATTCCATCAAGTACTTTGGATGCTTTCTCCCGAGTGTAGAATTCCAACGGTATTAAGATAAAATTAATTTATTGGCATGGAAACTATGCTAGTCAAATGTACGTACATGGGACTTGGTAATTTATAATTAAAGCATTCTACTTAGCCTATTCACAAAGGGATGGTTTTGTGTACAGTAATTATTTATTTGCGTGATAGGTTTCAAAATTTGTGGAAGGTGTGAAAGAGCGAATAATTATATTTCACCTAGGTTTTGGATTTCAAGAGCAAAATTGAATAGAGTGATGTTCTTAGTTTCCTGAAAGCTAAGTGACTCTTATAACTTAGAACGTTTATTTGAGGAAATTCTGAAATTTGTATGATTTTCTTCCAAACGAACTCGCCTCTTTCTCACTTCATATGACATACCATATTTCATTATAACTTATGATATCCTTTACAATAATATATGGTGACAAAAATATATGTTCTAGTTTGTTCTAATGTCCTTCATTAACTAAAAAAAATACATATATAATATAGAACAAATTGTATTTGTAGTAAACACCTCACTGGTTCTAGAAAAAATGTTTTACAAAAATCTCTCACTAATTAATTACTTAAACATTCTTTTAAAATAATTATTTTACATATCATTAGAACAGCTCCGGGTTTATCCATAGTTAGTAATTCATATAGCTTCGGGTTCATCCATAATTAGTAATTCATATAGCTCCGAGTTTATCCATACTTAGTAATTCATATAGCTTCGGGTTTATTCCTAGTTTCTAATTCATAAGGCTCCGGGTTTATCAATACTTAGTAATTCATATAGCTCCGAGTTTATCCGTAGTTTGTAATTCATATAGCTCCGAGTTTATCCGGAGTTTGTAATTAATATATTTTCTGGTTTATTCGTAGTTTGTAATTCATTTAGCTCCGGGTCTATCCATACTTAGTAATTCATATAGCTCCGAGTTTATCCGTAGTTTGTAATTCATATAGCTCCGAGTTTATCCGGAGTTTGTAATTCATATAGTTTCTGGTTTATTCGTAGTTTGTAATTCATATAGCTCCGGGTTTATCCATACTTAGTAATTCATATACCTCCAGGTTTATCTGTAGTTTGTAATTCATCTAGCTCCGGGTCTATCCATACTTAGTAATTCATATAGCTCCGAGTTTATCTGTAGTTTGTAATTCATATAGCTCCGAGTTTATCCGGAGTTTGTAATTCATATAGTTTCTGGTTTATTCGTAGTTTGTAATTCATATAGCTCCGGGTTTATTCATACTTAGTAATTCATATACCTCCAGGTTTATCCGTAGTTTGTAATTCATCTAGCTCCAAGTTTATTCATACTTAGTAATTCATATACCTCCAGGTTTATCCGTAGTTTGTAATTCATCTAGCTCCAAGTTTATCCATACTTAGTAATTCATATACCTCCAGGTTTATCCGTAGTTTGTAATTCATATAGCTCCAAGTTTATCCATACTTAGTGATTCATAAAGCTCCATAGCTCCAAGTTTATCCGTAGTAGATAATTCATATAGTTTCGAGTTTATCTGTAGTTTGTAATTCTTATTATTTATATGGTTTACCATTATTTGTCTATATAAAAAGTAATACATGAAGTTTCGAGATTATAAATCAACTCTCCCGTTATCAAGTGATAAACATAGAACATGAAAAAAGTAAAAAAAACACCAACATAGCCATACACAGCTTAGGGCCATGTTGGAAAAAACTAAAACTAGTTAACCAAAAAAGATCTCGGGCCTGAGCAGTTCGTGTATTTATACAAATTTACTAATTATTAATCATTTACTCAAACTGTTTGATTTGATTACTGACAAGCCATCAATATAAATACAATAGAAAAATGTGTACTTTAACTCTGGTTGCTATATTATTATCTGATGCTATAGCTCATTATTGTCTGCTCTACACTTAAAATGAATATCATTGTTGTAAAACTATATATAAAGTCGATAACATCTGTGATTATAGAAAAGCATTGCTTATGCAAATTCTATGTTAATGCTGGGAAATGATATGACATGGAACAAACTACATTTGCTTCGATACAATCGTTGTTCATTACAACACATAAACTGTTACGCATGTTAATACTTAGTGAACATACTTTACATAAAGATACAATTAACAAGTCCCATGTGGGTAGCGAGGGGGAAATATTTGATGGTGAATAACTTTTATTGCAAGCTAATCGCATTGGCTTCTTCTCGAGAGTTACAAAACAGACTATAGTGGCTGATCACTCTTCTAAGCCTGTTAATCCAAAGCGTCTAGTAACAGCATTTGCTGTTGTTTAATATCGATACAGTTCATTTCTCAAATACTAAATTTAAATTAGATATTTGTTAAGGGCTCATTCGATGTTAAATGAATCTAAAACAGAAAGTTATATACTGTACGTACGTCTTGTGTTAATTTATTACGAAATGAATAATTCTGGTAGGGTTCTAATTATTTAAACTTGTCATTTATTATGTTGCTTTTTCGATTGGTGTGAATATTTATAAAGATAAACTTCTGGAGGATTGACTCTACGAGAAATAAATAAATGAAAAGTACTGTATCTCCCTAATAAACTACTTGCCTCGAATAGTGTGACATTTTGACGTTGTGACTAAAGTTATTTATTTTGTTACAAAACGAAATTTATAATATAAGATATATGTTGGCAATTTATAGAACATCAAAACAACAAGTCTCCTCTGATTTCTTTCAGATTTCAGACCATAATGTAAACTAAAGAATTCCAGATAGTAAAATGTTTAGTAGACTATTATAATAAAAACACGAAGTTCAAAAAACTGCTTAGAATATGACAATATTTAAAAAATATATATTGGGAAAACTATTATAAAAGTATAATCAAATAAGGAAAAAGATATATTAAAATTCACAACATATTAATCGTATTAGAATCAGGAGGTTGGTTTTGGTTTCTTCCTTCCATTTAAAGCCAAGAAACGTCTCAACGTCTTAAAAAATAAAGAAAAGACTATAAATTAAAATGCTTAGCCCTCGAATATTTTAATAGTTTTAAGTTCGAAAGAGAGACGTGATAAGAAAGAAAGGAATTTAACCCAAGACTACCTCGGGATTGCCACGCTCATGCTCACTATAAAGGTGTGTCGGTATCTAATTTACTTACAATTTCTAAAATTTCCAAAATTAGAAATATTTTATTTCCGTTAAATAAGTTTTTAACCCCCTTATTATGTTCACTCTTTCTTATGTCCTGCAGGTCTGTTTTTATTTAAACAAATTCAAGTTTGGGACGTTTTCTAATTATATTCAACAACAGATAACTGGTCAGGACTTTTTTTTCAGGAAATATGTAGAGTTGTGCATATTTCTCAGTTTTCATTGTACATACTTTTTTTTTTTTTTTTTTTTTTTTTTTTTTTTTTTTTTTTTCGTAGTTGGAGGTTCGTTACATGCATAGCTAGTGGAAAACGTTTTTATGACATCTTGCCATATTACGTCACATCAGTCAAATACAGCTGTGTACTGTGTGCATCAAGCAGACCTACATCTGTTATTTAAAAAAGAAAGACGTAGGCTACTAATCCAAGCGTAAAACTTAATTATTTCCGCTTCAAACCATTGGATGCCCTTGCAAAATCAACTTGATTAAGACACATGCCTAGCTTTTTGTATTTTTAGATTATGTTGGAGAATTTATACGTATATTATCTTTTCTTTAAAAAAAAAAATGGTTTAAAACAAATATGTTAAATTATTAACAAATATATAGTAATATAATGTAGAAGAGTAACAGTTCTCAACCAAGAAGAGGGAAACCTTTGGAGGCTATGACACAGTTCTAAGGAGGCCGCCAAATTGTATTTAGGAAAAAGTCTTCTCAATTTCAAGGTGATACTATAAAATACTGGAACGATATCATTTTAACCGCTTTATATAACACTTTGCGGTTATTATCAAATGTTTAATCAGCATTTAGTCGACTGTAAAATGAAAATACTCCTTAACTTCCATTGTCCCCTCACTGTCCTCGAGAATGAACTGTTGAAGTGCCTTGAACTGGATACTGTGCTTGTCAACTTCCATTAATTTACAGAAACTTAAGTAAACCACTCTTCCAAGGAATCTCTGTTTCGTCATTCCGCTGACATATTTATTCACTATTCATCAAGTCACTAATTCATAGACTAAATTCCAACTATAATACGAATGCTAGTGTTTAATTCTTCTAACATTCCAGTAACAAATATCTTTGCGGACATAACTTTCTGAATGTATTCGTTTGTGACGAACAATTGCATACAAATTCAGTTGTTAATTACAGAACATTGTCAGTAACAATAAATTGGCTATGAAAATGGTTTTCTCGTTTTAATTACAAAGTGAAGGTTCACAAGGAAATAACAAAGGGACATATATGGATCATACATACTTTATTACGTTTACTTTTTACAATATCTTTTCATTTTTCCTTCTTTTATAATATTTTATTAGCGTTTTGTTTTTTTAACGATATGCTTATACAATTCTTTTCCTATTTATTATTCCGCTGAAATTCCATTTAGGACATTGCAAGTAAACGATTCTGTATATAACTTAAGCTGAAGGACGAATTTAATTTACCAAAAATGCAATATTATAATGCAGACAATTTCATTTACCAAAAAATGCAATATTATAATGCAGACAATTTCATTTACCAAAAATCCATTATTATAATGCAGACAATTTCCTTTACCAAAAATGCAATATTATAATGCAGAAAGTTTTATGAGTATATTTTGCTCATTGTATTGTCTACTTAAATACATGCTAGATTTTTTTTTTTAGAAGGGAGCATAAATTGGTTAATTTTTATGAACTTCAATTTAGATTTAAATATCAGTATATTTTACACTCTCTATATTTGCATGTTATTACGCAAGCAAACGATGGGATGAAATCATTGATACGGTTGCAACTAACATGTGTTTTTATCACAACAGCTGTTGCTATAATCGGCTTAACTCGGCATTCTTTGTATAACGTCTAAACCGGGCTAGAAAATGTGTTGCAATAAAAATATTAACTGATGTGGAAGTAATTATGTTACATTATAAAGTTAGAAATGATTTATGTCATTTCACAGATTCAGTCTCATGAAAATATTGTACAAAAGAATCTCATTTGTTTTAAATTGATAGAACAAGATTGGTTTGTGTAAATATTGTTTTAAATAATTTTTATTTGGGTTTTGTCTTATTTTTATAATTTAATTGGAAATAATTACACATGTATTTGAAATGGGATCGGGAAATGGTATGTAAAAAAGGTAAGGTAGAGAAACTGAATTTGGTGTTTGGAAACGTAAGTGTAGCGACCGATTCGGGCCCTGACCAATTGATTATACTCCACGTAATATAAATTGCAATATATCGAGGAAATTATTTGTGAAACTGTCTGGTTAGTGGATTAGGCTACCTGGTGGACGAAATATGCTTAAACAAATATATGTCTTTTTATGTGTGTTTTGTTCTTTGAACGTTTACGATTTTAAATCCAATAACGGAATTAGCAAGTTGCCCAATTTACTGAGTTTTTCTCCAGAATACAATTGAACCCAATATGTCCTGAAGAGATAGGGTGGAAATGTTATAATTCATTAGAAATGCTTTCAAGAAACTGCTGTAATAATTGTTTCTTTATGTTTTTTGTTGCTAAATCAGATGGTAAAATAAAAATTGTAAACATATTACTATTAACTTAGACATTATCTTTTTTTTAAATATTTTACCACTCACCGTTTTAACTTGATACATTTCCTGAATATTAATCTTAATTGAGACCCAAGACAAATTTTGCCTTAAAATTTGGAGACGATCGGAAAATGTTTTGAGAGCAAGAAAAAGAAACAGCAATACATACATCCAAATATCTATTAATTGAAGTAAACATAGAAAGAAAGGAATTTTCTGCATTGTCATTACATAAGGATCATTGTTTTGTGTTTGGCCAAATTATGGTGAAGTACAGTTAGTTACTTAGCAGTTAATAAGGGATCAAATAAATTAATTTGGGAAAAATATGTATTAAAATATAAAACTCATTAAAATTAAATTTAAACATATAATAACCATTTTAGACGAAATTTGTTCTCAAAAGGTATATTTTTATTTATCATTATTTGAATTACAGTTAATTATTTAATTATTGAATTAATTAATATTATTTTACAAAATGAAAATAAAACAGTTCTTCATTTCATTTAGTAAGGGGCGCAGACAGGCGGAGATAAATTGTATTCAGGTTTTATCCTTGAAGCAATGGCGTTCAGTTGAAATAGAAATATTTCGAATCACTTTCATAGATGTCATACTTTATAATAAAGGTGGGTTCGATGTAAATAATACAAAAAGTACGTTTAAATACTGTAATTGTATATGTTAATACAGGATAATTAGACTTTTAATGAAATATTGACCTTCAGTCCCTCTGTAACTACATCTGCATTAATCCTATGTTTGATTTCTGTCACTATGTCTTTAATACAAATCTCTTAATAAGAAATAAATATATTCTGTGGCCGCTAATATCAATAATATGTAATTATTGTATTATGTTGCTTCAATATCTTATGTTTTACTATTTATCTAAAAGTCTGTTTAGTTTCATATTTTTATATTGTACTCTACGTATTACCAAACCTCGCTGCCTTCCTGATGAGACGGTGGAATTGAAAATTCTAGAAACACTTATACTCACAAGAGTATTTTGACAATAGTACATTACTCCAACCATTTAACAGCTATAAAAACATGATTCCCTTTTATTTTGTTAGTACCGTGATATTGTTCGATACGAAAAAATTATCGATAGTTTTACGCTTTATCGTGTTTATATTTTCGATATCAAACAGTAGCTATGAAACTAAGAAAACCCTAAATTTTTAGTATTGAATTCTTTAGATATAACATTACTTTAGATTAGTTTCATGTCAGAAAGCACGAGAGAAAGGAAAACATTAGCGTAATTTTAGTGAGATGGGATGACTTCTTTAAATTGAAGTTTGTGGACTTCTAACAAATAATAATTTATTAATTTTTTATGGATCCAAGTAATAAACCAATCTTTACAAATAATCTTGTATTTGAGGTTCAATATGATTCTACAAATTTTGTTAATTGTAATGAATTCACTATTTGTTTATGTTTTTAATGTTCAGTAATTTATTTCCAAGAGTTGGCATTTCTTCTTTGTAAGAGCGATTACCCAAGGCTGCTGCTTAAAAAAATGTGTCACTTTTAATGACACTCATCATTGAATAAAAATGGGTGATTGAATAATCTTAGACTTTGCGGAGTTGAATCCAAGACCACAATTATTGAAGGACTTGCTCAGCCAATAGTGCAGAACATCAAGGCACTGTTATTTATTTCCTTAAAGAAACCTTTGTCCATCTACCGCTATCCTGATTACAAAGGGCCCGCATCATGTCTTCAGGGTTTAGATGATCCCACATTATTCTCAGAAGGACAACTAAAAGGTTATTACTAAAGAAAACCTATTATAGAATTCAATAATATAACACTTGAATAAAGTTATTCATATCTCGTACACTCATTTCCTCTATTATATTAAATCTTGTTTTGTACGGTTAATGTGATGTATTAATTTATTATAACAGCTTGGAGCCGATTGATCGTATGAATTTATGTGGCCTTATTCGATACATTTAAAATTGCATTTAAACTGAACACGTTTACCACAGCATTCACTATCTTGGTCACTTCTCAGCTAAATTTTCCTACATATCTTGCGCTGGAACTTTATTTCCAACGATGACTCCACTACTTTTCGATGCCTCAGCCTCTCAGTCTATACACGTGTTATATCACAGCTACCTCAGTCTTTCTTAGCAATCTCTTAGTCTCTCATGAGTTTAGTTTATTCATACTTTTTTCGCTGAAATTTTGTTTCAATCGATCATTACATACTTTTTGTCACAGCCTCTCGGCCATACATGCGTTACCTCAGTTTAGTGTCTACCACGTCTTTCAAAAACTTCTCAATTATTTGTTCTTCCTTAAATGTTCCTTAACAAAATTTATTCTTCATAGCATCAATCTTTACAATTTCTTCTTCGTTCACCACTGCATCCTTTTTCATCGTAATTTTTTCTACATAGTTTAGGCCCTGATTTCTTCAATATTTCGGTTACAAACGTTAACTTATACCTCAACTAAACACGAGTTCATAACATCAATCTTTACAATTTCTTCTTCCTTCACCACAACGTCTTTATACCATAGCCTCAGTATGACGATTGTTTTTGTCGGTACCTTAGTATGTTATCCATCATTAATTCTTTTGACCATTAGGAAAATGAAATTTAGTATACTTGATATTTAAACTTTACTTTAAAGAATTTTGTATTAAGACTTTGCAAAACTAACTCAGACATCTTGGTTTTCTGTCCATAAGCACAAAGTTAAATGTTTGAACATATTACTGGAATAATATTGATCGGTAAATTATTTGTGATAATCCATTTTAATGGTTAAACCAATACGAATGTGGTCATCTTTACAATTTTATTTTTTATATAGTTTATTGTGTTATCGGTTCAGGTGAAATTTAGGTAAGTTTATGAGATCTTTGTCGCAAAGTAAAGATTCAAAAAATTTTAATCTGCGACGACATTTTAAACTAATTATCATTCAAATGAAATTAGTTCCCATAAAGTATGACGAAAACATCTGGTTTATAGCCCGCAATATGTACGCGCTAAATTAACATAGTTAGATAGGAGCACTTTGAAATTTTTGATCCTGTCAACTTTCACAGTACAACCATAATCTTTTTAATGATTATGACAGAAAGAATATTTTCGAACATCATAAAACTGGTAATACGTTAAAACAGATACTGGTTATCCCTTATGAATTTTGTTCTGCAAGAAATCTGCTTTCACTGTTAATTATTTTATATAATAAATACTAATCTATGGATGTTGTAAAACAAACAATCATCATAATTGTATCCTCTTAACGTCGCCGCTTTAGTACGGAATCATTAAAGACTAGTCCAGTTTTATTGTATATAAAACTATGCAAACTAATTTCCTGTAGATCACCTGCAGTGTTCTAATAATTGAGAAAACGATGTGGAGGTGGCACGTGCATCCCAAAGTGCATTGACCTCCCCCCTTCCTCTGCCCTCTCATTTGGTGTTCGATCAAGACTTTATTTTATTTTGGGACGAGACTACATTTTTGGCTCAGTTCCCCAACGCTCGTGTCGAAGTTTACGGATGTTGTGTGCTCGGTATTTTTAATGGATCCTATCAATTTGTCTATGACCTTATTTCGATTGTAAAACTTGTTGAGCTCTCTTTCTTCCTGTACGATTGCTACTAAATTCTATTTTCATCTCACGACTCCCTGAAGTTTACTTTGTTAGTGCTTTTAGACAGAGTCAAATATAAATAAAACTTGTATTAGTCTCAATAGTTCAAGCGGTAGTGGTCAAAACAGGTGATGAACTATAGATTTTTACTGGTTCAATAGACGTATGAATATTTTGTGTGTATTCAATATTAATGTATATATCAATAATTAAAAGTTAACGGTATAGAGTCAATGGAATACTGATCAACTTTTCGTCAAAATAAAAGATTACTCTTAAGAAGAAAAAACACACCCTACAGTAACAACAAAAAACAAAGACAAAGGTTTCTACAAAGAAATATGTTGAAGGATTTGTATTATATATTCGTTAAACTTGTTAATTATAATTAAAATTGTTTTGATTTTTTAAAAATACAAAGTCTGAAGTAAAAAGGAAATGTAGCCTAAGTTATTTTCGTAGACTACTTTTCATTAATCGTAAATAATGATTCTAACAAGATGACATGTAAACATATAATAACCTAAATGCAAATAGAAACGTTTATAATGCAAATAGAAAAGTTTGAAACGTTTAACAAATTAAACGTAAAACAGAAAACTCTTACATGTAGTTAATTAAAACCAATCGATAGATAATGTCAAACCCAAAATCTTATAAGACGTTTCTGTCTTAATAAACTGATATCATCTTCATCTTTACTATTAGATGAAAAAATAATGAATTTTGACGATGATTTGTGTTTGAATTATTTTACAAATACGGTAATACCATTACCCGTTCCACTTCATCAGGTTAAAAGACATCTATGACCGCTTGTATTTGGCAGTTTAGCAAATTGATTTGAATAAAACAAAAAAACAAAATACAGTAAGATAATAATAAATCAATTATTGAATTAATACCTTTTAAATAAAACGTAGACGTTAAGGGCGAAGCTTATTTCTTCAGTTACAAATTACATCACTACGTAGTGGCTACTATTGGTTGATAGTTAATAGTGTTGACACTACTAGAACTTGTGGTTTGCTCGCGTGACTATAAACTAGCATAAGTTGCTATAATACAATAATTTAATATCGAATACAACACCTAGTAATTGCCACTATGAATGAACACGGTGCTGCGCGAGATATGGTAATTGTTAGTACGTGCCTAGTGTCTAGTAGCCTAACTACTCTACACTATAATTTACTCCTCAAATCGATTCAATTAAACGAAGCACTTGTTATAATGAAATGTGAGAAATTCTGGGTATGATTTAAAGGTTAAGTTTATGTGTATCGTAATTATTTCCACTTGACCTAGAAATTTAAAAAAGAAGTTAATAACAGCTATATTTTTGAAATTGGTGTGTTCATTTATAGAGTTATAATTATGTATTGTTTTACAATATCGTATTAAGTAGTGTAATAAAAACGGTTAAGTAATTTCACGTTTATTCATCATTCATTTGTGTTGTTACAACGTAGCCTAATTTTTAATGAAAATTTAATTTATATATAAAAACACACATATACACACACTAATATTTTAAAATTATCTTAAGAAGTAATTTGTACTTTTGTATGAATTTAGTCAAGTACTTATTTTTTATTCAAAACCGCCAAGTTAGTTCAGATTCCATTAAAATATTATTAAAATTTTAATGCATTATGACACTTTCAGATCCCCTCCCCTTAAAATATTATATGATATGCTTTGTCTAAATGGGGCTGTATTTGTTTTATATTTATTCATATATATATGATTATATATGATATATATATATGATAATATATGATTAATCTTCATTATTATTGTTACAAATTAAGCTATTTATTATTGAAAATGGAAAACAGTTGTATGAAGCTCACAATAAAGTCTAGTCCGGCTGGATGTGTTGCGCTCTAGCGCTTGTGATGCAGATTCTCTGCAAGTCTTCGTGATGCGTTCCAACACATTACTGATCAAATATATTGTGCATAATTTGAATTTATTTCCATAATCCGTTGACTTCGCACTTTGTTAATGTAACCTACAATATGTAGGATACTTTATGAGAATGAAAAACATGTCTTACCTCGGCAACTTTCCTCTACAATATCCACTCTTATTTTGAACTTTTTCTTAGGTTCATCTATCTTAAATCATTGTGTCAAACAGATTTCAGTGTTTGAAATAAGTTGATTTATATCTTACTATGGTGTTGTATATTAATGTGAGACAAAATAATTTATAGATAACAGTAGAGTTGGTTTGACTTTTCAAAAGGACTAAGACATCGGCATGGCATCAGAGTGGCCCTCCATAGTAATCATAGTATTGAATTATTGTCATTCGAATTTGGAATATAATAAAAACTTTTAATTTTTTTATTTAACAGAAATATTTATATTCTTCGTAAGTTTGTAACATATTCTAATTCTTCTAGAAAGTAGTACGGTTGTTACTACAAGGAACACTCTACTACAAGTAACGGTTGCTACTACAGTACTGTACAACTTAATATCGAATTTGCAGTCTTCGATTTGGAAGTTACACACAAAGATTTCAATAGAAAGTCTCAAACAACTGTATGGGTAGAAATTTTCAGTTGAGTTAGAAATTCGCGTAATTAGTTAGGTGGGAGATTTACACACCTATTTATAGTAAAAACCGTCACATGGATAATTTGGATGGAAAACTTCAAATGTTTGTTTACGGTGTAAGTTACTAATATTTATATAACGAAAAGAGATTCTTATTTACTATGAGAACTTATTCCCGACTATCGGACATCGCTAGTTGCATCAGTGCAAAAACTCACCAGTCCCGGCAAGACAAGACTCATCTTTGCGTTTACGACTTGCTACAGTATTGTTTGAATAATGAATTCTAAGATGGAATGTTACTGCAGCACTAAAACTAAACGTCGTTCAAAGCACTATCTTGTGTTTTGCATATAATTACACACAGTTTAACCGCAGTCTGGGTAGCAATAGTGTTCTGAGTAAATCGTTGAGAAGTAAGTCTACATCGTTAGCAACTATAATGTACACATTTTAAACTCAAATTCTAATAAAAGCAAACTTGACTCTTTTTAGAGATTGCCGAATTTTTTTTCAGAAGGTTGGTTAATGAAGGGTAGGCCTAGTTGAAAGAAAAGTCCATTAACCAGGATCCCTGCGAGAATCGAAAAATAACAACACCTGCGTGTAGTTCAAAAACATTGCTACGAGGAGACGAATTTTCACTTACGTAATTTTGACCTTAAGTAAGTGTTAAATGAAGCTGGTTTAAATATTCTGGTCGAAGACCATCAAATATTATACACTCTCGGGGTAGGTAAAAACTTGTTTCTTTTAAAACCTATGTTTTTAATTTTATGTTTTTCAGCAGCAATAGGTAGCTGATATACAGTTTGTGGTCCATCCATAAGGAAAAAATCTAGACTCTGCAAACATAAAATTTGTAAATTTATAGTGTTTGGATATTTATGTGTATCACAGAACACCTTTTCGTGGGACACACTGTAAATATACGTTAAAGTAAAGTTTAAATTTGTTTCCTACTTTTTCCTTACCAGAGATAAAAAGTGCTTTAGTTTTTAGTACTATTCCCGCCATTAAAATTTTCTATTTCTTTTTCTATTCTCTTAAATACATGGTTATAATAATTATTACACACTTTACTCTCCTCAGTCAAATGTAATTTACTGAAACAACTTAAATAATTTTAATTTAAAGTCGAACAGTTGTCTTCAGGCAGCAATCAATGTGCGTTTGGATGTTTCTATAACGGTAGATTTATTGTAACTGGAAACAGGAATGGAATACCTACAACGACTGATAATATGATGCAACGATGTCAGCCTATAGATCTACTTTAGTCGCTCTAACATACTCCCTGCAGTTTTTTTTTTAACAAGAGGAGAATAAAAACAGGGCGTTTGCAAGAGCGGTTTATAACATTTAAATCATGTGAATTTTAAAAAATTATATTAGCTTTATAATGTCATATTCTATGGAGAGTTCAGGGTCCTTCCTGTTCTCTTATATCTGGAATGTGGCACCGATGCGTCCTGTCTATAAATAACCCAAGATATCACCCAGTCTGTTTTGCGTGTGAAACTGTATCCTTCTGAAGATGCAACAAGATATGGGAGCTGTGGTCACACAGGAAGCAGTACGCGGGCCGACATTCCTGACAACCGCACGCCTTGGGCAATCGGCTTTCAAGGTCCCAGTGCAAGCTGAACTTTCAGAAAGAGAAACCATTTTACTTTCGTCCATCGACCTGTTCAAGATTTTCAATTTTAATATACGTATACATTAAGTCTTTTGTCAAATAGTTTAAACTGAAACGACGGGATTTTGATGTTTTCGGTTGATCTAACTTTTAATTTTGGCAGAAAATATTTGTCAAATCTGAATAGTTGGGTCGTTTGTTTTGCATAACAAACAACCTAAATCGCAATTCGAAATTTGGTAGGCAAAACGAGCCTTTCTTTATTTAGAAATATAAATTATACAAATATTTATTGTACACCAATAAAGCAAATTTTTATGAAATATGAACACAAAAAATGCATTACTACACAAACAATTAATTACAATATCTTTAAATTTAAGACTAAGTTTTAAAAATTAATATTTACTTTAGTTTAAAATAAGGAAAAAGTCCTTTTATATTTCATGTTTTACAAAATAATAATATTATACACATATTAATATACATCAGTAAATATTAAATGTGAAACTGAACAATTAATTATAGAATTGATTAACATAATTTATCATTAATTAACTGACGATTGGTAATTAAATTATTATATACTAATTAAATAATTAAATGATTATATAGACTAATGATAAACGTTGAACTAAAATAAGTCTATCTTTAGTCATGTAGAACAGGGTGTTTACGTAAGTGTGGTTTGAATTTCAAATGTATAATCTAATTAAAAAAATATACCCGACTTCTCGTTTTTTATCTTTTTGCGTAATATATATATATATATATATATATATATATATATATATATATATATATATATTTTTGGTATAACAATATATGAATGTGTGAGCCTTTATTAAACATATTTTATTGCTACAATATTTGTTTTATGTGTAAGGGGCCTAAATTTATTGTTATTATTGGATGTTATTTTTGTTATATTAACATATGATATTTATAATGCACTTGCTTACATTTGTATTAATCTATAAGTTCTTTATAATTTCGAATACTCTTCCTACAGATTGACGATTGAAGAATCATTTTACCTGGGCTTATTTCAAGTTTTTTTAACAAGATTCTGTTTAATCACAGGTGTTTGTTTAATACTCAACCTCTGAGGATGGTAACTATGTTACTGAAGTACATAAGGAAATAAATCTTGTTTTGTTGAATTGTTCTAATAGGGTGTGTTGATGTTAATATGTAAGTTCGCCACAGCGTGTTCAAAACTGAAATATTTTATTTTAACAAGAATAATATTAGGATATATTTAATTTTTTTTTTAAACTAGCTGCAAAGTGATTTTAATACTTAACATAATTGCAAAAATACATTTATTTTCTTCTAGTGATAGATAATATTTGTCTGATATATCATCAACAATTTGTTTGTAATTTTTAAAAACAATTTTATAATTAATAATTTAATATAAGCCACTAGAAGCGACGTGAACGAAGTATTGACTAGTATAATAAACATGTGGTCAAGAGGGATGGTCGTGGAGCTTACAACAAAAGTGGAATAAATCAGCGAGCAAGTAGACAAGGACACCCGGCCACCGCGTGCTTACTGCGAAGGCCACTACACCACATTTTATATCAAAAGCGGTTCACTCATATTGTCTGCAATATACGGATATTGAGATCTATTGGTCAAATATTGTAAGATGTTTGCAACTTAACTCGAAGGGAAAGATTATCTATTGATCAGATATTGTCACAACTTAGAAGTTTGCAGCTTAACTGTAAAGGAAAATAATATTTACGAATTCAGTTTATGGTGAACCGAGTGAAGAACATTTACTCTACACACGTTAAAACCATGTAGCACAAGAAAACCAATTATGTTAGGAATGCGTCATTTTAAGACCTTTAATTGCGCACAAATCTCTGGCTAAGGTTAGCCGAATTCTTGTCTTCTTCTAAAATAATCTTAATTGGCTTGTATTCGGTACCGCAGATTGTTTCGAGATTCGCAACACCAAATATAACTATCTGGAGTGTGTTGTTTTAGCACTTTACTTTAGTGAATGTTGCTGAAACTTAAAATTTACAACACAAATAAAAAAAAGAGACATACGATTTCGTTACGTTCTGAGAAGCTATCAAGATAATCTGTTTAATTAAGATATTGTTCTATGTACAGGTACATTATAATGCTCAGTATCTATAGTTTGTTATTTTTATTAATTTCAGGGTAGGTTCACTTAATATGGTGATAAAGTGCTCACAATTACTATTCTCCTTACAGTTATAATTTATTATTTTCTTGTGTTTTTGTTCTGTCGCTTATTTTGTTTTTGAGAAATAAAATTGAGCTTTCAATGACAGAGTTAATTAACTGCACAACCTAATTGCTAGGATATAGATAAGTTTATTAAAGTATTTTGTAATTATAAATATGCCGTCACTTGAAATGAGTAACACTTGTAGAAACTTCAACCACCAATGACAGAAAAGCCACTTTTCGCTTGAAACAAACAAAACATTTTCTGAGTTTTAAAAAGTGTTTGTTGTGAAACATTTTGTGTTTTAGCTTTGGTTATAAATATTTCCCACTTGAAAATAGTTAATTGTTAAAAATACGAAGAAGGAAAAAAAAAAAAAAAAAATTGCTTCTTAATGAGTATTTTGCGTGCAGTGAAGCGATTGGAGTAAAATTAATGTTAATTTTGTTTCAGAACTAATTCTTATAAATTACAGTGTTGTGGTATACATGTTACAACCGAATTGAATAATTGTACACTTTTAAGGAGCACTATAGATATTGTCTAATAGCAAAATTAACCTGTTTCGGAGTAGTAATGCTTAAAAAGTCATCTTTATACTATTTAAAGTGTTAAACACATAATATGAAAAATATTAATAATAAATAATTGATTGAGTACATTCTTCTGCTACTCCTAGAATTTTCTTAACTTCTGTTGCCGCGGTTCAATGAACTAGTAAGTAAATAGGTTTTTAAAATGGAGTTCTTCCGAAACGCGCCAGCAGAAGTTAAGACATTGTTAGGAGTGGCAGAAGAATGTACCCATATCAAGTAGTAGTACGTCCTAGCTAAAATATAGAATATCATAATAATATTAATTATTCCTTTATTTAATATAACAATTAGTGGTGCCAATTTCTTAAATCCCACGTCCATAGTGTTTTACATGACTCCATGTTGTTCCACAAATATTCTTGCCTTGTAATTCAAGCACTTTAGAAGACAATAACTTTTTCAGTTTTATAAATTTCCCCTGCAGTGGTAAAATTTTAATCTCAAGTTGTCATTGAAATCAATGGTTTGAAAGACTACACATGGAAACATAAAATGTATTGCAGTTGGGTTTATATTATAAATTTCAATATTAGAGAAGCATTAGTTAATTACAAAATTTTAGAATCAGAAGCCTTTATCAATTTAGCTTTATCGGTGTACGAATAAAATATTACCATCAGCACTAAATATTAATACAATATGATTGATTATAACAACAAAATACATTTAGTTGGTTACAAATTCCAACACTTGTTTAGGTTCGGTAGTATACATAATAACAAGTTACCCAATTTCATAGAAATACGAATACCAAGATAGGACGAAGGTATTCTGGATACTTCCTGCGAGTGTTGGCCAGTGGGTCACAGGTACGCCCCCGATCCGCCTGATTACCTACTCTAATAATAGGATGGCCCCAATAGATACAACGAGATGAACAGGTTTCCCTCCTGGCCATTCCTCGTGTGGCAGTTTTGGCAAGACTAGATTTGTTTGGCAGTAGAAGCAAGCTAGCGGTATCTCGGCCTCCTTAATGCCATTACGACTAACTAAATAATAACACTTCTAGCCATGTTGTTTGTATTCGTTGCGGGTTTAGTTGCGCAACAAAACACCGTAGTGTCACTCTTTGACCGTAGTCGAGTCACTGTGTTTCATGAAGACTTCAGTCATAGTCCATGGCTACACAAAGCAACATTTTATAATCATCAGTAAGTCAGTGAGGTGGAAAGATAGTAAATAATATTTGGGAGCAGTTGATTCCAAATGTTTCACATCAAATCAATTTAGCGTTTGGGTATATTGCAGTGGTTTGTTACGTTTCCTCAAACATTTACTTCATTAAATAATTTAATGAAGATGTACATGGTTTCTTTCATAAACTGCATATCAGCAATGTTTCCAGTTTTATTATTATTTTGTATTTTCTACAGATTTTAAACTCGTTCAGTATTAACGTTTTGAACCACTTCGTCCTCTTAGGAGCCCATTTATTATAGTGAGTACGGGTATAGCAATCCCTTGATAACCTACCTGGATCTACACCTTTCTTGGTGTTGTCTTGGGTTAGATACCACTTTTTCATTTGTCCCATCAAGTTTGTCTCGACTCTGAAGCTATTGGACTATTCGAAGCCTAGGGCGCCTTTATTTTATGAGCTTTTCTTCTTCTTTTTTTTCCCAAGGCGATGATAACCAAGAGATTTTAAATAGACGCACGCACGCGGATAGGCCCTACGCATATGTACACACACATCCACACATTACATATGGGTAATGTATTAACTTTTATATCTCGAAACTGGTTTTGTATTTGCCCGTTTCTAATGAGGAGAAAGTGTTTCATAACCTATTTGTATTCTACTGACACAATTTACTTATTATAAAAAAGTTCCGTTTTCAGAACCATACAGACCTGTGTTATGATAATTTGCTTTGTTTGTCGACAACAATACGAAAATTGCATTCAGTAGTCTCTCATCATACATATGAATCAATAGAAAATAAAATGTGTAATGTTTTGAGTAATATCTTCAGGATATGCAGTTAATTGGTTTAACCTAAAAAAAACTTGTATGGTATCGGGTTCGGCCTTGTCAGGAAGCGTGTGTCGGTCGTCTATTGGGATGGTAAGGTTCATTGTTTGCTAAATACAATTGGATGTACACCACATATCTTAAATGTTTTCGAAAATGAAAGGTGGCCGTCAGGGTCATCTTGTTTTTGTCGAGCGGTTGGGCTAGTATTACAGCTCATAAAAACACAAAGATTTATACTTGGGGTCATTGACTTACATAATTGGCTTAACCCCTTCTGAAAAATTCTTTGCGTTATAACTGAGCGAGTTTTATGAGCCGGGACTAAAATATAGGGGCGACAAGCGAATACGATGTTTTTGACCAAGCCCATCTGCGCTTCCCACAAGCTCTGTACAGTCTGGGTTTATACACAACTAACATAGTTCGTTCAGGTTCATGTCTGCATCATAGACTAATTTTAAATATATCCTTATATTTCTTTATTAAAACTATTAATTTTCTAGTTTATCTTTTTATGTTCATTAGCAAGGTTTTTAACTCCGTTTTTTAAAGTACATAAACAACTCAAATACTTTTGCGAATGAAATATTTTGTCCTGCTTTCCTTCTTTTTATCCTTAAATGTATTTACAAATATTTATTTTATCAGAGATTTGTTGAGAGTTTAGTTACAGACTTGTGGTACAATTTTCATGAATGTTTCTAGGCTTATACTAGTAGTTATAGAATGCACTATGCCCTAAAATTAAGGTTTTCCGTTTGACAATCTTTGTTACTTAAAAATATCAGTACTTTCGAACATATATTAAGTTATAGCTTCCCATTTATGTTTTTATGTTTCAATTGGTTGTACTAAATTACAAAAAATCATAACCATTTAAACATTTCAATAGCCTTTAAAAAACATAAATTTTAGTTGATTTTATAGAATAGAAATTTACAATGACTACAAATGAATTAATTTCGTATTCTTCGTAAACAAATGTTTAACCAATAAATTGAATAAAATCTCAAATACTATATTCTTTGTTTGAAAGAAAATCAGAAATTTGCGTGGCACATATTTTATATTATACGTGTATTATATTTTAGCATTATTAGTTCTTCATACATAGCACAGAGAAAAGTCAACGAACGTATCCGTTTAGAGATATTCTGAGTCTAAAAAAGTAGTTTATGAAATAATGTCTATCTGTCATAAAAAAACTTATAAGTGTGTATATTTTGGCTGTCTTTTTTGTCACTATACAACACTGCCCCTATAAAACTTGCTCGCTTTCTTTTTTAAAATGCCGGTTCTGGAGAATCTGACAAAATAATTCATAGACACTGTCTTGAAAAGTATGTTAAACATGTTGAAGTTTGCCCAAACGATTTTGATTAAATGTTGATATAAATAGTTTATGACCCAAACCCATATGCCAAGCCACTTGTAAATAAAACTACTGTTTCCTAGTAAATTTGGAAAAATCTAGGCTACATGAATCTTGACCATTACATTAAAAAACAAATTGATCGTTATCAATTAGACAGATTTTCAAATATCTGACCTATCAATGGTTCAATGTTACTTTTTGGCGAAACAGTAGTCTATCTTTGTTTGTTTAGGCCTTAGGTTGTCTTTATAGATGTGTTAGAAAGTTAGTGCATTAGACGATTAGCAATAAACATATTAGAAAATTAAATAATTTAGTGTTACATAGTGTTAAAGAGCTTAGTAAATACTTTAATTTGTTACAATGAAATTTAAATTGTTTAAAAAATACAACGTAACTTCCAGCCCAATGACAAACCGTATCATTTTCATCACCTGAAAAAGTAATTGCATTTTCTCTGTTGGTTATTTATTATCGCGAAGATCTATTCAGCAAGCAGCCAGCTATTTACTCCTTAATATATTGGCTAAAGAACGCGTGTATACGGGGCCATAAATTGTAGGTTGGAACTGATTATACTAAACATATACTATAAACTATCCGTACACGCATACCATTAGAAAATAATAACTATTTACTACAACTGTCTTGCGAAATGTGAAGAACGTGAGAATATAAGGTTTTGTCTTTCTTTTCTTTTAATTTACAAATAGTTGTTACGACAATACTGTAGTTGTTTTTCTGACAAATATAAAATTCTCTTACTGAAAATACGGTCTATTTTCAAATGAGTTAAATCCAGGGTGTTTGAAAGTACGGGAACGGTTTGATAGTTTTTGAACGAATAAGAGTAGCAAAAGCTAGAATTGGGGTACACCTGTTGGTCAAATTGAACTACTTTTATATAGTTTAATTTCGAAACTCCAAAAAGGTACACTACAGAGAGTGTAAGTTACAATTGAGAATTGGAAGTCTAAATTTTTATTACACTATTCCATATAAAATCACATTTTATTATTGGTATAAAAAAAAAAAATGTAACTGTTTAGAAAAAATGATTTTTAGAAGTTGTAAATTATAGAATTTTCTGCCTTACAAATAAAGCATAGTAAAATAGTAACTAAATCGTTTTTTTTTTAAAAAAAACCCAATAAATTGGAATTAATTCAGCGGAAGTTTTATAAAATTAATTTTGATGCCTTTTTAAGAGTTCAGAGTCCGATTTCACAATATATATATATATATATATATATATATATATATATATATATATATATATATATATAATTTTACACATTTATAACTGAATTACATATATTAGTTTGAATGAATAAAATAGAGCAAACATTATAAAATTTCTTTGGTTACATATATTTCAAAACGTACTAAAATTAATAATAATCAAACAGTGTGATTTTAAATAGAATGGTGTAATAACAAATATATTTAATTTTTTACTTTCACCCTCAAAATGGTTCCTTATGAGCTAGATACAAAAATGTAGTTCAATTTAATTAATATGAGATGGCCAATTCTTGTTTTTCGTTGAAAGGTTAACAAACCGTTAACACATCTTTGTGTATATGTATATTTTCTATAGTTCGAATAAAACTGGAAAGAGACTGGGGTTGTGGTGTGGCGGGGGAACGGTGTTGCCATATCAAATTTCATTATTTTTAAGATTTCTTAGTAATATGAGTAATGATTTTAAAAACAATTCCCGTTTAAATTTAATTTCAGATTATTTATTCTACGTTCATTTCAGTGTTTAATTACTGACCTTTTACCTAAGCATATTTTGTCATTTCCGTAGAATTGGCAACATGGGACCGTTAGTGGCAACAAAGTTCGCCTGTCATCGTCCAGAAGGCTACGAGCCCCTCACACCATATCCGCTTTTACTTCCATAGAATCCCTTTCCAGTTTATTTAAGCTTATTTAATAAGAAAATGACAGTCATGACGGACTTCCAGCACTTGGTTTGACACTTGGGTCTGACGATGACGGTTTACTGTTGAAACCGCTAATCGATAGTAGATTTCCATAAGGTGGTTGTGATGGGAACAAGGTAATTGACCTACATTATATCGATGTATTTTCTAGAGATCATAATTTACACTAATTTAACAAAGCATTTTAGTCAGTCGCCATGTAAATCAAGATTTTAGTCCTATTGTTACTAACTGTTCATAATTTTATAATGTTATAAGTTAACATTTTATAGGGCTAACATCAAATTAACATTTATTGGAACTAATGATGACTATTTGTTTTACAAACTGTATATTTTTTGTAAATGAATAATGGTTTATATAATTACTTACATATTTTTTATCCTAACAGTCCATTTATATATTTTTTAATCTAACGTATCATTTTAGTGAGGGAAGTGTTTTTGTAAAGCATACAAATATTTATCTAGTTTCAAGACTTGGTCATTCCCAATCAAGTAAAGTGGGCTCCAGAGGCTCCATACATCAAATTTAACGGAACTAGATTTATTTTTCTTTTGTTCCTGTTTCTTCCTTCAAACTGACGCACATTCAGTATTTTTTATCTATTTAAACATTATTACCTTATGAACACTTTGACAAAGACGGTCATCAGTTCCAAGTGCGCCGGCGCAGTATTTGTTCATCATGTTAGCATAACGGTCTACCTTCATTGTAAAGATAAAGTCCCGACCTTGATTATGTAACCTTGTAACGACTTTGTTACCATTTGGTAATAAACACAACATTTTGTTTGGATTGCTGTAATAAAACCATAATGTTTACGGCTTACCATGCTGGTGTCTACATAATGCTCCCTAATATTTGCTTTAGAATTACTCCAGTCATAAATGAAAATATATTAACAAACAATGTTACAACATTTAAGTTGAAATTGAAAGCTGCAAGGAGGCCAGTTAATATGGCTTGAGTTCTTGCATCGACTTTATAATTGTGGTATTATAATTAGTTTTCGTTTATGGTAACACTGATTTACACAAGTTCGGATAGTCATATCTTTATTTATTTTTAAAAAAATGATAAAAAGACGATTTCAGCAACTCTTACACTAGTTTTTTAAAAATATCTTATCCTGTAAATAATCTTTTAATATATTTTGTCGAATCGCCCAACGAAACATAAAAATTGTGAACGGGAAAGTCTTCAACAATTTGGATAGTTTTACTAATTTATACAACACTAGGCCAAAATTTTAAAAAGAAAAAGTTCATAAAAATCTGTCCATATTTCCAAAGAAATTTCAAAATTTAAAGTTCAAGTTTATATATGTTTTATTTCGATTTTTGATTAATTGTTCTTTAAACTAAGCGCTTCTTAATGATTTTCTGTTTTATAAGAAACACATTTATTTAATTTTTCACTAATATATTTGAAATGTAGAAATTCAAGATTTTTTTTCCCTTCAACAATGTCACTCAAATTATTCTTTTTAAATTTAACTATTCACATATTAGAAGATATAGGTTACGATTTTCAAATCTGATTATTTAAAAAGCCACTTTTGGGATGGTAATAATTTGTAAACGAAACATTTATATGTTTAAATGAAAAAAATACGATTTACTCTGCCCATTTTTATTTGCTTTGTTGATTATAGGGGAAGAACCTCGCTGATATCATCGTCCTAAAAAAAAGGAAGTAATGAACATAAAATAAAGACCCTTAGTCCTCGATAATAGTGGAAGGATGGGAAGAGAACAAGAGTTGGTCAAAATAGGCCTAAAAGGAAATAAGAGAGGGATTCAACCCATTCTGTTAGTTAAAATGTGTAAATCCAGTGTTTGACCCGAGCTTATCACGCCCGGACTCACGCAGATTGTCTTTATTATGTAGGGCTTTCATCGGTGTGAGAGATTTGTTTCTATAGAATTATATTGGTTCAAGGATAACTTAAAAAAAAAAAACTAATTGTAGATGTTTCCCTAAATTTCACTTTATAATAAACACAAAACTTATGTATCTAATATATTTTAAAATTTGAACAAAATAAGTAAAAAAAAAATTCAGATTTTTTAGATGTAGCTTTTGAGAAACTAAAAGCTTTTAGTTTAGTATTTTTTTACTATATGCATGTATAATATTAACATTCAAAACATTAATTTGCTTTTCCATATTTGCTATGAACTGACGAAAAGTGTCGATTATGTTTAAACTTAGAACTTAGATTAGATTAGAACTTTTGTTTCAATTAAAACTTAGATTCTAGCGACTCTCCAAAAGTTATTAACTATAATAATTAAGCTAGTATAATAACCAACAGACCAAGATATCCCGGACGTTTATTGGAAGAAATAATGTAACCAGTTGGTGCAATTTTTGTTTTTACTATTTAGATCATAATTTGAATTTATACTTTCTGTATTATTCATAAGTTATTAGAACTATAAATGCAAGCAAAATATATTACAAGCATCCCCCTTCATATGGTTTTACCGTTAAACACTTTTCTTAATAAGTATTAATTGATCATAAATTCAGTTTATAAAGATTTTGAAACCTGCTAACACACTACTTGTACAATGATTTAACCTCTAATTATTGAAAATATATAGAATAGTATGAAATTTACTAGTATGTGAATATCAGAGCTTGTCGTAGATTTAGAATCCATCATTAAGAATAATTAATTATTTATGTATAATTATTACGAAGTATTCAGGCCAGAGATGCTAAGGAAAGCGATATCTGTTGAGTTTTAATCAACAATAAGAGTGGTTGTATATGACTACCTTTACGGTTTATTTTGCAATGTCTTGTGAAATGATATACAGAGTTTAATATTGACAAAACCCATGTACAGCATAGATTTGTCTGGTTGTGCTAAGAAGACTTTATCATTTTATGCCTCTAATTCATAAAAATACAAACACGCCCACATTCTCGTTATATAACCGGAATTTTGAAATCCAGTTTTCTACCAACTTCGCAGTATATGTGTTAGCAGGTATAAATTCGACTCTAAATAGTGTTAAAAAAAACCTAGTTTGTATACCTCCCAACTTTCACACCATCAAGTGTTACTAATTGGTCAGGTCCAACTATAAAATGTATTTAATTTTCTTCTGCCGTGACGCAGTTCGCAGTACAACCAACTCATCGCACATCGCAGTATACGGCATGAATTCGTCGGAGTAACACAATATTCAGTAAGAAACGGCAAAGTACACTGTGTGGGTTTCGTGGCTAATTAGTCAGGTCCGACTATAAAATGTATTTCATTTTCTTTTGCCTTGACGCAGTTCGCAGTACAACCAACTCGCTATATGGCATGACTACGACGGAGTAACACTGTATTCAGTAGGAAACGGCAAAGTACACTATGTGGGTTGCGTGGATTTAAATAGCATGCTATGAAGTGTTGCTAATTGGTCAGGTCCGACTATAAAATATATTTAATTTTCTTCTGCCGTGACGCACTTCGTAGTTCGCAGTACAACCAACTCACTATACGGCATGAATTTGCCGGAGTAACACTATATTCAGTAGGAAACGGCAAAGTACACTATGTGGGTTGCGTGGATATAAATAGCATGCTATGAAGTGTTGCTAATTGGTCAGGTCCGACTATAAAATATATTTAATTTTCTTCTGCCGTGACGCACTTCGTAGTTCGCAGTACAACCAACTCACTATACGGCATGAATTTGCCGGAGTAACACTATATTCAGTAGGAAGCGGCAAAGTACACTATGTGGGTTGCGTGGATTTAAATAGCATGCTATGAAGTGTTGCTAATTGGTCAGGTCCGACTATAAAATGTATTTAATTTTCTTTTGCCGTGACGCACTTCGTAGTTCGCAGTACAACCAACTCACTATACGGCATGAATTTGCCGGAGTAACACTATATTCAGTAGGAAACGGCAAAGTACACTATGTGGGTTGCGTGGATTTAAATAGCATGCTATGAAGTGTTGCTAATTGGTCAGGTCCGACTATAAAATGTATTTAATTTTCTTTTGCCGTGACGCAGTTCGCAGTACAACCAACTCACTATACGGCATGAATTTGCCGGAGTAACACTATATTCAGTAGGAAACGGCAAAGTACACTATGTGAGTTGCGTGGATTTAAATAGCATGCTATGAAGTGTTGCTAATTGGTCAGGTCCGACTATAAAATATATTTAATTTTCTTCTGCCGTGACGCACTTCGTAGTTCGCAGTACAACCAACTCACTATACGGCATGAATTTGCCGGAGTAACACTATATTCAGTAGGAAACGGCAAAGTACACTATGTGGGTTGCGTGGATATAAATAGCATGCTATGAAGTGTTGCTAATTGGTCAGGTCCGACTATAAAATATATTTAATTTTCTTCTGCCGTGACGCACTTCGTAGTTCGCAGTACAACCAACTCACTATACGGCATGAATTTGCCGGAGTAACACTATATTCAGTAGGAAACGGCAAAGTACACTATGTGGGTTGCGTGGATTTAAATAGCATGCTATGAAGTGTTGCTAATTGGTCAGGTCCGACTATAAAATGTATTTAATTTTCTTTTGCCGTGACGCACTTCGTAGTTCGCAGTACAACCAACTCACTATACGGCATGAATTTGCCGGAGTAACACTATATTCAGTAGGAAACGGCAAAGTACACTATGTGGGTTGCGTGGATTTAAATAGCATGCTATGAAGTGTTGCTAATTGGTCAGGTCCGACTATAAAATGTATTTAATTTTCTTTTGCCGTGACGCAGTTCGCAGTACAACCAACTCACTATACGGCATGAATTTGCCGGAGTAACACTATATTCAGTAGGAAACGGCAAAGTACACTATGTGGGTTGCGTGGATTTAAATAGCATGCTATGAAGTGTTGCTAATTGGTCAGGTCCGACTATAAAATGTATTTAATTTTCTTTTGCCGTGACGCAGTTCGCAGTACAACCAACTCGCTATATGGCATGACTACGACGGAGTAACACTATATTCAGTAGGAAACGGCAAAGTACACTATGTGGGTTGCGTGGATTTAAATAGCATGCTATGAAGTGTTGCTAATTGGTCAGGTCCGACTATAAAATATATTTAATTTTCTTCTGCCGTGACGCACTTCGTAGTTCGCAGTACAACCAACTCACTATACGGCATGAATTTGCCGGAGTAACACTATATTCAGTAGGAAACGGCAAAGTACACTATGTGGGTTGCGTGGATATAAATAGCATGCTATGAAGTGTTGCTAATTGGTCAGGTCCGACTATAAAATATATTTAATTTTCTTCTGCCGTGACGCACTTCGTAGTTCGCAGTACAACCAACTCACTATACGGCATGAATTTGCCGGAGTAACACTATATTCAGTAGGAAACGGCAAAGTACACTATGTGGGTTGCGTGGATTTAAATAGCATGCTATGAAGTGTTGCTAATTGGTCAGGTCCGACTATAAAATATATTTAATTTTCTTCTGCCGTGACGCACTTCGTAGTTCGCAGTACAACCAACTCACTATACGGCATGAATTTGCCGGAGTAACACTATATTCAGTAGGAAACGGCAAAGTACACTATGTGGGTTGCGTGGATATAAATAGCATGCTATGAAGTGTTGCTAATTGGTCAGGTCCGACTATAAAATATATTTAATTTTCTTCTGCCGTGACGCACTTCGTAGTTCGCAGTACAACCAACTCACTATACGGCATGAATTTGCCGGAGTAACACTATATTCAGTAGGAAACGGCAAAGTACACTATGTGGGTTGCGTGGATATAAATAGCATGCTATGAAGTGTTGCTAATTGGTCAGGTCCGACTATAAAATCTATTTAATTTTCTTTTGCCGTGACGCAGTTCGCAGTACAACCAACTCACTATATGGCATGACTACGACGGAGTAACACTATATTCAGTAGGAAACGGCAAAGTACACTGTGGGTTTCGTGGATTTAAATAGCATGCTATGAAGTGTTATTATGTTTGTAATAAAAAGTAGCAGCTCTGGCTAAACGAATGTCTGTGTTAAATGGCCCTTGAATGAATAGGCATGCCTCAATGCTCTGCTTGTACAACTCAGTGGCCATTGTTTTAGAAACCTATTGGTAGGCTGATTTGTGTGTTGTACGGTTTCTACGCTTAAGCCAGTTACTAATGTAATCTTGAATTTCGTAAACTGTCTCACGTGCTTTTAAAAAAAAGAAGAAATTCACAGTTTTTTCGTGCAATATTTGTCTTATTCATTTATGTCTGTCAGTAATAGAGCACATAAATTTATTTCAATTTACATCATCGCTTCTGTAGAGATACCTTGAGTGCTGTTTTATTTGCGATGCCTCTAATTGCTTTGACTTTGTGTGAATAAATATAACACAGTTTTGTGTTTAATATACGAGGTAGATATTTGTTGAGACTCGCTCAGACCCGAACACATAACTTTCTTGTAGATATTACAATACATGAATATTAAAAAAATAAAAAATCTGGTCTGTACTTCAAAAAAAATTAACTATAACCCACACACTTAGTAATCACCGGAAAAGCAATGAATTGGAACGACTCAATTGAGCTCAACTCACTCCATACAAGTCAAGTAGTAATTATAGCAATCCTGGCTTTCCGTCGTTTTCCAATTTAATTACGATGGAGTTTTTAATTATTTTATTTGTGGCGTTGATAAACCGAGGTTAATTTTTAAAGCCGAACATTAAACTCAGGCCCTGAATTAAAGGGTACCGAGGAAAGTCATAGAAAGACCTTGATTGGGTTGTAAATTTGTGATGATATAAATCCGACTATTGTTTTAAACTCTAATATTGTTACTCGCAGACATTTTACACAAATCTATTTTAGTTTGTTAAAAAAAAGACAGGTCAAAATCGATTTTTACAGTAAAAAGTTGTATACAAATAGTTAAATCTTAGATAAAAGTATTATAAAGGCAAATAAAATTAAGTGATTTCTATTATCTATTATTGTTGTTTTTTTATACAAATAAGTCAAACAAACCATTCTAAACAAATGTTATTATCCGTAATCAATAATTTTGTGTTTTAAAATAAAATAACAAAGTTTTACTATATTGACTGATTATCTTTTCTCGTACGTGTGTAAATATTGACCAAAATATATACTGTACCATGTTTATTTTAACTACGAACATTTTGTTCTTCCGGCATATTTTTTAATTATTGTCGTCTATTCGCCTATCCATTCGCTGATAAACAGATAAGGAAACCAAGTCTGTCGAATCTCATGACGTGAGGAAGACAACTTTAAACTCGAGGTGTTATGACGCAGATTATTTTTGGTCTGCAAAATTTGGCATGACAAGTAGTTAATGCTGAAGGACAAAGGCCGACATTTGCAAGTGTGATGATGTCCAGAAGCCTCGAGACTATATCTGGCTTGAGGCCAATGCCAAATTACCTGCGTAACCTGGGCACTGATTAGTCAGAACCAAGGTTTCCAAATTTAGGTTATATTCTAAATTATTATAGGTACATAATAGCACAGTTCTTAGAATTTGTGGCTTAAACAGTTAATCTCCTTACACTTGTTCTATGCCTTGATGATATTCGAAATAGAAAAAATGAATTGATTATGGGAAAGGTAATTTTAGTATTGATAATTACGAAATCTGAAACAAATTACTATATTAATAAAAAAAATTTAGAATATAAATTTAAAAAATAAGAAAAAACTTTATGAAATAAGTCTCGTTTTATTATTTAATGAATGTTCCAAAACATATTATAGACTGTATAAAATTGATTTTTAATATTTGTATGCCTTATATGAAAATATATTATCTCATCGTATAGTTGCAGTAATCTAACTTAAAAAAACTTTATCACTTTCTTGTTTAATTTCCTTCTTATTCACACTTCCATCTCCATATTGTAATTTCACATTTGTTAATATGTCATCAATGTACCTTTCACCTAAGATCTCGGAACACATCAGCCTAAATATTTACATTGTTTTCGTATTTTCTAGGTAATGCCAACTTTGTCAAAGTTAATTTTGAACTGAACTATCTTCACTAAGGTAACAAAATTAGAATATACTTACGTCCATATAGTACTTATCTTTAAGACTTTGAAGGTTGTCAAGTAATTCACTTTATAATCTGTTGCTGCTGATATAATATTTTGTTTCTAACTTTATAGTACACAATTTAGTACAGATAGTTTTACATAGTAAATTGTCAGGCAGTATAACTAAGATGTAGGCTATACGAGGAGATTACGCGTAGGAGAGATCTCTATGTACGTACCATATTTACTAATAATTCAATATATTAAAGTTATACTGCATAAGTTGTTATATCACTTCATAAGTAAGAACAGAAAGTTTTTCTTTGTATCCCCTTTTCGATGGACGGGATTTTCTGAAGTAAAGTTGTGCTGATCAAACAACCGTATAGACAGAAATAGCTGGAACGAAAAATTGTGATCACTTCAGAAAGTTCTATGTTGGAATTACGAGCATACCAAAGTGATTTTTATAAGTTTAAAGAAATTGATTTTGAATAATTTATATTTTTATTTGGAAATTGGAGACACATTTCCAGATTGACATCACTATTGCCAAATTGGTCTTACCAGTGATATATTCATTGCAATTATTACCCATATACTAGTTAGTAGTAGATGCTAGTATATATATATAAGTCATTTGCAGTGGAGTGGAAAAAATATTAAAAAAATACATTTAATAGACAGTCACGTATGATTTTGAGAATGTTGATGATGTTTAAATCCCATAATAAGTTTGCTATCGAGAATTACACCAAGGAGTCTGACTGATTTAACCTCTTGGATTGTAGACTTTCCGTTGTTTATTCTATGTGGCAACATCAAAACAGAAATTTTGTAGATGTTGCCTGCTGACTCGTATCTGTGCTTTGTCGTATGTACAGATACTCTGAATTCAATTTGTCGTATCAATTTGACATTTTATTTCCGCTGCACATTGAGTGTCCTTTTAGAGATTTGAATATGAGTTCAACGTACCATCGTTTCAATATATACGTGTACATAACATTGAACTTTTCTAATTTTGTTTTTTCGTTTCGATATCTACAAGAGGCAGCACTGTTATGACGTATTGACCTTATGATAGCACTTGTAACTAGAACTGCAAGCCTAATAGACTTGTTCACAAAGCGGATATTGTGGTGCCTCAATGTATTTAGGATTGACCAAGGTCGGGACTTGCATGCAATGGGAGCCTTTGTTGAGTATTCATGTGTATTATTTGGCATGGCCTTCCTTGTCAGTCAACACTCAATTGAATATTTTACGTTTAAGGTTAGCCCTACCCCCCCCCCCTGAAAATTCTGATGGTTTGTGTTTATCTTGAATGCAAGCATTGCACATTAACTTACCTTTTCTGAATATTGTGAATATTGCTTAAATGAAGGTTATATCTTTCTTTAATAACGTGATCATTTGGACAATCTTTTATTACAAACAACGTTGAGATAAATTGTTATTTTTAAATAAATAATATTCTCTAATTTGTATTCTCTAATTATTATAGTTTTTAATTATTTATTTATTTTTCAGCAAAATAATTTAATGCAAGCTAATATCATAAAATAACAGTTTCACAATAGTTTTATTATTGATATAGTTTAAGCTGATACTGTATTTACATTATTTGTGTTTTTAAATGTAATCAACTCCCGTTATCAAATGATAAACTTAGAACACGAGAAAAGTTAAAATCGCCAACAAAGCCAAAAGACCATGAAATTAAAACCAAAACTACTAATCTAAATCTAAGAAAGGAACCCAAAGATAAAGCTTCGTTTGAACAGTCAAAATAACTAACACTAAATAAAAACGCGATCAGAAAAACTAAAGTCGGAGAACTAAAGAACACAAGGAATAATAATGGAACACAATGTTGACAGGAGAGCCTATGTTATTCAACTAACTAAAACAGGAGTTGTGTGCCAACGGTGTGGTAATCTAACTGTTTATAGGGATGAACTTCCTTTACGTGACCTAATGATCACAGATTGTGGTGATTGTGAAAAGTGTTTTTTTGATTTTTCAAGTTCGGGAGATGGAAAGGAGGATATGGAAATTTATAATTCTTTTGATAAACCGCTAGCTAAAACATGAAAATATTTATAAGCCTAAAGTTCAGTGATTGTTTTTATAGAAATTTTAAATAATGTTTAATGCTGACAATTAAACATTATGCGTTAATTTAAAAGTAAAAATTTTAACACATTGTTAATTTAACCTATTTAATTTTAAATGATTATACTGAATTGATATCTATAAATTGCTTTATGAAGTGGTCTCTGTGGAACCAATTATCAATATTTATTATTATAGTGAATTGTTGAAAATGGTGAATATAATTTTTGTGAGTGAACATAAAAGATCCAATAGTATGTGCACTTAGTTATAAAAATTCTAAAATAAAAACTACCATTTCAACATTAATGGTTTTATAACACATGTTAAGGTAAATCTTCTCACTAAAGTCTACAAGGACAGATGTTTATACCTGCACACCTGAATAAATGTTTACATTACTTGCGATTGAATAAAATCTTCTTCCAAAGATAACATAAAATATATTAGGTAATAATTTCATTCCTTTTGGTTTTTTTTATGTCCAAGAATTTTAATCGAGGACCTATTTATAAAATATCTAACCACTAACCACTCATGTTTATACTTTAACTTTTCTATTTCACACAATCGACTCGCCTGTTTCTAGGCGAATGATGTGAATTTATTTATTCCTATTCCTACTGGCTCCTTCTTAGCATTGAATTTGACCTTGAACTTTAATGCAAGGGTATATAATGTTTGTTATTTCCGTTGTGAGAGTTTTTATAGACATGCTGTTTGTTTCTCTACATTAGCGAGTTGGTGTTGGAAACAGTATCAGTTTAATCTTCTACACTACACTGTTTGTTTGAAGTCCGAGTCTATGGTGGTGATTTGTTACACTTAAAAATATTGTACACAATTTAAAAATAAAAATATTACACTAATTTTATTGTATGTTAATCGTGTCTTGGTTAATAGCATTAGAAAAATTACGGATAGGTAAACCAGTTTTAATATTAGTAACAATTAATTACAGAATTTGAACTCAATAAGAAAATAATGAAAATGTAAATTATTTTAAAATTAAACAGGGCAGCAAACTTGTTTAAACCTTATTAAATAGGAATCTTCCAAATTAAAGAAATAAATTCCTATTTAAACACTATTTTAAATAGTAATAGCGAAATCAAATACGTTTTGCTCTCTATGTGATGTTTTGTAAAATAAAATAAGGTGATTATTTAGTATACAGTTCGAAAACTACATGATGTTCAACAAACTGCTCGGGGTTTTCAGATGTTCTTTTTACTTTAAAACAAATATATTATAAAGAAATTTATGTTATGGGTCAAAAGGTGGATGTCGAATTTTTGTGTGGATATATCCCTTTTTAAGTGTACTCCTGTGTCGTCTGTTCAGTGAGTGATCTACCAACCTTAAAAAAATTAAAAAGTGTAACCTTGACTCAAATCCTATTGGTAGCTTTCTCTCCAAAAATGTCTTTTCGTGAGTTATCGATAATAAAAAAAACATAAAATCGGCCATGGGCTGTTATATAAAAGACGTAATTTTTCAAAATCGGCTCAACCGATTTTGTTCAAATTTTTATAAAATTGTAAAGCTAATGACGTAACCTGAGTGCAATATCACATATTAAAAAAAATGTTGTGGTTCAGGATTAATTGGCAAAAAGCAAAAATGAACATCGACCACCTGTTCAAATAATAAACGACCCTGGTAATTAAATAGAATTTACTTTGATGAAGAGGTTATGGCATATGTGAAGCAAGTTTAGGCCCTATTTAAATAAATACTGTGTCCATGGTTCATTTACACTTTTTGGCTGACAACATTATTAAAATTTGCCATTTTACATTTATTATTTTTTTATCCTCTAACATTTTTGGTGACGAATAATTTTGGTCGGTTTTTGTTTGGTTTGGGGATGAGTTATTGAGCAAGTTTGTGCAATGTTTTTCACAGCCTTTTTAATTAAATATAACATGATAGAAGAAATAATTGTAAATGTTTTTTTTTTTTGTAACTCTTAAAAAAACATTTTTGTCTATATCAGTCTTCCCTGCCAAAAATAAAATTCTTTATTACATTGTTCTGATTTTGGAATGTCTCCAGAAGTTTGTGCCTACACAGCAAAGACCATTGTTCTTTAGCTGCGGATGTAAGACCGCTATCTTGTATATGCTTGAAGAATACTTTATTTGTATCCTGTCATTAATTATCTAGTCGGAGGTTCTCCCTAACTAACCTTTCCCAACTTCCAATATTAAACTGAAGTTTGAATGTCGGCGCCATTTTAAGCAACTAAATTACTCATAACTGACACTTACTGAGTTTTAATTGTTAACACCTCTGAAGTTTGTAATCGGTGCCAAAATAATAGAGGTGATTGCACCATAACCTCGCACAACTAGTAATGAGTTCCAAAAACAATATTGCTACAACAACCTTACACTTAACATAATTATAGATATTAATTATTTATAAAAACCAGTTTAAAATCACTCAAGAAAAAAGACTGTATTTTACACTATACATTATAGAAGTGAAATTACGCAAAATCTCCCATTTAGGAAAGGAATCCAGATATATTCGTGAGGCAATTCTCAATCAGTATACACAATTTATTGAATATTTCAATTTAGTATTACGAACTTTCTATAGATGGAGTTTCCAGGAAAGAGACAATTGGCTTATGAAAACTAAAGCATAACGTCAATTTTATTGTATTTTTTCTAAATTCCCATAAAACATAGCGTCAATGTACTTCCCGTTTTAGTTAGTGGTTGGTACAATGCGATCATTATTCTTTTTCAAATAAATTAATAGTTATTTAACGAAATAATTAATTAAAATTACTTATAACGAATAACTAATGTATACTATTTACCACAGATAAATGAGTCATTACAAACACGAATATATACGTATGTATTGTGGACGAAACAATATTAATCAAAAACGGATAGAAGTGTATTATAACCAGTAATTATTACTGGGTACTAAAATCGTAACTATGAACGTAGCAATTCTGTTTGACTAACAGACGAAAAACGTTTTCGGACAACCGTTATGGGGTTGACTGTCAGAGAGGGTGCAATGGAAGTGCAGCGTTTTGTTACATGAATTCCATTCACTCTTCAATATGTAAAGAAGTTTTGCTTTATAAAAGTAAATAATTTTACTACTCCCCAATTGTCACTCCAAATATCCGTAAATCTTTTAGAGGCTCACTCATGATGACTACGGGTGTGGGTACCCAAGAAACCCTACCCGTAGCTGGATCTACACCTTTCTTCATGTAGTCTTGGGTTAAATCCCTTTCTTTTTTATCAGATCTCTCTTGCCAACTCTTGTTCTCTTTCGACCAAAACGCTATTAGAGTATTCGAGGGAGGGGGGTCTCTATTGTATACTCTCTTTTTATAAGGCGGTGATGACCAAGATGTTTTCCTCCTTAAAAAAGAGAGGACTAGATGAGTTTTTTATTGAGTCCATTGCGCTCCTAAGATAAGAATATTTAACATTTTTGTAATTGGTAATTTAGACAAACTATATTTTACATGTTATTTTGTCATCAGTATTTCTGATGCTATGATGACTATCCAGTAGTTATAATTATATTATAACCTGTCTCCTGTAACTTAACCTTATTCTTAGTTATAAAACTTATAATTGAAAGATGTTAATTTATTTCAACTTTAATCCTAACTTTAATTCGAAAGTGAAAAGAAATGACAACCAGATTTTATAATAATACTTGGTACGTTATTAATTTATTTAATCCTTGTATATGGAGTTTCAACAAAAAAATCTGCTGTTACATTAAATATTAATTTTATAGTCCCATAATACTTCCTAATTTTATGTTATAATTTCTAGCTGCTAAAAAATAATACATCATGTCCAATTAGTTTTATAAAATGTGGATTTTAACTCACATTTGACAACAAGTTAAAGATATGAAAGAAGAATTAAATTTAAAGTACTTCAAAGTAGTGGTAATAGAAAACCAAAAGTACAGTGATCTTGTTTCTCTTAATTCTTATTTCTAGAGAGTACAAATATTTTCTCATTCTTGTAAATAAGTGTTCTGCTATACAGTATTTAACATCTAAAACTATGTGAACATTCAAAGAATATCTATACAATGCAACGAGTTCGTAAGAAATAAAAGATATATGCCTTTTTTTAGCAAATTTCTTACATTGAAATTTAAGCCATTGCTGTCTTCCTTTAGGACTCTAAGACACTCCAATATCTTAGATTATGAAATGTTTATCGATACATCTTAAAAGTGATTAACACCATTTCTTTTATCTGTATACGGTACATATAAATATGTGTGTTTGTAAGTTGTATGTTTGTATCTAGGTGTTTTTTAAGAATATCAATAACGGTTGCAATGTTTGTCCGTTTTCATTAAAATTATGATAAAGCTCTAATTTACAAATCGTTGACAAGTTCTTTGTCAAGGAAAAATTGGTGGTAGGTTCAATTTTTTTTCTGGAATAACTTGTCATCTATACACGTTCTAATTTTTACCTGTTACGTAGGGACTAAATTATTACCTTATTGAAGGGGACTGTAAAAATGCAGCGATAGCAAACATATTATTTAGCTCGATGTCAAGATACGATTGCAGTTATAATATCGTGCACCTGCGTTCATTGTTTTTACCAAAAGCATCGTATCATTTATGAATTAAATAAGAGAATGTCGGTACAAAAATTTTATTTTAAGATAATCAAATTAGGGTTATTATTATTATAGTGTGGAATAATAAGTCAACGTACAGCAATCCACAAAGTGTTAGAGAAAGTGGTTTCAAACAGAAATGGTCGTAATTCTCCTTACATTGTGCGTTCAAAGTGAAGAATGTTAAAGTCAGACGCTGTCATTGGTTACAATATCTTCAATAATATGAATGATTTATGAAATAATTCCGAGTGAGGTCACTTTATACGTCGACATGCTTACGTAATGTCCATTGGAATAATTAAAGGTATAGGGCAACGACCAGAGTTGTTGACTGTTTTTAAATAGAAGTAAGTAGGCTGCGGATGCATTGTGTACGGGGTTTTGGCACAGCTTCTGACGTGCACCTGCATATTATAATCAAAGGATCCCAAATAATTACACTTCTAAGAACTCAGTTTAGGTAATCACCACTAGAATTTCTTTGCAGTTCTAGTGGTGGTTCAGTATAAATCTTTTAATACTGATCAAGACGTAACTGTGTTTAGCTTCAATTTACATAGTAATTAATTGTATTTTTGAAATATAAGGCGTATTTGTTTTTAAAGTTAAGTACTTGCGGTATAACATATAACAATATCGTGCCTTTTGATAACTGTATTAAAAATAATTTAAACTATTTAAATCTAAGTTAGGCCTATATAAATATATATATCACATATTAATAAATTCATTATTGCAGCGAGAGTATATGATTATTGGCTCTAATCAGTTTAAATTGGAGACCAATATGTTTATTTTATCCTTTATAGGTTTTCACTAATTCACTAAATCCTTACATTCGACTAATTTTAATGATATGGAAACATTAACAGCTCTTAACACTCCATAGACGTATTTATCAATGTTTAGTTTTCAACAAATTATTTTTTCGTCATACTGCTTTAGAAATATCTGTTTTCAATACATACATTGAGATACTAAAGTTGTCTTTTTAGTCCTAGGACCTAAAAACATCAGCTGAGGTCGAGGTCATCAGCTGTTACTTCGTTTATACGAATTAATTAATGATTGTAAAGCATCTATAAAAACAACCGATACTATCGATTGTAAATAACCGTTAAACAGTTGTTATATTACCATCGATTTGAAGGTAAATAGATTATAACATTTTAGTTTTTGTGAAATTGTTTTCTTATATTATTTGCAGTATAACGAAATATATAGTTTATCACTTGGACCAAAAGAAGCTTATCGCTCATTTTCCGGTCTCGCTCCGCTTCGGACGTTAAACTTGAACTTGTATTGAAAAGCTTCACTTTTGGTCCTAGTGGTGAAATATACTATTAGTGCTTCAAGTGTTTAAAAAAAAAATAATAAAAAAATAAAATAAAATAAAATAATAAATAAAATTATAGAAGTATACATACAAATTTAGTTACCATAGCAACTAATATAATAATACACAGGTATAACAAGTACATCGCAATTATTAATTCAACCTAAAAATAGGTTAGGCCTGGCCTAATACTTTTGGAAAGTGTAAAACATAAAATATTTCATCTATTCTTCAATATGATTTAATGAAGTAGTATAATTTCATGTTATTTTAAATTTATTATGTGACAAAGTATTGTAATCTCACAGTCAAGCGTGTGTATATGACTTATGTTCTAAATAACAGCTCACACATCTAATCAAAATATCGTTAGGTTACTCACGGTTGTTGTTTTTAATGCGCATGTGTCAACTCTTTTATTAATAATATTAAATGTAAATTGGTATTCAATCATTTCATCTTAACTTTTCACTTCCGATCACAGCACTAAAACTAAAAATAGTTTATCCAACTTATAAATATGTTTTTTTTTAGTTTGATTTCGATTTAAATACAATTTATATAATAATAAAAATAAATTGAAAATAATAATAAAAATAAATACTTAGTCTACTAAAATTAACTCACATTTTTAGAAATAACTTTAAACCATACACAGAGTTATGTATGTGAATAATATATTTGAAAGTTATATGAAAAAAATAAAATAAATATGATAGTCTGAATAAATTAAAGCTCAAATCTTATAAGTACTATTAGAGGCATGTTGTTGGTTACGAAATAGCGGTTCGGGTGTAAATAGCACTATATCATAATAATACAATTAATCATAGGCGAGGTTGATGACCTGACAAACAGTTCGCTCTTGTGATGAAATCCAGTGTGAAGTCCCGAACACCACTTCTGCATCACAAAGCGTGGCGATACATGATTAGAAATTAATTAGTAAACTATTGTTTTCATTTTTACAGCATATACTATGAATCATCATTTTTAAGGAGAGTTAATTTTATGATGATTTCAAAATATTCAGATTTTATATGAATACATTTTTTTAAACACTAAAGCTTAAAAATAATTTGTTTTAAAGCAATGTTTTTAACGTAAAGAAATAAATGATAACTGTGGCGAAATGAATTATAAAAGTATTTTAATAACTTGGGGGCATTTACGTCATCTTGTAAGTCTACATTTTAAACGATTATGCCACATACAGCGGAAGAAAGAAAAAATAATAATGAAAATTTAAACAATGTATTAAAATTCTCTCAATTATAATATTCTCTCAATTAAATACGAGTTTGAGGTGAAAAGTGAGCATTTCTTTTTAGAAGAATATAACATGTGAACAAGGTGATATTAATTATACCATTATTTTAGTAACTTCAATTCTTATGTCATTTTGTAAGCACAAATAAGTTTGTAATGTACAGTGAAAAAAAGAGAGAAAATATTGGAATATTTTAACAATTTATTCAGATTGCTGCCTGTTTATATCTAAAATAATATTAAAAAATTTATAATAGAAATTAAGTATAATTTTTGGAATTATAAATGTGAAGCATTGACTTTTCAACGGCATTTCATTTTAAACGAAGAGAAATAAACGTAAACTTCATTTTTAGGGGTTTCTAAATTTTTTTTAGCCTAAAATCTGTGGATTTATGGAATCTTATTGTTAGTAACAAAATACTTTTGGCATGGTAAATGAATTACAATTTTAAAAAATAGTAGAGTAATGAATTGTGTTTGTAAATTTCATTAAAAATTAACAGACTTTTATAATTTTGTTAATCTTAATTGACTTCTAAAATTATAATAGCTAAGGGACTAGATTGATTTATTAATCAAATCCAATAAATACCATTTTTTAAATTTATTTTATCGTTTTAATCCATTTCCTCCACAAAAACATATATCATATGTCTTCATATCGATATTAGTACAAAAATCTATTTTCTACATATTGATACTGCAGAATATATATTTTTTAAATATTTATATTATTTGATATATAACCTGTTGTAAAATCATCCTTTGATCCAACAGTTTGAATATATGTAACTGTTCCTAATAAATATATAATCATTATTGTATTTTTAATTTATGTGTTTAATTCCTATTTTAAAAACAATAATAATATGATCAAACAGTATGAAAGTTTATAACTTCTAGCTATTTTTTCACAAGTCATATATTTTATATTTCTCACTTATTAAACATTCTTTCATTGAAAAATAAAAGAATATAATAGAACTTTGTACCTACTTATAAAAACATCACCAGTGTTATTTATTTTATTATATTACTCACGTAAAACATCCTCCCATCGAACAATATGAAACTATAATTTGCATTTACTAATACCAGTGCGTAGTGCTCAATGTCAATAGCCTTAAAAAAAAAGGCGTGAAGCAGTAATTACGGCTGATGTATGTCTGTACGTCCGGTTAGCCTCGAGAAGGCAGTCTTGTCAGATTCACTTTCATCTTACACAAGCACTTTCTCACTCACACTTTATCCCTTAGCGACCATTACTAACTCACATTTCATCCATTTTACTAACTCACACTTGTTCCCTAGCAACCAGCAAAGACTCGCATATATCATAAGAAAGGCAAGCACCAGGAAATAAATTTATAAAAAAATATCAACAAAAATAAATAAATTGGATTTACAACTAAATCGGTCTAAATAGTCTTTATAGTCATAAGTAGCATCTTTGTAAAATGAAAGGTTTAAAAAATCTGTCTCTGGAGATAAAATAAATATGGAATTAAATATAGTGTGCAGTTACGATCGTCGGGTCTAAGGAGTGAGAGAGGATTGAAACACATTTTCTGTTACAAATAATTAACTTACTTTTAATAAATGGATAAATTTACTGATGCTACAGCTTTTTTCCCACTTTTTAAAGCATCGGTTTTAAAATGTTTATAAAATAAAACATCTTACCTCTCTGATTTAGATTTTTGTAAAGCGAATATTTGCATGTATAAAGAGACTATAGTATTACAGGGTGGTTTGAAATAACCTTCCCGTTGTTGGCTACCATCTGACAACGCCTACACGTGAGTATTTGCAGGTGTCTGAGGTTCATGGTCGAGTCTTGTTTTGGCTACACTAGATATATAACTAGGTTACACGCCCTAAATGTTCCCAAGGCAAATTCTGCAGACTCTCGGAGGAGACGTTTTGGAAATGTTTAAAACTTGGAAACTTCTTTTGTTTTATTCAAAATTTCTTACGGCTTCTGTTGTAGCCTATACGTATTGAAACTGAAACGTTGAGAAGTAATGTTTTTGAATGATAATGATTTTGAGGCAAACTAAAACTGAGTTTTAATATTTTTTAAAAGAAATACTCGAGACAAGAAAGATTAAATCTAAAAAAAAGTGGTGGAAATGTATCCTTTTTGTTCCTTGTTAGATGTAATTTTAATCTGTCATAGGAACTTTAATTTATTACATCACCAATCTCAAAAATATATTATTGCACTTAACAGAGACGTAGAAATGAGTGATATTGTATGGAAATATATTATATGATACCATAAATAATAAGGTCCAAAATGTAGAAACTAGCGAATATATTGGGTTGATTTAATAAAGTGTTATTAGCTATTTGGGAGCGGCGAGCTCAGTTGGTAGTCATGAACTAGTGAACCGTTTCAAATTGCTCAGGTTCGAACTCGGATGAAGACATGAAGAGATTGAGTTTTTTCGCTTTGATTACTCCCTTCCTCCTCCCATTATTGTAACGGTCATAAAATAAAGACTTTAAGAAAAGAAAGAAAACGAATAACTGTGTTATAAGTCGCTAACTAGACACTTTTTAATGGAGAGGACACTTTTATGTTTTTTGTAGGTTTTCAAAATTTGTAATCCACATTTTGATAAAACCAGCGCCATTGTTCAAAATGTCGACCAACTTCAGTTTTTAAACGTGAATAAAATATAAACGTGATTTTTTTTTTATTATTTCATTAGAAAATATTATCGTTTTACAGGCAATATTAAACACATTTTCCCCCTTTCATTCCCTCCTCCTTTTCTTCATCCCTTCGAAATCCAAATAATAGCATTAATACGTCTTCAAGTACTTGATTCTCGTTTTAGTGACTAAAATCAGACACTAATTTGTGCACTTGTTCTTTAAATATGGATTACATTGTTCTGAATAACAAGTTGGTAAAAGAAATACTCAAAATTTCTCTCATTCACTACGTCCAAAGCGCCAATTTGGAAAATGGTGACGGTTTTCTTTTTCTTCTTCTTTTTTTTTAAATGTGGATTATGATAGAAGTTAAACATCGTGAATGTACAAACAATACTTTTTAGACAAGCAGATATTTCCTCATGCCGTAAATAAAGGAGATTGTTTAGATTTTTAATTCCTGAAAGTGCAAAAGCCCATATAGAGAATTTTCTAAGATTTAAATAGTCCATTAGGATTAATCACGTTCATTAATCTAATCTCTGATTTTGCGACGTTTGCGTGCAAAATAATCACAGTAACATTTAAATATGACTTGAAGTACTTGGTGTCGAGACGGACGCACTAAATCATATCTACAATGCAATTTATATAAATGATTTTACAAATCGTACATTGGACTGCCATTTTAGGTATAAGTAGAGAGAGAGTCAAGGTTGCAAGAAACTAAACATCTGCTCGTTGTCAAGATCACTCAATTTATTGGTAGTTTAATAGCGTATGAGAGGGGAGGAGGGGGTATATTACATTTTATGGAATTAAATTAGCTTATGCAAAACGAAATAACGAATGGACGAAAGAAATATAAAATGGAATTGTCATTGTCAGCATGGTATAATATTATCTCTACTAGTTTATGAAATATTTTCTGGCACATGAATAAAAAATAAATCTTACTAAACATGCTCTCCATTTGTATAGCAGTTTTATTTTTTAAACAAATAAATAATCTTAAAACAACCAATTATTTGTATATTTATTACAGTATTGAATTTATAAAATAAGAACCTACCTTTAAATTTTAGTTGCTTGTTGGTAGGTTTTATATTCGTATATTTAGTATCACTCAGTGTATCGAATCATAATTATTTTTTGACGAAGTAAATTTAAAATAAATAAATAAATAAGTCCAAAAAACTATCTCGGCTGAAAAATATTAGAGATTTATAATAGTTTACTAATTATTAAAGTTGAAACAACACTGAATGAGCACTAAAAACAAAAGATTCAAACATATCGTCGTATTAAAGCCAATTTAAGAACATTTGAATATACTTGTATATTTTCAAATTAATTAATCTTGTTCAAAGGGTTGTGCTAAGGGTTTACCTAAATTCTACGACTATCTGGTTAAATACACCTCTGCCACCTAAATATCTTTGTTCAGTCTGTTGCAATTCCCCCATCCACAATCCTCTGTTACGAAACCTTGGCTCACAATAATAATTGCCTAAGATTGAGGCTTGTTTAACCGGAATTTGTTAAGGGTTTAACCTATATGAATGCCTAACGTTGCAGAATCAATTAGTGAATTAGGTTGCCTTCCCAGATGTTGATCCACCAACCAGTCACTAAATAATTAAGTGGAATGATTTGTTGTTGGAAACAGGAAGCGTAATAAAGAAATACACCCGATCTCCTTATAAGGGAAGAGAAGAACAGGTATGCGATTCATTACTACGTTCTCCAGGTAAACCAAAATCAGTAACAAAAGTAGAACTCGAAACTTCAGTGCAGAATTGTAAAGAAAAACAAAATTAAATTTTACAAAAACCACCCAGTCCATAAGCTATTGGACAGAAGAGTGTAGTTCTGTTCCCGAATCATTGAGTTTTATGGGACCGATCCTGATGAAAAAAAAAAAAGGCCAAGCTATTTTTCAACAAGATGGTGCTTTGCCCCAGTATGCAAATTCAGTCAAACAATTACTAAATAACAATTTCAAGGGCTTTGGATTGGTTGTGGAAGTTACTTTTTAGATTGGCCACTCCAGTCTCCTGATTTAACTGTGTGTGTTTCTTGGTATGGTGGTATTTAATGGAGCAATGTCACCCATAGTTTCAACAATGATGAGGATTTAAAGAGCGTTATCAAAGAGGATTTTTTTTTTTTTGGATTCCACATAAATTACTTTACAAGGGCATACGTATCATTTCTTAGGTGTTGCTATCAACGTGTCCGTGTGGATGGGTTTCAGTTTAAATAATTTAATTAATTTTTTAATCTTAATTTCATTGGTTTTAAAAAGAAATAATAAGTTTTTAGTTTGTTTTAAAAGAAAATTGTGTTTTTATCAAATTACGTTTGTAGCAATAAAACGTTTATCCAAAAGTAAAAAAACCGGTAATTTATTTCAACGAGTGGTTTTTGTGTTGCTCCATTTTGTTTTTGTAAACACCAATGTGTTGAAATTTTCACACAATATTTTTGGTAACTTTATTAAAAATATGTAAAGTTACAAAAGAATCGGGCGAGGAATAAGCAATTAATTTAAAAATCAAAAGCGTGTCTCTCTTCTTGGGACACGCTGTATAATGAAACAATTATTATATAGAACTCACATTCAAGTGTGTGTGTGTGTGTGGGGAGGGGGGGTGAGGCTTATTTGTTTATAAACTGATTTAAACCCGATATTCAAGCGTCGTTCCCAACCACATGTATTAGAGATCGTTCGTTTTTTTTTTTTATGAAAATAGAGTAATTTTGGAAGGGCGAGGCAATCGTTAAAAATATTCCGAAAAAATGGAGGGTTTTTACTACCCGCATTGACTTCATGATTTCACTATAATAAGAAAAATTTGAAAATTCTAAAGGTGTTTAATACAACTACTCAGTCTCGTATTTTAAAACAACGAATACAGCATTTTAAAACATACGTGTTATGTATTTTACGCTTTGTTCCATCTATTTTAAGGTTAGAAAACGAATGTTGAACTTTTTTTATATAGGTGACCATTTTAGATTCTCCATTTTTCAAAATTTGTAAATCTTTGGATGTTAAGACTATCAAAGATCTATCCTTAGAAAATTAATTTTAAGTTATATGTCTATTTTGATCCGTTCTATGAACATTTCTTGAATTTATTGAATACTTTATAATTTACCAGTAGAACAATAATTTCATACACTTTTTTGATTTAGGAGCCCATTTTAGAGCGTTGTGAGCCTATTTTAGAACTGTTTACGATATAAATCTGAGATGTAACAACGTTCATGAATCTAAAGAAATTAGCATTTTATAAAATAATTGTACACGTAATTAATCGCTAAAACATCTTTTGACGTTTTCAAAATCAGCCGCTGTACGAATTCTTAAAAGACTATTGGACACTCTAATCTTTAGTTTTACATTGTTCGTAATTGAAAACAATAACAATCTCAAGATAACCGCAAAAGCAGTTAATATTTAAAATGAAACCACTAAAAAGATTTTATAGCCATGCGGTTATCTAAGAGTTGTAAACATATGCAAAATCGTAATGTTTTATTGTACCCTAACAAAAATTTCTTTCAATTGTTTTTTGTTAATTATATGGAGATTAACTTGTAATTATATATGTTTGAAACTGTAAAGTTGGTATTTATAGTGACGTGGTAGTATTCGGTGAAGACTGTAAAACAATCAAACTTTAGATATCGAAATGAAGAAGTTTTGTATTCCTTCATATTATATTTGGCTATCTTGCTCATAGACACACGTTTCTGGCTTTGAATAAAAAATTTATAGTAAAGTTATTCTCTATTAATAATCTGCAAAATGATGGAGTAAACTGCATTTTTTGTAGGTCCAAAAGCTGATGAATTTCACTTATCTACAGATTTTTAAATTCTTTTATATTTAAAATTGAACGTATCAAAATTAAAAAATAAAATAAAACATTCGTTTTAAAGCACGATTTTCTATAAAAAAAAAACCTGCCAAATATATTTATATTTTGAAAAGAGACTCCGTAAAATGATTTTAATATAGGACAGGAGGAAGTTATTTTAAGGCATGCCATGAAAAAAAAAATGTTATTAAATAATATTATGATAGTGGGATATCATTACTTTCGAAGTATATAAACATAGAATCGGAGGAAAATAAATTTAGAATTTATCTAGTCATAATCTGCATTACGAATGGTATTAATCTAAATTTAACTTCAGAACTTGTGCTAAATTTAATATTTCTTTTTATGTGAAAATCTTAAATACTCACGAGTGATACCTATTTTACAACAACAAAAAATATGTATTTTCTTAAATATAAACGTTTTGTTTGAATAATAATAATTATTTTTTATAGAAAATTAATTAAATTGCATATTCTACATTTTCATAGACACCAAAAAGCTATATTTAACTTATTCTTAATAAGAGGTAATGTAAATATTTAGTGTTTCTGCTTATTTTGTCAAAAGTACACAAAGAAGAATTTAAAATATGTCAATTCTATATTTTATTTTTTTTAAACATTGTTGCAATTCTTGTTTGTGTATTTTTAAATAAATCGAAATCAAATTATTTTAATTTAATTTTTATAACAATAAGTTAAACATTCTACATTTTAAATATATTTTTGAAAATAAATTATTGGGTTATGGAAGATAATTTTCTAACTTACTACAAAAATAGCTATTAGAAACTGTAGCCTACATAATAGTTTTGTGATGCTAAATAAGTTCATCTTGTTCGTCACTCGCATTGTATTCAGATGCAGGCTTCATCATTTATATGTAAGTATGACCTATACTCTCATTACTAGGCCTAGTATTTGTAACGAAATTTGTATAAGCTGAACATTTACTAACTATAAAGTATTAATTGTTCTAAGTTTAACTTCGTTCATTAATCTCATTAATTACTTAATTATTAGCAACACAATTTTCTCTTCGTTTACCTACAACTCAGCGTTCAAATGGCAATAATATATTATGTACCACTTAGTAAGTGATCCCACAAAGTATGACATTATAGTATTATATGTGTTTGTATTGATCTCTTCGTTTTTATACAAACTATGCGTATCCAGTGTCTAATTATACAATGGTGATATTTGGTTTTTCATTCATACTAAAAGTAACCAATATAATCATAATTTTGTATACAGTTTTTACTTTCAAACATATATGTAGTATCTCACATAGTTGTATGATAGGTAAAAAAATCATAAATGTGATAATTTGTACGAAAATATTTCATTTGAGGTCTCTTATACCTTAACAGTTGTTTTGGGGATAATGTATGGCTGTCATTCCTAAATTATATTTGTTATTGATTATTGTTATGTGCGCGTATGTTGTCTGTATATTCCGGCCTTTTAAAAAAAAATGTTTAATTCAAAATTTGGGTGTATAAGACAAAAAATGTATTTTCACAAAATCAGCTTTTAACTATTTTGATCAATTGACTCTAAAATGCAATCCTTAATCTCCCCTTTTCAAAACACCGACTACGAAATTATTGGTCATAGCAACTAAAGGTTTAATTATCAATATTGAACCTATCACGTCAAAATTTTAGTGGAATATAAAGGTTGATGACTCAAATCAAGGCGCCAAACCCGTTACAGATTTCTTGTTTATACTGTAAATTAACCAAAATGATAACTGGCCACTGTCGGGTTCATTTTGGTATTCACCAAATTATTTGAGCACAATTATTGTCTTTTATTTGTTGTTTTACACCTTGGTTAATGTTAGAATTTTAACACTTCATAAAAATTTGATTTATTATGTTATTCCGAGTATAGTATATTATTTTGGTTGACCAAATATAAAAACTGTGAATATAACTAAGAATAATTATTATGTTTTATAATGTTATTAAACAATGATATGCGTATTAATTGTTGGACATTTTGTGTCTTACTTCTAAATTTATAATGGTGAGACCTTGACCCCCTGGCCTGGCGTACATGAAGATAACGGACAACTTCTCGCCTACCGTTGCCGAAATTTCGCGTCCTCCCCCCTACCGCACCCTCCCCTCCACATTAGTTCACCTTGGTTCTATATACGTGACGTAAATATACAAAGGAGGCTGGCAGAATTTCGCAACTCTTCTCTTCACACACTTCAAAATGGCGACTTGATTCGATTGCGGCCATTACGAACAATGACAAGCGCTCGAACTGGCACTACAGATGATTTAAAAAGATAATACTATTGATTCTTTTCCTTTGTAATAAACAATCAAGATAATAAAAAGCCTGTAACTATCTGACTTGAAGTCGTTTTATCTAGATCGTAAGAAGTCAATGATATAATTTATCATTTACTTTATAAAAAATAAGAATCTTATTTACAATTTGAATACCCCTAAAAAGCTTGAAATATTTATATGATTACATATTCTATTTTGAACATTTAATTAATCTACTGCCTTGCAACATGTACATGTAAATTACACTTGCAGTGTCTGTCTTACATACAGTATTAACATTAACAAGTCTATATTTTATTCTATCTATAAACAAGCCATTCAAAAATTGTATGTATATATTTTTTTAAATAGTTTTCATACCATTTACGTACGTTTCGCTTTGGGGGTAGGGGGATTTTAAGTAGTTTTTTATATTTTGGACTTAATACTTAAACAATTTGCAGGATAACGTTGAGACGTACAACAATATAATTAAGGTTACTATTAAATGCTATTTTGACGACGTAAAGCAGAAAAGGAATTATTCGTTTCGTACAATTCTGAGATGTTTAAATTTATTCAACAGTAAACAAAGTGAAATAAAGCTACCGATGTTTCCAAAATCCGTGCAAGTTTAAAAAAATATGTAAAATATTTCCTTTGAAATTCCGAACTGTCATTTTCAAAGTAAAAGAATATGGGGAGGTTAAATAAAGATTTTTGACCGTTTTGCTGAGTAATTCGGGATTTTACGTTAGCTGTATTCTTTAGCTATGATTCTCAGAAGAGCAAGCATTCAGTCGAATAAAAATCCATTAGGTTTAAATATAATAAAGGAGTTGTAGATTAACTTGTACAACTCTACAAAAATCTGATTCTGTATTTAACTATGCAGAATTGTGTAATTTTTTACTTCTAAATATTTGTAAATTTCTGTAATAATAAAGTAAAATTTATTGTAGTTGTCATTTGTAAACCTATATTGTTTTTTAAAGTATTCATTTGTTTTTAACATTTATAAAATTGTATTGAAATATTTTTTATTAATATTGTTCTTTTAAATTTTAACTTCGAACATAATTCAAAACATCAACTATATAATTGTAATTTTTTGTAGTAAATGATTTTCATATAATATATTTCCCATATTGAATTTAGCTTAAACATAATGTAAATAATGACACGAGTTAAAATTATAGGCCTTTTATAAAATATAAGTACCTATTTGCTAAGTAATGTATTACTGTAATGAAAATATCCTTCTTATTTTCAATAAACAAATGATACCTAAACACTTAGTAGAGTCGTTGATAACAGAAAATATTTGTCATAAAAATATAAGTTTTAGAACTATTAATGTAGCTTTGAACTATTTTACTAATACTATAGCAAATAATGTTTAGTAGTTAAATCCGTTCAGTAAATTATTTTTGTAAACTATTAAACTAAAGTAAATGTTAGTGTCTAAATAAATAATGGTTACAAGTAAGATTAACAAGAACTTTAATCATATAAACCTTAAAGAGGAAAGATGTAGTTTGTTCAGTGCATCAATGAAAGATGAATCGTTGACATGTGTGACAAGCTTGTTGGACGTGAAGACGCATGTTGGCAACAAGCCAGCAGGGTGGTTCACCTACGGACTTGGAAAAACTACCCACGCATACAAATGTTTGTGCATATATTACAACCTTTGTGCTTTTATTCCATATTTTGCCCTTCGATTCCGACACGAATTAACTCTTACTAATTTCTAATTTACCTCAAAGTTTAAGATACGCTGTTAATTCATTGACGGTTAAGAAATGAAATTTGAAGGGGGTCGATTAAACCCATAACTTGTATTAATGCATAATTGAAAAGTTGTTTTAATAAGTAAATAAGTATAAAAATTTGTAGGTAATGTTCACTCGTCCGATAGTGTTGAATGGAGGTTTTTTCATCTTGGAGGTTTTTTAAATGTATAATAAACGTGACGCAAAATGTTACAGTGTCTACAAAATTTCTTCCAAATACGTAAGATTTTACTTCTGTTAATTTAATTGTTGATATATAAACAGCTATTTGAAGAAAACTCTTATTTAGACAGTAATTTGTAGAAATTAGAAAAGTTGACAATTTCACATTCTTTCAGCTTAAAGTGGTGTTTTCCCTCTTGTTCGTATTATATTATTAATAGGTAATATTGAAAATTTAAAGTTGGTATTTCTTCAAATTATAGTTTGGGTGTTGTTTGGTTGTTAGCTGTATTAGATCAGTTTATTTCTATATTTTGAGAAGAAAATAGCAAGACTACACAAATCAGTTTCATTTCTGACATTAAACACGAGTAAACTGCGGTTGACATTATTGATGATTAAATTGTAACTCCGCAAGGTAGGTTCTATAATACCCCCACAATAGCTGTTAAACTCATTAGTGTGTAAATCCTAACATAGCTGATTTTATGCAGCTTTGAAATCTGCTCTCAATGGTGGCCAATGAGAGACCATTGTTATAAATACTAGTCGTTATACTATTTATATAATAAAATAGTTCAACTGATTAATTGAAATAAGATGTGTGTTACAAATCAAAATGATTTTTGGAAAAGCTTAATTATTATCAGTTATTTGTACGGCTTTTTTTATATAATGATAGCAGTGCAGATAAACTTGTAGTTAATTTTTAGGATCCGTAGGTAAAACCAAGGATCCTTGTAATTTGGTATGTGGGCATACACAATATCTACGGGACTTTTTCATTTTTCGATAAGTAACTTAAGATTTGAGGTTTAGGTGCCATAAGGAAAAAAAACACATAATTGAAACATTCTCACAATTAACTCTAACGGTTTTGATCAAATTTTACTCAAAATAATTATTCACCATCTCTCCAAAATTGCCGGTTCGTGAGTTATTGGTGAAAACCCACAAATACGGTCATAGAGTTGTTATAAAAGATGTAATTTATGAAAATAGACTTTACCAATTTCGTTAAAGTTGTAGTGAAATATAAAGGTTAGTGATTTAAACCCGTGTGCAAAATTGTAAGTAAAAAAAAAATTAAGGTTCAGGAATAATTGGTAAAAAACAAAAATGTACCTTGACAGCTGTTATTAAAAACTCTGTTTTAAATAACGACTCTGTTCAAATACGATTTACACAAGGTTTTGTCACAAACTTTGCAAACTATATAAATAAATATTGAGCTTGACTTGTGAGATAATATTAGTAAAAAAAAACTCGAACAGAAGATCTCACAAAAATTACGTTTATTTAATCAAACGCGTTTCAACGACAAAGTCGCCATCCTCAGTGATACATGAGCTACAATAACAATACTTTAACTGATGGCGATTTTGTCGTTGAAACGCGTTTGATTAAATAAACTAATTTTTGTGAGATCTTGTGTTCGAGGTTTTTTTTCATCTTAGCAAAGCATGTTTAGTCCCTATTTAAATATTTATTTCAAGATGGCGTTCATGGATCATTTTCATATTTTGACTGACAACTACTGAATTCATATTTTTCGTGACGAATGGTTTAAGTTGATCTTTATTTGGGTTTGGAATTTGAGGATGGATAAGTGAGAAATTTTGTGCATAGCTTTCCACGGTTTGTTATAGTATAAAACAGTTTGACATTAGATCATGGTTTTATTTAAACCTGTGTTACAATGCTTAACAATGTTCGTTTCTTAGGTTTACATTTTAAAGAACCGAATAAAGTGATACATATTTATACACGAGTATTTATTTTTACCACACTATAGATTTATAGACAGTATTACATAAAGTATGAGTTGCCAGTAATACAGTTGTCCCCTTCACCTTGAGGTCTCCAGTTACAAAGCAATCTACATGTGAAATGTTATTGCAAGTCGCCCATACGTGATCTGCCTCTGAAATGTGCCCTTCGGTAAATCAAATCTTACAACACGGGCAAATTGAGACGCATAACTTCCGTAATCGTAGACAGTATATTTCAAAAAATTATCTAGAATGACATTCCAACACTTTTCTTTCGTGTACTAATTTTTGTTTCGTGAAAAACAACGCATGTTTGCTAACCGTAGATCAAACAGGTTAACTATCGTCTGTTTAGATTATTATAAAGGGAATGTTTGTTGTTATTTCATCTATCTTTCACGAGTAATATAAACAATTTAATGGTTTTGTAATTAATGATCACCTGAAAACAATGTTAAAGATTTTAATAAGGACTAAGAGTTTTTTTAACATATATATTTATATAAATCAGCAAAATATCGTTGAAATACCTAAACCCAAAACAAACTTTTTAAAAAAATGAAAACATATTATTTTTGGGGTCCTAAACTTTTCAATTGTTTGCCTATTTCCGTGATGGTCATGAAGAATGAAGAAGGTTTCTTGAAGAATTTAAGATCGTGTTTTGTTAATGTTAAAGATATTGAAATCCTGTTGAAAGTCGGTGTTTAAGTTTAAAGACAGAATATTCAATTTTGCTTTCCTCGTGTTTTTTTTCTTTCCTTTTAGTTCTTCAATCTACTCATATATCTTTATTCACATTTGTATTTATTACCTTTATTATTATTATGGTTTATTTTTTTTTATCGAGATATTATTTTTTTAAAGTTGTCCTGTTTGTTTTTGTTAAAAAAAAAAAATCAAATAAATGATGGCAACCACACAGCTTCTGTGGTGTCTAGGTTGTTTATTTTCAGAGAAAAAATCTTTTGAGAGACAATTATGTGGGTCTTGTTACAGTGTTACGGAGGAATTTTTATGTTTCCAATTTTTCTTAGTTATGCTTTAAAAAATAAACATGTGTATGTATATATGGGTGTATATGTATTCAATATTAATTGTTTTGCTTTTCTATAACTAAACTTGACTTTAATTATTAATTATATATCTTTAGTGTAAGTAGTTGTAATTTATGTTTAGGTTAACAAGAATTAATTATGTTTTAGTTTTCCATTACTTAAGAGAAATTATAATTTAGTTTAAGCTACATTATTTATATTTTATTTTATGTATAGATATTCTCGTTTTTGTTTATATCTATTCTAGATTTATTTTATGGTTTGGTTTTTATTTGAAAATAAATCAGATACATAATACAAAATAATAATTTTAAAATAATTATGAATACTATCTATTAATTATTTAACAAGTAAACCATTGGACCAACTCGGGATTTAAAACCAGAATCTGGTTAGATAGAAATATATTCACGCTCGATTTAAAGCCGGGCTTTAAAAAATAAATTAGATTATTTTAACAAAAAACCGTACTGTAAATTACCAAATAAAAGAAGAAATAATTCCCAATAAACATTTGATTTATTCAAGACAACGTTTCAGTGTCAAATCATCCTCACTTGTTACATGTACACAAACTTTCTTGTCACTCGTCTACAACTAAGAAATCGTTTTGAAAAAATTAGTGCTTATTGTAGAAAATTGTGTTGATTTTTTTATTTGGTGATTGGGGTTTCCTCAAGTGTTGTTCATTTCAGATTAATACTTATACAGTTAATTAAACCCATAAGTTCAGATTAGGCTATTGACGTTTCAAATTGATTAAAATTTAGAATATGTTATTATTTTACTGTATGAATATCATCTTACAAATTGTTCCTCTTATTATAAAATATATTTTTCGTCATACTGCTTCAAAAACAGCTGTGCATTGAGATGGTAAAGTTGTTCTTTTTAGTCCTAGGACCTAAAAAAATCAGGTGAGGTTGATGTCATCAGCTGTTACTTCGTTTGTACGAATTAATTAACGATTGTAAAGCATCTATAAAAACAACCGATACTCTCGATTGTATATAACCGTTAAAACAGCTGTTACCATCGATTTGAAGGTAAATAGGTTATAACATTTTAGTTTTTGTGAAATTGTTTTCTTATATTATTTGCAGTATAACGAAAAATATAGTTAATCACTTGGTCTTAGTGATGAAATATGCTATTAAATATTTAAACACTGCCGATATGGGCTGTTGAACAGTGAAGAATAGGATAACTAAGGAACGACTGATAATAACAGTATAGAAGTAAACCCAAATTTAAAAACTGTTTTTTCCTAAGCGTTATATTTGTTACAAAATCTGTACGCCGTGCTGTCGAGAAAATTGTACATTTTTTTTTTTTTTTTCATAAGTAGAAAGGCAAATTTCTATATCGTTGGAAATTTCTGAAAACACCATTTAAATATCACGTTGGAGAAAATGTACTAATAATACCTAAATAATTACCAGAACGATCATTTTAACAATGTTTACAACTTTTACAAAATTGCCATGTAATTTTTTTGACCAGATATAAATTTATTCTATCAGCCAAATTATTTAAGGTTATGTTTACATCATGATAAAAACGATTAGACAAAACTTCAAAGCGGTGCAATCTAGAATTATTTATTACAAAAGTAAATACTACTTGTAAATTTACTCGTTTCGCTTTGCCATATGTATATGAAAACTGTTTTTAAATAATGTTTAATATCTTATATTATTGTTCGTAAAAAGTGTTTATTTATTGGAGATGTTGACTGGCAATTAATAAATAAAAATCAGTCATACTTATCGTGTCCGCACTTCTTTTGTTATCTTATAGTAAATTAAATTTATTAGAGTTTATCAGAACCAGATACAGGCCCACGTGATATGTTGCAACCAAAAACGGAGGGTTTATGTACTTGCATTGATTATGTTTTATTTTCTGTAGACAGCAAGTCTGTAGTCTAATATTTAATTTCCAATTTATTCCAAAAAAACTTTCGTATCTAGGCGAACATGTAACTGTATTAAAGCTATTAAAACAACATCAGTTCTGATGTCATTAATACTAAAAAAAGTAAAACTAAAGTATTTGACAGTCAGTGCAAGTGTATTTCAAGGTTTCTTCAGATCCGACTTGCATTATCCTTGGCGCGTTGCTTTGACTTGGTTCCAAAACGCATCACGGTTATTTCAGACTGCAACCAAAGCAAAGATTCTATGTGAAACTTAAGAAATACTAATGTTGAACACGCACCTATAAATAGCAGCCGTCATGGAGTGATAAGTACAGGCTGTTCTACCCTTGAACTTTATTTAGTCATAACTGCGCTTTGATGCATTTTGCTATGCAGAACAGATCCGTACCGTTCCAACTTCGTCACTGCCTGTTTCGCTCAGAATAATCACATCTATATGTCTTCGGAATTTATGTTATTTAATCATTGAAGAATTAGGATGTTATTTAATTCATGCTAAAAAAAAGTAAAACAACATTTTTATATAGAATAAAACTTGAACATAAGATCCCACAAAAATTGCGTTTCAACGACAAAGTCGCCATCCTCAGTGATGAGCTACAATAACTAAACTACAACTAAATCATGTATCACTGAGGATGGCGACTTTGTCGTTGAAACGCGTTTGATTAAGTAAACGTAATTTTTGTGAGATCTTGTGTTAGAGTTTTATTCTAAGTAATAATATCCCACAAGTCAAGCTCAATATTTATTTATAACATCTTTATGTTTAAAAGAAAATTATTTAATAATTAAGTTACATTAAATAATGGTTCACAAACTACTGTAAGGGTTTAAATAATAACAATAATGAATTAAATAATGCAGTTTTTAGAACTTATTATATAATTATACTAACTCTATTAAACTTTTTTCATTAACCTCTTTTCGTATTTTAATAATTCTTCCTAATAATAACTTCTGTTACTAATAAAAAATGTAAATTTGTTTGTAAATTGAAATAAAATAATAATTCAAAAGTAAAATATTTGTCACCAAATGAAAGAAAACACGCAAATTTGTAGAACCAAAACTTTATTTGAAACAAAACGTTTCGTTACAGTTCAATAATTACTAAGTCATCAATCTACAGTTGTTACATGAAGACTACGCAAACTTTGTGGCACTGAACCAAAAAAGGCAAGGCCAATAAATCTCTTTGGTTCAGGAGTACAAAGTTTGTGTACAAGTAACAAATGAAGATGATGACGTCATTGAAACAACGTATTGGTTCAAATAAAATGTTTGTTGTGAAAATTTGTGTTTTCTTTCATTTGGTGATTGAAATTTCCCAAATGCTGCCCATTTCAAATAAATATATTTTTTTGTTACTAATTAATTATGTTATCCATCAAAAATAAAGTGCGTCAAGCAGAAAAATGTTTTCTAGAATTAATTAATTTTATTTACACTCCTGTCGAATTTAGCAGAGGGTACAACTTTCAACTCTAAAGAAACCCTTGTCCTCACTGATTCTTGCTTTCTTCATATCAAGAATTATTTGTTTATGAAATCAGGATGAAGAAATACTGTCGTTACATTTATATAAACAAAATATTTATAAAAGACTTGCTTATCAGCCTATTATTAGTTAGATAAGAATGACTATAGGCCTAAGTATTAAATAAATTTAAAAAAAAATAATAAAGTGCGGTAAAAATAGATACATTATGTGTTTATTTATAAAATACAGTAAAAATACAATTACAGGAAAGTATTGTAAGTAAAATTATAATTAGAGTGTATTTCTAATATTTTAAATTCTTTACCTTTACTTTTTGTAACATTTTGAGGTAATAACAATATAACCAGTTCTAATACACGATGCAAACTACGTGATGAAATCATTTGTTTTTACAATCAAGAAGGCAAAACGAATAATATAAACTAATTAACCCTGTGATAAAAACAACAGAGATAGAGAGTTTCTGCTAGCCAACGTAAGTCAGCAAGGCAACGTGGCGTCAACCGACTTCTTTGACCTGTGAACTTTGCATCGCCTACTTACTTGTAAACTGCCTGGTTCAACGGTCTCTACATCTGAAACAATGACATCTAAATCAGTTGTGTTTACTATTGCCATCATACTATCAAGTTTATCGCCTAAAGATTCCTTGTTCCACTGTTATTCGTACACAATATTATTTCTGCTTCGTTTTGTGCCACTAATATTAACAATTTTATTTGGAGATTTATAGTAGACTACAGGTGTATGATTTAATAAATTTAATAGTTAATTATTACTTGGATGTTATGAAGAATCCCACCTGTCTTGAAAAGTAATACCATCGTTGTTGTTTTTTTAAATACTGATCAAAATTAAACTGGAACATATCGTTAACAAAATCCACGTATGCAATTCTGTACGATCATATTGTGTGCTAACAGAAGATAGTAAACCTATTATATTGGTAGATTAAAAATTCAAATTCTTCAAAGTTAGAAATCAAAAAATTCCCATTCAATTAGCATTAAGTGAGTATAACACCAAAGGAACAACCTTGGAAGCATACCACTGAAGGGAGAAATTAATGTAAACAGGATGAAAGTCCCAGTCCCATTGACGATACATATGATATGACCATCTTCCGATTTTGTCAGGATTTAGTTTCAGATATGTACGAAGCCAAAACTTATCATTAACAAATAAAACACAATTTTTCTTTTGTAAAAATTCTATAATATAAAATAAATTATAGAATTTTTACAAAAGAAAAATTGTGTTTTATATTTGTTAAAATGGAATTCTATCAAGTACCGTCGGTCATCAGTGTAAACAATATAAAACTTATCATTTTTTAAATTTATTTTCAACTATCGTTTAGATTTTTTTTAACAGGAATACAAAGAACATCACATTTTGGAGTGTAAAAGCCATACGAAAAATGTAAAATTTTGAACAATCTATTAAACAAATTAGATCTTTTGTATTAGAGCTAGATTAATAATAAATATGATAAACATTATGAAACTTAAGATTGGAATCATATTTTTTATTTTTATTTTTTTAATTGAACTACAATAGGGTTACTATTATTGTAGGCTATTGGTTCCATAGTTCCAAAGAAGTCACAAATCTGTTTTGAAGCCTACTTAAACGCAAACGTTTGTCTTTTTTGAAGTTTTAAGTTTTTATTTGATTTATTATATATATATTGTAATCTGATTTAACTATTTTATAAAGAGTATAGGGATTAAGGTTAGGTTTATTTCGAAGCTAAACATTCAGAAGTGTCTCTGACGAAAACAACATAAGGGTAGTAAGTAGCATTATTTATTTTTTGAAATTATTGCTAAAATTTAGTGGTTAGAAAATTCATTTAATTTCCTTGAATTACCAATTTATATTTTTGGATGATCATTTATTGAAGTATAAATAGATACTTATGGTCTAGGTATTGTAACGCAAAAGTATTGTAAAATAAAAAATTAACATAAATTAAAATTGTACGAGTAGGTGAAATAGCTTTTGAATGTTTTCCCTACTTTACAAATGATGGGCTGTCTTTATTTTTACAACAAAAGGGAGGGAGTCGAATGTCTGCTATGTAAATTATTTGACATCTTTAGACTGAACAAATAAAGATCCTAGATTTCGTTTCGTTATTATTTATTTAACATTATGGCAAAACGAGATTGATATTATATTCGACTACTGAACGAGTAATTATCGATAATTCAAACGTTATAATGCCGTTTTCAGTGTTCATTTCCGATAAGGCAACTGCGAAGACACATTCGGATGTTATTGTAATAAAGCCTAGCTTATGTTCGCAAAAGCCCTAGATCAGTTTGTTGATGATGTCAATGACCAAAGAGTTTAATCACGTGATCATGAAGGTCATGTCCGATAAGTGAGGCTGCTATCTTAAGCAGCCATGAACCTAACCTTGAAAACTTGTGATAACTTGAGACAGTTTATTAAATAATTACAGAGGTAAGTGAACTGAATCGTTATCTTAAAGCTCCAGAGACATGTTTGTGTAAGAGCCTACAAGGATAATAAAGCTTTCTTCTACCGACTGCTTGGTAAAGTTAGGTCAAAGTTTCTTGTAGACTTTAATTGTTTTACCTCATGATAATAGTTATTGAAAAAGTAAAATGTATTACTAGTTTGTATCTATGTCGGTGTTGATTACTCCATCTATGCTATGGAAAGTAGGCAACCATATACACGACTGCGCATGCGCTCAGTGTCGGGAGATTCACTGTCTCTCTGTAATGTTCCGCCTGTTGAATTCACTAATTTAATAGGTAAAGAGTTTGATACGTACTTACATAATGCTACATTGCTAATTAACAAGGACGGTTCTTTAATGTATGTGTATTCTCAGATACCCACATATGCGCTCATGCACACCCCCACATATACTCGTACACCAATTTATGTAATGAATATTAAATAAAAAAGTTTAACAATTAATACTGAATATCATCTGTCAATAATACAAGACCGCTCCTATAGCAGCAGACACACCTACACATGTATAACAGAGTCTCGTATCAACTGAATTCGTACTTCTCTCTCTTTCCCTCTCGCACGAATGTTATTATAGCTTGGGTTTTCCTGTCTTCTAAGAATTCGTCTATAACAAGTACTGGCGGCGGTCAAGAATCCACTTTAATATACATTTCTTCGAAATCGGAGTGAACTGGTTTAGCCTAGGATTAGATAGGATCAGGTGGATGGATTATTATCGTCTACAACTCATCCCATGTATTAAACTAATTACAACCTCGGTGAGCTACACCCAGACGGACTACTTGAAGATGTATTTCAGTTGTATTCAACATTATAATATAAATCAAATCTTTTAAAAACCACTGTGGCGTTATTCACAATAAGGAAGATATAGTCATTGAAATAATCCTGTACAATTACATGTGGAGATTTTATTTTATGAAGTGTAGCAAACCTTATGAATATATTTTTGTGTCATATGATTCAAATCTACAGTAAAGACAATAAATAATTCGTTTACTCTCTGTACATTTTGGGTTATGTAAGGAAAAAGTTTAAAAAAATCATTTTAAAAGCTTTAGTTTGAAAAGATTTGTACGCAGTTATGACGTCATTCTGTCTGTACACAGTAAACATGTATGACTTGAATAAACAATCAGCACTCATCGGATTTGTGGTGCGTTAGCCTAGATCCCCTCCTGGTCTGAACAGGATTCTCAACATGCCATTCTGCAGGTGTTACTTTGCTAGTCTACCTATAAATATATGCATTGAATATAGGTTTGATACTGACTTCAGCAATATATTAAACCAAATTTGAATAAGTTGATATTTTAATTAAACCTAAACTATATGTCGGTCAAAGTAAAAGACAAATACTCCAATGTTAATAACGACAATATTGTATTTAAAAATACGTGACAAATATTACAATTTTGCATTCCTTTCAAAATAATAAACTGTTTGTAATGTGATATTAAATATTCTGAGATACCGGTAGGCCTACTTTAAAAACATTATTATTGTACTTTTATTGGTTTATAAATCTAGATTACGACACTTGATTCAAATTCCAAGACCTTCAGTTCTATGTATTTGCAATTATGTTTTACTTGGTTAAATTAAGATTGATGACTATGGGCAACTTCTGAAGGTCATCAGGACATTGCAAGTCAGGATTTCTTGTAAGGGAGACTTGCAGAGCCAGAAATATTGGTCATTATCATATCACGCATAACAATCATACAATCACACCCATTAATCAAGTAATAAATGTCTTTTAAAAGGGCAAAACATTTTCACGTAATCCATTCATTATACGTCTTATTTTTATTTAAATATTATTCTCTGACAAAGATAATTGAGTTTGTTGAATATAAATGTAGCTGGGATTTCTAGCTACACCGCACCTGTCGGTTTCACGTTCTAGTGTTTTTGTATGTACTTTCTTCACCTGAAAGTTTTAATTAAAATTTCCCCCCTCCTTTCATTAAAGGTGAAAAACCTTTCGGACATACCGCCTTATAAAACAAAAAAGAAAAGAGTATAAAATGAAGACCCTTACCTCTCGAATAATATAATGGCGCCAGGGTCGGAAGAGAACAAGAAGTGGTCAAGAATGTCTTGATAGTAAAGATGTAAGAGGGATCTAACCCAAGACTACATGAAGAATAGTATAGATCCAGTTAGGTTCCTACAAACGTACTCACTATGAGTGAGCCTCTCTACCAAGATGAATTCAATATTCTTTACAGAATGGATAATAATATCACAACATATAAAAATTTCCCTTAAAGAAATATAATATTCTAGAAACTCCTTTAGTTAACGTACAGTAACTGTCATATAATATTAATACGTGTAGATATTTTGCATTTGCCCAGATATATGTTTTAGAAAAACAAAACAAATTTATAGATAATAATAGATTTACTAGTTTTCATGTTTTTAGGCACAGCAGTGCTTTAGCACAGAGTAAAATCTTTTAAAACAGGTAATACAAAATGGTGGAATCGTCTATCTTACTAATCTTCTTGTAAGTTAAAAAATCATCTAAAATTTCATTTGTAAATGAAAATTTCAATAACAAAAAACGAAATATACTATACATCAGGACACCGAATCAGAAAAAATAAAAATAAAATAATAATAATAATAATATCGAAATTTGTTTCCGTGGTTATCATAATGTTCTGAGTTTTCCCTAATGGTACGTGTATGTTTGTGTCATATAAAGTAATTTTTGTCTACATTTAAATGAGCTTTAAATTGTTATTATTGCAATAAATCTGAAATATTCCTCACAAAACAGGAAAAGTAGCATCCCTGCATCTCCTATCAATTATATTTATTTGTCTATAGAGCTAATTAAATGTAGAGCTAAATGGAAATGAACGAAAATCGTAGATTTGAAGCATAGAGAATAGTAAAATCACGCCACTCAAGGACGACCTTTCTTGTCAAAACCTCTTGGATAATATTCAAAGTAATTCTTAAAATCCTAAGTATAAGTAATAGAATGTTTAAGACAATATGTGACCTATGAAGTGAACACAGCTTGTTTGAATCTGGTTCTGTAAGGTTAACAGTTTGGATTCATTGTGGGTAGAAATCATAGTGCTAAGACACGGTAGTTCTTATATTCCGTATCTTAAAGATCGGAGTCTCGTACAAGAAAAACTTGTAGTTTCAATTATTACAGAACAAAACTTGATCAAATTAATACTATTACAATTCCTCTCCAGAAAAACACAAAAACAACTGTGGAGATGCAGACAATAATAACCAGAGCCTCTCGAAAACTTGTTTTATATTTCGCTGTGAACATTCTTAAATTATATTATTATCTTATTATTATTGTAATACTAACTCTCGCCTCACCGTAATTTTCGTTAGAAGAAGAAAAGTCTGAAATTGAGTCATCTTAAATGTAATATACTCCAAAGCTATAAAATGTAGTTAGCAAGGCAAGAGTCAGCTTCACTTTCCTTGCTTGGTCCCGCTCGTTCCTCGGAGTCGAGGACAAGGGAAAGTGGTCGCACCGGTATTACTGCCACACTTTACAAAGTATTCTATCATGTCGATACTCACTCTACAACTTCGATATAACGGTCACCATCATGCTTCGTCTAACACTGTTCGTTCCACATTTATAATAGTAAAAAATTATAAAAAAACGGTTGTGGAAGAATTGTTGTTCGACAAAGAATTATTTCCACTAGAAAATCGTCTTCTCTGACGTACATTACAATAATAAGGAAGGTTTATACGGAAAGAAATAACTCAGCATTCGCTTAAAACAAAATCATTTGAAAGCAAAACGTTGTAAATTGTCCGTGTAATTGCAGATTTCGTAACAGAAGTCCTAGAATATTAAAATGAAAACGAATGTTTTTCCCACATCTGAAATATTTCAAACTCTGTTTTAATTGTTAAGTTTATTTCCAACAACAATGAATAAATGTAATACAACAAAACTGAGCGTAAAAATATGCCAAATTTTTAATTAATCAACCAGTTCGGGATTGATTGGATAAAGAGTATTTCAATCAGTTTAAATCGATTAAAAACCTAGAGGAATATCTTTCCAAGCGACCCTATGTGCATCTGGGCATATGAATTTTAACCACGGAATATAAGAACTACCGTGTCTTAGCACTATGATTTCTACCCACAATGAATCCAAACTGTTAACCTTACAGAACCAGATTCAAACAAGCTGTGTTCACTTCATAGGTCACATATTGTCTTAAACATTCTATTACTTATACTTAGGATTTTAAGAATTACTTTGAAGATCATCCAAGAGATTTTGACAAGAAAGGTTAATGGTGGCATACGTGCTGATATTTAAAAATTCAATTTCTCCTCGTCCTTGAGTGGCGTGATTTTACTATTCTCTATGCTTCAAATCTACGATTTCGTTCACTCCCAATAGCTCTACAGACAAATTAATATAATTGATAGGAAATGCAGGAATGCCACTCTTCCTTGCTTAAGTGAATAAGAGAGTTTATTGTAATAACTTTAATGGAGGATAAATGATGTAGCGTATAAGGGTTTTTCTTCATATTATTTATTTATTTTACTTTCGTCTGCAATTTCTGTTTTTGTTGGGTAAAGTAGTTAAATAAACGTAACTGGGGAGTATTGCAGGTATTTTTATGTTTTCGATAAATTATAGGTATGTACTTTTGTATGTGAAATTACTGTATTATTAAAATGTAAAAAAGACTGAAAATGTAAAAATTTTAGAGAATAATTGTGCAGATCCCCATAGTATATATATATTGACATGTGTTCTTGTAAGTCTTTTATTTTTTAGTTATTTAAAAAATTGCATTTATAAAAGTATTTGTGAAAAGTATACCGTATCTTCATCTTTTTTTAGTAAGAATGGATCGTCAGTCATAATTATTGTAACGTCCGTTATTTATATTGTTAAAAAAAAAAAATAAATAAAAAAAAATTATTAAAGCGTAAACAATATTGAAAAGCCGATCAACTAAATCAATTAATTAAATTAAACTTAAAACAAATTGGATTCCTTCTTTTTTCAAACTAAATCTTTACACTAAGAGAAGATGGCAACTCTACTGGCCAGGGACACGTGGACTTTACCTTACCTAATAGGATAATGCCCTCTCTTGGATGTTGTAATACTTCTCTCATAGATTAATGATCAGCACACTGTGCGTGGGCCAACTACGGCTCCTAACATTGCTCTGTTTCGCTGCCTACGGCGCGGAGATACATGATATACTTTCGAGCAAACTTAAATCGTTTCTGTTATTTATGAGGACATTTGTTCCGAGTATTCGTTCTTTATTCAGATTCTTTTGTATTTAAACTATTCATTTCATTTTCATTCGTTGCTTGTGTGGATGTATTTAGTGGTATGCGTTTATTTTGTCCGAGTATATTTATTCTAGCTTGCACAAGAGACGAAGAAGTCGTAGGTCTTGTTGACACTGAAGAAGTCTTGAATAGAACTTGTCCACTTAATGATAGTGATTACTAAAACCTGTCGTACTAACCTTCATTTTAACACCAAATCCACTTTCAGTTGTACAAGTACTCGATGTAGCTTTATTAACAAACATTCCTTAGTTATCAGAAGAGTAACTTCCTGGAGGAACAAAATTGTAACATTTCTATTAGTTTGGTATAGTAAAAACAAGCAAAGAGAAACCATGTCTTTTTTTAATGTCGTTTTTATCTACTTGTTGTTATTAAAAACTAGATGTGAAGTAATTGATAAATTATGAAATACCTTTATCAGTTACATTTGTATTTCAAGATTAAACTAATAAATAGGTTTGTAAATTAATCAAACCCAATAAAACGATTTATCACTAATAATACAAATTTTCTCTTGAATGATATATACAGTATTTGAATTAAGATCGCGTAATTTTATTACGTTTTATAAATTAAAATATTTCGTTTATTTACAAAGTTCTACTATTTCATCTCATACTGATATATATTTGTAAGAAATTCAATTCAATTTGCTTTTGTTTTTTTAACGTTGCTTAAGTGTTTACCCGCTAGATTTAAAAAAAAAGTATGAGAGGATAACTGAAATTCGATTATATGATCTCACACAAAGTAGATTAACATAATTACGTCCTCAGTTATGAAGGTATCTAAATCACGATTGGATCATAACACTAGGGTGTTGCCAGTAGTGAACAATGGAATAATACTGTAAACTTTTTACAAAACAAAAAAAAAACAGACTATAATTAATCTCCGGGTAAGAGTAAAGTTTTTTCTGCTTCTAACGCGAAGATGAAATAGCTAGTTCGATATTTCTTTAGTAACAAACTCATATTTATTGGAAATTGGAATTGTAGTAACTACAAAATCTGTCATGAAATTTTATGTTCTGCGTAAGCCAAGTTTCTTAGCGATGTAAGAGGTCTAGTGAAAACATATGTTGTGCGACGAATCAACGGAGAGTTATGTGGTAGAAAGCGAGTGTGCTGCGGTCAATACCCCACAACATCAGAGGCGTTGCAACTTTCGCTTTCGCCATATAATGTAACACAATCGCAACGCAGGCGCAGGGCGCAGCACAACTCTAGACAAACTATTTTCTTTACCTTTTGGTGGCGCCCAACCTATTGCTGTTCGACGACATTTTTTACTTAAACATTAATACATATATACTTCTTAAAACTCTTATATAAAGTAAAACCTAACATGCCCTAATAGCTAGCCTACGGCCATGTTAAACGTGACCAGGAAAACCACATTACAGGACTACAGACACAAAGAATTATACTATAATAGATACTCTCTGGCGTATTCGAACAGATTGCGGCGGAATGTGTAAAAGTCAGCCAAAGAATAAACCAAATCAAATTATCAAGCGATCGTTTTGTACTTTAAACTATACCTATTTCGTAAATCATAAAATTATCACCATGATCATTAAGTTATAAGGTTATACATTTAATCGTGTTGATGCCAATAACAAAATTGTTTAATGAGGTAATAAACACATCCGAAACTGAGATACATATCTTACTTCTAATAATTTTTTTATGGGATTTTGTGTAATATTTTTGTCACGACAAATTTGAATTTACTCTCGTTTTGTCAATTGCAAGTATGTGACGACTGATTTACTTAAATATATTGAGCAAAATTTGTGGAACATTAAAATTAATAATTAATAAAAAACATTAATTTTCGCAACAATTATAAATCTTACATCAATAAGACAAAATTTCAATAACTAAGTCGTCTTACTCAAAAATTATTATATGAAAACCGATAATTCTCTTAGGAGAAATGTAGCACATCCTATTTAAAAAAAAATCGAATTAGCTAAAGAAGAAAAGAAAAACCTTAACCACTTTAACCTACAATAACGGCATTTTTGTGACGACATCATTCTTTTCATACAGCTTTGACTGATATGAAAATATAGTCTCTTACTCAACTCCCTACGGTTTTCACAGATTTCGTTATATCAATTTCGGACTAAATGAAGGTTATATATAATTAATTTTATCCTACGTTTTATGTTGTTTCAAAAATTTCAACTGACATCCGGTTCCGCCATTGGATTTGAGGCAATTTTTTAAATAGTATTATGGTGTACATGATTTAAGATCGTTTTTAACCCTGAGTTCAGCGGTATGATTGTTTTGATATCTCTCACCTATCTCCAGATATTCACGAAAATTCATAGGAAATGTATAAAAATTTGTATTTTTTCGAATAATGCACATTTAATGTTTTAATTGTGTGAGACCCATGTTACTGCACTTGGCTTTGATTTTCATCTCAATGCCCATCTACGGTAATAGGTTTGTATGACTGTACAACTTTTTTGTGTGTATAACCAAGGGTCAGTGTTTTCAACCCTAGTCTGAAACCACTTCGTAAACCGAGGTCTTCAGCAAACGGACAAAGTTGGTTTGCTCATTTAAAAACGTGATTGCTGTGATAAGCCATAAAACTTAATAACAACAACAAAATTAGATTGGACAGGTTACAAATGGTACGAATCTCAAATAAACTTAGCCTATACGCCTATACAACGTGTTTAGCAGACATAACTCCTTTGTCGTTATCTTGAAGCAAATAATATGAAATGTAACTCAATGTCATTGCCACTTGAGCGAGTGACGTCATTATAAATGTTATCTGTTAAGTGTTCTGAAACATCTGAAAGCATTAGGAAAAAATGCGCTCGTAAATATGTTAATTCAAACATAAAAATTTGTGGTATAGTATAACAGCTCTGAAAAGCTTTATTGACGTTTAATAAAGTTATTTACGTTTTAGTCGAGGTTTCTGAATAACCAAACAAAACTTGAGTAGTAGTGCTGGCAGTAACTTTATTTCTATTCACAGAAACTATTTACAAGTAGTAATAGTATTACAAATGATTAATGCATACAAATAGCTGTCGTTGTTTAAAAATTACAAGATGACATGCACGTATTAAAATATTATACACATTTTAAAATAGCATTGTATTCTGGTTAATAATAATTTAAAAAATAAAAGTATATTTCCATGCATTAAAATATAACTGAAAAAAAAAATTAAAATAATTGTTGTTAATAATTTAATAAATACACGATCACATATACGTCTTAATATATTATTTATAATTGAAAAAAAAACTTTGTATATTGTATAGCTATTTAAAATAGTTTACAAAATACAATATTGCATCCATTTATTAAATAATTACACACAATTTAAAACCGTTGTATACTGTATATAGCTAATTAAAATACAAGATCGCATGGTCGTATAAAAAATTATAGACATTTTAAAAACTTTGTAAATTGTATAGCTGTTTAAAAATTCTATCATATGCAAGTATTAAAACATTACAAATAATCTAAAACTTTGAGTATTTTGTATCTTTGTGCTTTGGAGAGTAGGGGCGAGAACAGGAAGGGATGTAAATGTGTTGAAGATAGTAATTTCAAAATAATTAATGTATAGATGTTTAAAAATTCTATATCACTTGCACTTTTTAAAGTGTTACAAATAATTTTAAAAACTTTGCATATTTGTATATTCATTTAAGTAGTAATTTCAAAATAAGAAATAGTTATGTGTTAATTTTCTTAGCTTCTTATCGAATCTTAAGTACAAAATTATCTTTAGAAATAACTCTTAAGTTTTAAAGTTGTAGAAAGGTTCAAAATGATCTTCTTTTATTCTTTTTAAATCCCGAAAACACTGTTTTGTGTGCATAAAAACGTAGAAATCTAAAATAAACAAATCAAGTTTTCCATTCATAAAAACCAAAAGTTGTATTTATAAATAATAGACAATAGATAATAAACTGTAAATACTCTATTTGCAAATAGATAGAAAAAAGTATTCGGATACTACTGAATATATATAATTAATATCTGTACTCTTTTGAATACAAAGGTTTGGTCAAAACTTTCAATCACGAAATTATTTTAAATGGGGGGGGGGGGTCCGGATCGTTAGAGAAAATAATCGCTAAAAATATACTAAAAAGTGCTCTGTAATAATACTCTGGCAAATCGGGTTACATTTCATCGAACACAGTTTATGAAGGTGTGGGATTTGAATAAATAAAAAAAAACTATATTATATTTGATTTTAATAATGTAGATCATATAAAATAGTGTAAAATAACTTCATGAAGCCAATCTGTAAATATATATTAACACAAATCCTCGTCTTTATGATCACGGCAAACATACGTTGCTCCTATAATCTTTGCATTACGAGAACAACCAATTCTATAGAAAGCTATAATTTTCTTTCCACTTGTTGGACTGACTTTAGTGGACTCTGGATTATAGTAATCACTTTCCGAAGACACACTTTCAACCGCATAAAGAAATTATCCGCCTTTGTCATTAAATAGTCAAAGCCAAAGTTATTTAAATCTTTATAAATTTTATACCATGTCAATGTCAGAGGACTGTTGTTGCAGTTTCCTAATTCATAGCTATCTTCCATATTAGAAATATACTCTCTGTATCTGTTTTCCAGATCCAGTGCACTGATCACTGTCTCTTTAGAACATGTTTTGGTGGGGTTTAATTATATATATATATCGTAGACAAACTGAAAATCCAAGTTATTTCTAAAAGCTCTGTCATTTTATAATGAGTAGCAAAAATTATTCGTCTAATCTCATTAAGGTTTTTGTAGTGCATCTGATTACGAAAATATGTTCAGATGATAAAAGATTTTTAAACTTTCAATGAAATTTTGCAGGTTTTTATTGATAGTATATCTTCAAATTCAAAAAAATTACTAATGTAAAATTAATTGAACTATTGAATGATTAATGAATAATAGGCTAACTTAAAAAATGCATAAGACATTTGTGTGTTTAAGTTTTTATTTTAAGAATAAGGATATAAAATTATATACATTGTATATATAAAAATGGTCAGTTTACACTTTACAAATAACATTTTATTTACTTCTGTGTGGTGAATGTTATGACTTTTGTTTGGCAGGTTTTTTTTAACTCTAGACTTACAAACTACTATATTCTTGGCCCCACAAACTTTTATTTACTAGCCACAAACAATTACATATTTTGCTTTAATTTTTTCAAGGATCATATTCTTAATTTTGGTTCTCTTCTAAAAAGTGCTGTATTAGGAGTTCAGTCTATAATCCTATGTTTAAAATCGGTGATGTCTACGATGTTTACATTTGCCAATGAAGTGAAACGGCAGCCGTCCACTCTACATTTCTAATAAGTGTGTATAGAAAAATAATTAAGCCTGGACGAAACTAAGCTGATAGAGGAAACAAATGTATATTTTCTTGTTTTCCTAAAACATTGAAAAGTTTAAGAAATATGAGATTAATTAGAAAAATTTGGGAAATTTCCCAACCAGGTTAGTTTTAAAACATTGTTGTCGCCCTGTTCAACAATGAACCATATTTTTAAAATTCGCCTACGACATGTATATTTTTTACAAGCAATAGTTGTTTTCATGTAACTTATAGAAATTCTATTTTAGTCACTTTTTACTACTTTCATTAAATCAAGTCTTCAGTTTTTGTTTAATTTTTTCATTAAATAATGAGAAAACAATAAACAGCAATTACCCAGATCCGAGTCCTAGATTTTAAGTAAATGTATAATTTATAACAATTTGTTGAAAAACGTGACCATTTTGGTCAACTCACGACAGAGCTCCGTGTTTACAGACCTATAAAGTTAAGCAAACATCAGGAAATATTTATTTGGGGAGAAGAAGGAATGCAAATTATTTTATAACCGTTAAAGAGTAATGGGGAGAAATAGGTCAGCGTGGACAAGTAAGGCAAATGAACACGAAGGAAAAGATGTATTTTTGTTGTGAAAGAGCTCCAGCTGTTTTGCGGGGAAAAAATGATCATCAAATTAAAGTTCTGAAATTGAGTGTGTCCAGCTGTTTATTATTTTTGTCGTATACGTTAGATGATATGACAAAAAATATAGGTTGGCATTAAATTATAATAAAAGTAAGTCTAATAAAAAAATAATCCACCAACGGAAAATGAAAGTTTCAATTTTAAAAATAAAAATGTTGTTGTGAATTACATAAACTCCCGATTATATTTAACAAATTTGCATGAAATTCACATATTAGATTTTGCTTGTAAAATATCAATAAGTTTGATCAAATTTAGATTAAATTATCTAATCTGATATGCCAAACCATATATCAAAATTAATGATGGTTCAAAACACAATAACAACTTAAACAATACCAATATACATAAACATTTTCTGTTATCACTGGCAAAGATTGGTTTATATGAATGAATAAAATAATCTAGTGTTGAAGATTGACAAGGTTTCAAGTAGTTTTTAAACAGAATTAACTTTTATTTAAAGCAGAGTGTGCGGTCGACGAACGCTGAATTTAGTAATAGACTATAAATTAAATGCTGGTTTTCTAAAAATAGAAGTGGTGTTGTTAGAAATGTTGGCTTCAATAATGACTCCTTTGTTGAGCATGTCCTTGGAGTTATGCAACATGTCAACAATGTCCTTTACGAATACAATTAGCAACTGTTCGCATATTCATACAAATACTGCCGTGAGATTCTGGTTAAACAATATAACAAAACTTTACCACTGGTTCATGAAACTTGGTTCAAACTGTGTGGTGATAATATAGCGTCAAACTTCACTAATGGTTCATAAAACTTCATTCAACGGCAGTGTAGGCCTATTATCCTAAAACCTTAACATTGATTCATGAAACTTATTTCAAAGTATGAGGTGATAACATAGCATAAAACTTAACTAATGGTTCTTAAAACTTCATTCAACGGCCATGTAATATCCTAAAACTTTAACATTGATTCATGAAACTTATTTCAAAGTATGAGGTGATAACATAGCATAAAACTTAACTATTGGTTCTTAAAACTTCATTCAACGGCCATGTAATATCCTAAAACTTTAACATTGATTCATGAAACTTATCTCAAAGTATGTGGTGATAACATAGCATAAAACTTAACTATTGGTTCTTAAAACTTCATTCAACGGCCATGTAATATCCTAAAACTTTAACATTGATTCATGAAACTTATCTCAAAGTATGTGGTGATAACATAGCATAAAACTTAACTATTGGTTCTTAAAACTTCATTCAACGGCCATGTAATATCCTAAAACTTTAACATTGATTCATGAAACTTATCTCAAAGTATGAGGTGATAACATAGCATAAAACTTAACTATTGGTTCTTAAAACTTCATTCAACGGCCATGTAATATCCTAAAACTTTAACATTGATTCATGAAACTTATCTCAAAGTATGTGGTGATAACATAGCATTTAACTTAACAAATGGTTCTTAAAACTTCATTCAACGGCCATGTAATATCCTAAAACTTTAACATTGATTCATGAAACTTATCTCAAAGAATGTGGTGATAACATAGCATAAAACTTTACAAATGGTTCTTAAAACTTCATTCAACGGCCGTGTAATATCCTAAAACTTTAACATTGATTCATGAAACTTATCTCAAAGTATGTGGTGATAACATAGCATTTAACTTAACAAATGGTTCTTAAAACTTCATTCAACGGCCGTGTAATATCCTAAAACTTTAACATTGATTCATGAAACTTATCTCAAAGTATGTGGTGATAACATAGCATTTAACTTAACAAATGGTTCTTAAAACTTCATTCAACGGCCGTGTAATATCCTAAAACTTTAACATTGATTCATGAAACTTATCTCAAAGTATGTGGTGATAACATAGCATAAAACTTAACTAATGGTTCTTAAAACTTCATTCAACGGCCGTGTAATATCCTAAAACTTTAACATTGATTCATGAAACTTATCTCAAAGTATGTGGTGATAACATAGCATAAAACTTAACTAATGGTTCTTAAAACTTCATTCAACGGCCGTGTAATATCCTAAAACTTTAACATTGATTCATGAAACTTATCTCAAAGTATGTGGTGATAACATAGCATAAAACTTAACTAATGGTTCTTAAAACTTCATTCAACGGCCGTGTAATATCCTAAAACTTTAACATTGATTCATGAAACTTATCTCAAAGTATGTGGTGATAACATAGCATTTAACTTAACAAATGGTTCTTAAAACTTCATTCAACGGCCGTGTAATATCCTAAAACTTTAACATTGATTCATGAAACTTATCTCAAAGTATGTGGTGATAACATAGCATAAACCTTAACTAATGGTTCTTAAAACTTCATTCAACGGCCGTGTAATATCCTAAAACTTTAACATTGATTCATGAAACTTATCTCAAAGTATGTGGTGATAACATAGCATAAACCTTAACTAATGGTTCTTAAAACTTCATTCAACGGCCGTGTAATATCCTAAAACTTTAACATTGATTCATGAAACTTATCTCTAAGTATGTGGTGATAACATAGCATAAACCTTAACTAATGGTTCTTAAAACTTCATTCAACGGCCGTGTAATATCCTAAAACTTTAACATTGATTCATGAAACTTATCTCTAAGTATGTGGTGATAACATAGCATAAACCTTAACTAATGGTTCTTAAAACTTCATTCAACGGCCGTGTAATATCCTAAAACTTTAACATTGATTCATGAAACTTATCTCAAAGTATGTGGTGATAACATAGCATAAACCTTAACTAATGGTTCTTAAAACTTCATTCAACGGCCGTGTAGGCCCTAATATCCTAAAACTTTAACATTGATTCATGAAACTTATCTCAAAGTATGTGGTGATAACATAGCATAAACCTTAACTAATGGTTCTTAAAACTTCATTCAACGGCCGTGTAATATCCTAAAACTTTAACATTGATTCATGAAACTTATCTCAAAGTATGTGGTGATAACATAGCATAAACCTTAACTAATGGTTCTTAAAACTTCATTCAACGGCCGTGTAATATCCTAAAACTTTAACATTGATTCATGAAACTTATCTCAAAGTATGTGGTGATAACATAGCATAAACCTTAACTAATGGTTCTTAAAACTTCATTCAACGGCCCTGTAATATCCTAAAACTTTAACATTGATTCATGAAACTTATCTCAAAGTATGTGGTGATAACATAGCATAAAACTTTACTAATGGTTCTTAAAACTTCATTCAACGGCCGTGTATATCCTAAAACTTTAACATTGATTCATGAAACTTATTTCTAAGTTGGTGATGATAGACTAATAAAACGTAAAACTTTATTACTGGTTAATAAAACTTCCTTCAACCTCCGTGAACTGTCTTAAAGTTTTAGCATTGATTCATAAAACCTTTTTCAAAGTTTGTGATGATAATGTAGCCAAAAACACCACTTCTTCAGGTTTATATAACGCCGTTCAGTGTAATATTCTGAAACTTAAGCACTGATTCATGAAACTTAGTTTATAGTTGGTGATGATAATATAGCGTAAACTTTAATACTGGTTGATAAAACTTCTTTCAACGTCCGTGTACTTACTGTCTTACATTTTTAGTATCGATTCATAAAACGTATGTCAAAGTTTGTTGTGATAATATAGGGTAATACGTCACTACAGGTTTATGAAACTCCGTTCAACCTCAGTGTAGTAGTATCCTGAAACTTAAGCACTAATTAATTCATGAAACTTAGTTTATAGTTTGTGGGTGATAATGTAACGTAAAAGTTTATTACTGGTATTTAAGCTTACTGGTATTTAATTTTCGCGTTGTATTCTAAAATCTTGCCACTGGTCATGAAACTTCGTTTAAAGTTTGTTTGATATCCTAAAAACTTTACATCTGTTCATGAAGCTTCGTACAAAAGATGTATGATGCACAAAAACGTTTATATAATACATCAAATAAAATGTATGCGATACCCTGAAAGTCTTTTTGGAGCTATTTTTGTAGTGCTTAATTCAGAGCTAATAAAAATGTTACGTAATATGTACCTACTAAATTTAATGATTAATGTAAATTTAATTTTAAAATGTGTATATAAGGTTTAAATACCAGTAATACAGATTTAGAAAAGCTAATAAATGTTTATGTCTTTGATACTTAATGTTATTCTTATATGATCGGCTGTTTTACAAATAGTAAAAGCATATGATCATTATGTATAAATAAGTGGAATGTCTTGTAGATTAATGGTTTTACGAATAACAAAATTCAATATTTTATATGTCTATCGACTTTAATGACGTTTGGTATTGAAGAACAATGGAAACATGAAAAGTTATTATAGGCCTACTCTACTGAAAAGCACTCTCTCTGCAGTTGGTGACATTAACCACGAATTCGTATTTTTAAGTGATAGGATATCTTATATTTTAATTCAATAATAAGTTAAATTAAATTGTTCCTCTTAATTTATGAACAATGTTCCTTCTTTCCAGAATAACGTATTACAATGGTAGAAAAGTGCTGGTGCAATTGTTAATCAAAAACGAAGTAAATGTAACGTTATTTATTTATTTTGTACCGCTTATCCTTCAAGAAGTTTTAATAACAATGACCGTCAAGAATATCGATATATTTGTTTAAAACTTCCACAGTACAATATTTGAACAAACAACACACTTTCGGTATTTGTTTATCTGTATAATTTTTGTTTGATATTTTAATTGTTAAATTATGTAAATATTATATTTTTGATAAGTATTTAATAACAACCGAATTAATGAAACTTTTTGAATTTAAAAATACATCAGGTTTAATAATTTTAAACTCGTAGTTTATGTGTGTAAATCAGTCCTAAAAAGAAATTGGTTCTCAATGAATCTTCACAAGGATTTAACTTTTCCCATAATACCAAAATTATAATATAAGGACGCAAACTAGTTGTCTTTTTATTTAAAACGTTAACACACTATTGTGATGTAAAAAATCAGTAATATTAGTAATATTTCGGCTAAAAGTCAAGTTACAGTTTTTTAAAAAATTTCTGGATAACGAACTTGTCCAAGATATTTCAAAAACAAATGTATGTTTTTAAAATCAGACAAAAATTCGATCACTGAAAGCGACACACGCTCGCGCGCGCGACCCCCCCCCCCCCCCCACACACAACAGTCTTAACGATCCTACGGAACTTGTTCAATAGACCCTGTAGCTTTCACAAACTTAGACCCCACCGTGAGAAAGGATCTAGTTACTATTATTTGTATTAACAAAATTAAGTAATAATTACAAACTCGTCGAATAAGTTTGTTACTTCAGACTATTATTGCTGATAGGTTGGTTATTGCATAGTCACATTTCTATTACGATAACACTAACATAATGAAGCCACCTGCCATTAACAAACAGCAAGCCAATGTTTACAGCATCTATAAACTGTACCATAAAAACCCTAAAGTAGATGCGCAGTAACAGGTCAGACCAACCCAAACCTCAAGCCAAGTGCGACGTGCTTGTATCGCATGTTTATATTCTTGTCGTTGGTTATAAGGGCTCGGATTTTAGGTTTGACCTTGACTTCTTGCGCCGTTTCTCGCCAATTATTAAGACCAATTGGATATTTCGAGCTCCCCCAACTGACAAACATTTTGACCTTGAACAATAATCTTGATTCTTCCCATCATGCAATTATATTGTTTTTTTTATTATTGTTACCTGTGTAGGATTTTATGTAAATTTTCAAAATCACCGTTTGCACGACTAACGATCTCAGTGATCTGGTTATAATTGTGATTTCGGCCAAATTCACCTTCACAGTCAATTGAGCGTGTTGCTCAACTAATAATGACGACGACTTCCTCTTTAGTTAAATTATTCTCCGCTTCCCTTGTAATTAGAGGTCGCGTATGTATTTCATTAAACACCATATTGTACACGCATTATTTCAATGTTATGTGTTATTAATTAATAAATCATATAATCTAGAAACGAGAAATATGTGTACTTTATTTGTATATTCAAAATATTGCTCAATTTAGGATCCAATAATCCTACTTTTTTTACCATGTTTTAATTTTTTTAAACTATTTCATCAGAAATACATCATTGGAAAATAATTATAGTGCACTCAACGTAGCTAGTTGTGCGGAGAGGGGATGTAGTTAGTTTCCCCCACTCCAATTTGTTCTAGCTTGGCCAATTACATTGTATACAATTTAAATGTATTACCACCTTTTGTTAGTAGTGAATTACTATTGGTGAAACCCATGTTTTCGAGCTTTAAACCACACGCTAAGCTATGTTCCGCAGACTATTATAGAATGAATGGTGAGATCATATTCAAATAACAAATTACCTGCTTCTACGTCCGTTATATGATGGACCAGTTGACTGGAAACCACTGCAGATTCCTGGAAAACAACTTCGTTCACATTCTGCTCGCGGAAGATTAGTTCATTAGATATTTTAAAATTCTTCGACATCAACTATTTGTTTTATATTATTTTCTGAAATAACTTTTGCCATTTCGCTTGTTTGTATCAGATATTTTATTTTGTAATTCATTTTGGGCTCTAAATCTCCAATTTCGTTTTCCAACTTCAAGAAGTAGGTAGCCTCATTTGTTAAATGATCCAATATGTAGACAAACTCGCTTCGTTCGTTTTTAGACATCGGCTTTAATTCCTGTTATTTTATTTTAGATTACAGTAACGTTTATAGTTCGAATTCTTTCCTCTCGTCGGTGATCTCAGCTTTCTGTCTGGGTTAGACAAAATAGTGTACCAATTTAAAACGTTTAATTCGTTCCCTTATCGTTCAGTGTTCCTTCTTTCATACTGTACTGTGTACTGTACTGTACTTTCATAAAGAAATTGAGGTACCTTAACGATTTTCACCAGTAATTTGAGTTATTTGGGATTGTTCTTTAACGATTTAATGACATTCAGTCTTCCTAAGTTTTAATCATCTAATTCATCACCTTATTTTCTCTATCTTGAATGAGAAGAGAATTAAGTTAATAAAATTTATGATAGTTCTTCATGAATTCAAGAGATTTTTTTTTTTTTTTTTTTGAAATAAAATTGTTAACCTTGCTTTATTGTCATAGTTAACAAAATTTAACCCAAAAATTTAAAACTTGTTGTTTTAAAATAAATATTTCTTTTACTGATGCTACGTTTGATAGTTTTTAAAATTTTTGATGTAAGCCATAAAAATCAAGTTTTAATGTTAGTTACTGTAATTCAGATCACAAGTAAACACGAAACATTTATTATGTTTTCTTACTACGAATAAGTTTTACTTATTTATTTTTTTGGCGTGATAAGAACTATATAAAACAACATCTGTATTAAACAACTCCGTTGTTTAAAAAAACATTTGAATGGTTTTTGAAAATACAGTTTTAAGTTTTTCTCCTATGTTCATGTAATAAGGAAACTCATATAACTCAAATACCCCATAGAAAAGAAAATTTACCTGGTACCAATTAAATGAACTTCATTTATTGTATTAATAGGGTACCTTTCATGGCATTTTTCTACTTCTGAAGTTTCAATACTAAAGGCATGAATTACATGTGTTCCTGTACACAAGTGTGTCGTAATAAATACCACAATTTATAAATTAAACTAAATCAAATAATTTTAAGTTCGACCAATATGTATTTGTCGATATTTTATTTTAAGTAAAAAGGTTTTAATTGTCACAATCAAATGTAAATTATTTTTCGGACTCTAACTTAGCGTATTTCGACTTAATTTATATTTATTTAACAACTTTCATAATTTATTGTTTTATAACTTGCATAGAGATTAAAAACTAAAGCAACGGAAGATCAAAACTTCAGTTTCTTCAGGTTTTAGTATAGGACTGTATCCTCGATTAATATATGGTACAATTTACCTAAAAGTAAAAAGACTCCGAATCTTTTATTTTATTTTTCTTAAGTTATGGATGTATACTTGTAAACCCTACGCTTGTACAAATTTGTAATTTTAGGTCTTAATGGGTGCAAAAATAACAAAATTTTTAACAAATTGTAAAATAGTCCCACAAGAGTTAAATAAATTCCTGAATTAAAAATACTATCACATTTGTTTTCAACATCATACAAAACATTTTAATAATTAAATTATTTTTAATTTTTAGTTCTCTTCACATTAGGCTATTTAAACACAAAATTAATTACATTTCTACAATTAAAAAGTTTGGACTTTGTTATATTGTACTTAAAATGTCGCAACAACTTTAAAATATTCTATTTCAATTTTTTTTTTAACGCACGGAAAATTATTGAGCACGTCAATAAACTTAATGTGGTTACACTATACATACATGCAAACAGAAAATCTATGTTCATTTTTAAATAATGTAAGAAACAATTCGAAAAATGGAAAATGTTGGAATAATAATGTCATAATTTTAAAAAGATAATAAAATTTACACAGCTCATGATAAATTCCTGACCGTACAGAAGGTGAAAAGCAATCTTAATGTTCCATACCTGCTGAAGTAACTACATCCAGCCATTTTATTAGACAATAAAAACTACATTATAAAATATAAGTTAAAATATTTTTTAGATTTTATTGCAGTCATTTAAATGTTTAACCATTCTTTTAAGGATAAAGAATATATTTTATAGTACTTTTAAAATAACCTGATTATAAATCTTGGTGGAGTTGTTAGGTTACATCATTAGAAATATGTAAAAGCAAAGTGCAATTAGACCTTGAGAAAAGTAGATGCATTGAAAGTCATTGTCATTGGGCCTGGTTGGTGCGATGACGCATTAAAGACAGGTGGCTGCCTTCCAACTGAGCATAGTCCTCTGCATTTATGGATCAAATCACAAACAATTGTTACAAATTAAGCATAATATTTCTATTTGAAACATTTTATCCTTTGATGATACTTATATATTTAGAGTGTTCTACAATCTATTTTCTCAAATACTTCAAAAACTCTAGATATCGGCATTATTGTATTTAATACAATATGTAGAGCATCTAATGAAAATAACTGTATAAAGAGGAAGAACTCGTATGTTTTTGTAGAATATGTTTGTTTTCATAATACTTATAAACAAGATTGGAATTTTGTTTGGGCATGAAATTCAACAATGTATAGACCTAATATTTTTAACCTAAAGCAATAAAAACATGAGACTAAGTCGCATAGTTGTTGAGTTTGCATAGTTGTTGAAAATCATCGATCGTAGCTGAGTTTCTGAAAGTAGATAAAAGAACGTCTCCAATGTCCAGTGACATTCATTCGGTTTTGTCCATTGATCCAAAGTGGGAGCTGTAGGGCTTGTTTTGAAAGTTCAAGGTCACCCACCATTATTTCGGCGATTCCAGTCAATGCCAGGTTGCCGCCGGGACAAATTACAAACCACGTAATTTGTATCTCAAGGCGCGTGTGTTTTGATTGCCTTGTTTAACAATTCGTTAAGTTGTCAGTCAAAATCCAAAATTATGACGGATGCATTTGACTTACCAGAAAGAAAAAAATAAAATGAAAAAAGAAATAAAAAAATAATGAATAAATAATTGAACCTAAATTAATGTTTTAAAACTGAGCGTAGAACAAATGAATACTTCTTAACAATAATTTTAGATGAAGATAACAAAGATAATTTGTGTTTTAGAATAACAAGTTAAGGATATTATTTTCGGGCTCAAAATTTAACTTTATAAATTCAAATGTGCCTCTTATTTTTATGCTCTACAGGATTTTTTTAATACTTATATTAGTTTAAACTATTATTCTAACACTATTTATCATCAATAATATATATCGAACTATAATTCTTTGTATGAGAAATCAACTCTGCATAGCTTACAATCCAATGACGCGACGCACTTGACATTTCTCTATGGTGTGACTAAAATCATTGTAAACTGTAATGCATAAGGAATTTTTTCTGCAAATAATGATACTACCCGTTTTAATTTTAGAGTAAATAATGAAATGATTATTTGCAATCTCGAATCGAAATACGAAGTTTGTGAAAATTGCTATTAATTATACTGTGACAAGTTAATTATGATTTGTTTAGGTTATATTGTATTTATTTAATCTTGATAATTTTGATCTTAAGTTAAAAGTAAAAAATAACTTAAGCTTCTACAGACTCCAATAATTCATTTATTAAAGCTTCATATTTCTATTTAGGGTAGTTACGAAAATTCTACAAGCCCTACCTCAAGAAGTACACATAACAATTGTACATGACATGACAGTTTTAAAGTATATAGATTATGTACTCTATAGAAAGTAAAGAAAAAGAAAAATACTTTTTTTCTAGGTTTTAAAATTGCCACAGAAAATAACATAATTTTATTTCCCCCTGTAAAACGAACATTGTTGTTTAATTAGGGAGGAAGTACTGACACCTACAGTAGTTTAATACAGCTACTAAACCTATTATAAAGTTTGTTTCCTTTTCTTCAATTTTTTTTACTGTATCTCTCATTTATTTATTTTTGTTGTTGTTATTTTGTGGGAAAATGTTTTTGTTTTGAGAACAACTTTGAGGTCTATGACTATAAGAATGTCTTTTTTAAAGTTATATTTGTATATATTATTTGTAGATATTTTTGTTAAATAAAGAGGTTATTATTATTAACAACAACAATTCCACCGTACTTGAATTTCGAACGACTTCCATGTATTGAGGTATAAAACTTGTTTTTACAGAAATAGCTATCTTTCAATATCAAAACGTCTGCATCTCTCTTGTGACACGATAACTCTAAAATGTATTATGTATAATTTTTTTGTAAATATAGCACTTGAAAATATTTAGGTGTAATTTCAGCATGAGATTTAAAAATGCCTATACTTACTTCTCTTCTAGGCCTTCTTTTTCCTATTTTAATAAAAATCAGTATTCCGATTATTATTAAGACCCTAATAAAATTTGCTATTAACTTTCTCTGTTAAAAAATTATATTTCTATTATAATGATTGTATTTCATTTGTGAAATCTAGATAATGTTATTAATTAACAGGTAAGTACCAAACAGTTTTAAACAGCTGAACATTTATCTATCTCTGCTTTTGGCCTGTCTTAAACCGGTGATGAATCAGTAAATGAGCTTAGAAAGTTCAAAACTTAACTGAATTGTCAACTTAAAATTATCGCTCCTCGAGGCGGAAATTCGCAAAAGTTCTTAATTGGGTTGTACAAGAAAATACATATTATGAAATAAAAAAAAGCCGATGCTGAAGACCGAAGTAATCAAACCAGTGAAGTTAGTTTGTTTATTTAAGTATATTACATCACTCAACTACTGACGCCACAGTCGAACGTGTGGAAACGAACAACGCTATCTCAGACAATGTTACTTTGTGCAGAAGTGTTTCCATTTGAACTAATTATTGTTCTTTTAAAATTTTCAATAATTTAAGAGTTATTCTTGAATTAGCTTTGACTTGGTACTCTGTTTCTTTTATGACGTAATCGTCTTTAATTTGGGAGCCAGGAAACGCGATCAAGTCATTCTTACCTTTACTCCGATTTGCCACGAAGGGACACGACCCGCACGAATGAGGGATTGTCGGAATCGTGGTAGTCGAGTCCACCACACTCGTCAAGATGGCTGCCCCTTAACTCCGGTCACAATTTAGTGTTTCCAAGTTTCATAAGAAAATCTTGGGGTAATTTTCCGGCAGGTCGTATGATTTGTCCAGCGACCAGTGTTTGTAGTTAATTATCAAAGTTGATTCCAGTGTACAGGTTGATTGGCACTGGATATTAGTGGAAATCAATGTAACTGTTGAGTGATCCACATCGTTCATTATCACACGACATCCTTATAAGAATTGTTGCTTTATTATGGACATATTTAGTAAATTACTACAATCTTTATACTTCAGTGTCAACATTTCTAACCTCCCACACACAGCGAGCATGAATCAAATAGTCTTGTTAGCCTCGCTTCAAGGCGACATCTGTACATATAAATTCCTTCCACTAAAACCGACATGAAATGTACATGCTTACTTGGAAATGTATATATTCGTTACTCAAATATGAAGAATAAATCCATTTGGAGTTGAGTACACCTTGCTCTTGACAATATCAGGTTTGATTTTGTTTAATTTAACAGTAGTGTATGTATTTTAAAATATTACGTTTAAGATTATTTAAGAGTTTTTATATTACTGTATTTATATTACAGTATATTGCTGTTAGTTGATCAAGCGAACTCAGGCTCTCTTTAACTTTAATTTAATATTCTGTATATACATATTGATAAGTAGAAAAGAAGAGAGAGAAGAGAGAGAGAGAGAGAGAGAGAGAGAGAGAGAGAGAGAGAGAGAGAGAGAGAGAGAGAGAGAGAGAGAGGGAGAGTGAGAGAGAGAGAGTGAGTGATTTTGCATCTTAAAATATTTTGATTTCTTGAACACATAACAAGAACAAAAAAGCTGATTATACATTGCATTCAATAATTACACAAATATGCCAATCAACAAACTAAACAGAAAATGTAGAAAATATAAAAAATTACCAACATATCTTCAATAATAAAAATAGACAGACATACATATTCAAAAAAGATACACATCCCATCGTAGTCAAATTTGACACATTAGTATCTTTTTTCGACTATTAGGCAATTTATTCTGCATTATCATAATAAAACAGAGAAAAATTCTGGGGGACATTAGAAGGTCTTTAGATATTTAGGAAAAACCATTAAATAATTTTGGTACTGAATAAAAATAAAATCATGCATACAGATTATTTAAGGACGAATTATTTCTTTATTAAGCTTTATCTTAGTTCTCACCAATTGAGCATGACCAACCATTGGGTTCATTAGATTATTTATTAAATCCAAAATAAGTGCCGGAAATTAGTGGCTCATAATCGAGTGTAGAATAATATAGGAAATGAGAACTACCTCTATGACCTATGAATGTCGAGTTTCAATTCTTATGTTACAACTATACAGAACTAATAAGTTAAACTATCGTCTAAAATAATGTCACCTTTTGGTTATCTTTAAAAAAGATTGAAGATTTACTAATATGTTATGACTGTATGTATACAATAAAGACTCTATTAATATATTTCTTGGACTAAATAAATTACTTCCATAATGTATTAATTTTTTTCAATTTAACCCCAACATCTGCTCCAATAAGAAGAAAGTTTCTTGACCTTTCACTTTGTGATAATCACAAATGTACACTCAAGAACCCGGATGATTCTGTGACCCGGATGTAAGCGTTATAAAAACCGCATCTCGTTGCATTTTTCAAATCTCCCAACGCCTACATCGTTCCAACAATAAGGTCACCAGAAGAAGACTTCCGTATCAGCGCTCTAATTTCCAACGGAAAAAATATAGATTCAGAACAATATGGACATGAACAATGCAGTGGCAAAGAAATTATAGTTTTAAAGACAAATTATAGTTCTCTTAATTAACTATATCAAAGTGACATTAAAACTACTTTTTTGTACTGATTAGGCCTAAATTAAACAACACATTTTACAGTAGTCACCCTCCCCACCTCCTAAATAGTGTACCTTCATGTTAAGTAATGTTTGAATTATTTTCTAACCATTTTCCAACTTTCATAGCAGTCATTTTTTTATTATTCAGTATACCATTATTTTTTAATGTCAAATATAATACTTGTTTATAATGTCGGGTTGTAGTATTGTTTCCCATAAATAACCTTAATTGTCAACCGTACAATTTATATATACTATATATATTATATTAATTATTTATATATATTAAGTTGTATATATACTACACTTAATAGTGCGTATGGCTGGGTTAGATTCCTTTCTTTTATCCTATCACGCCTCTCTTGATTAACTCTTTTTGTTTTCCGACCCTGACCGTATTAGGGTATTCGAGGACTGTGTGTCTTATTTTATGTTATTTTCTTCCATTTTTTGTAAGACGATGATGGCCGAGAGGTTTTTCGTCTTTAAACAACAAGAAAAAAATCAAAGAGTAATTAATAATTAATTAAATATAATATTTGGAAACATCAAGTGTGGAAAGTAGTCTGCTTCTCTGGGTATGTGTGTTTGTGTTTTGATGTATTTTATACCATTTTAAATGTGTTACAACAATAAACACAAAATGTATTTCTTATGAAGATGGACAAGGATTTAATATCCTTCTCTACCAACCCTAGGGATTTCGTATTTAACTATGGTAAGAAAATTTACGGTGAAGGCCTAACCTACAAATTCTATACACAGTACGAGCGAGTATTTAACGCTATTGAAAGTCAAATTTTCGAAAATAAATCGATCTCGTTACTTTTATTATAAAGCAATTTAGCCTAAATCTCCCTTCATTATTTTTCAACAAATCGTACTGAAAATATCCCCTTGTTGTAAGATACTGGCAAATATAAAAAAATTAAAATATTTTAAATACTAAGTTATAAAAATAAGGAAAAAAATAAAATCAAATTATTTTGTTTCATTTTTTAGCTATATCCTTATGTATAAATTTAAAAGTAGGTATAAAATTATAATTTTTAAAAAAATTACTGAAAACTGTATTTTTTCAATTTGTTTTGAGTGTTTGAAAAACAAAACCTACAAAATTTGAGCTTTGTAGTGTACAGATACAAATAGAAGTGATTAGCAAATACTATGTAAAAATCGGTTCATGAGTGCGCTTGGCATGTTGAGACGATACAGACTGAAGCCCATCTGATTTTTTTTTTGTGTGTGTGTTAAAATAGATTTGAAACGAAAATTTATCATTTTTTCCCTCCAGAAACAATTTTTTTAAAGCGGTAATATATATTGATAAACATTTTTGATAACTTAAATAAAAATAATAAAATGTAAACATTTTATTTTCAACAAAAGTTTGCAGAGACAGGATTTCCGAAAGAGTCACGTACAAAAATTATAAAACTCGATTAAACAGCTTTCAAGTCTGTATTTTTCACCATCGACCTTTCCGACGGTAACCAATCGATGGAGAATTGTCTCATTACTGTATTAATGGAAGGAGCAGTAAGTAATAAAGTATCCACTCTCACGTCTGGTTCACAGCTGTTACCTCAGCGCCATTAGTTCCATCATTCTTTAACACCTTCATCACGAAGTTAGCAATCTATGGTAGAATACCTATCATAAAGTTGGGCCTCAGTTGTGCAGCAGCAGTTTAGAAAGCTGTAGGCCTGAGCGACACATTTTGTTGACGACGTGCTGCACTACGCGTTGTACACGTGAAAGTAGATCGCCAATACACGCAATCATTTCTCCTGATCGCCGGATTGTAAATCAATTCTTGTATGCAAATTATACTTTAAACTAATTCAACTACAAGTACCTACGTTGTTATAATCGATAAACTGTTGGTAATGAGAAACATGTGTATTGAGCGTTTATATCCTAACAACGATGTGATTTTAATACCATAGAATTTCTGTTTGAAAGTAATTGCTTTTTAAAATTTACAACCGAGTGCTCATGTAATAATCGTGTAAGATAATAGTCTACATACAATCAAGTGAAGTACTTTTATATACTAAATTATCCACCAAGGTACTGTAGTAAGAATCTCTTTGAGTGGTCAACTCTCTTGAAGATGACAACAGCATTGTAGAAATGAACGTAAACAAAATAAATGAAGTAGACTGATAGGACGCGTTTGTCGACCTCATTCTTGGTTTGTAATTTGCTAAACTTCAACAAAATATGTTTCAAACGGAGCTCTCTTTTTTGTAACAGTTATAAAATGTAATAATATAACAGTAAACATTTTTATTATCAAAATTATTTTACAATTTAAGACAAAATTGAATATGTTTATAGCCTAAAAACAGACAATACTTCTGGTCAAATGACCATCGGAGGGATTGTTATAGAAAATAGAAAACTTTTAGTTCAAAAGTTAAAAGGACAAAGGAAAACAATTACAAAAACTGAAAAAACAAAGTTATCTTGATTAATTTTTGCAATTTCTTAAAGAAGATATATCCAAAAGTAATTATCTTAAAGAAGAAATTAAATTCTTTCACCAGTTCATATTTTTACGTCTATCCATGCTTAAAAAAGAACCCAATTTTGCTCAGTCCCCATTTAAATTGTTTTAATTTCAGTATTTTTTAAACTGTATTTAATTAGATAGTTTAATCGTAGTTCACACACAATAACAATGGGAAAGTTATTGTTGTACAGACACTTATAGTAACCGTGATTTTGCTTTTGAACTTGTTATAAACTACTGTACTACCCATTGTATAAACCCATTAAGCAACTGTGCTACCAATCATTAAACCAAAATTATAAGCAACAGTCATATATAATGAATTGTAAAACCTACCTCACGTGCATGTTTATAATGGTTTTGTTTTATTAATAACACTCTTAGTTTATTAGAAAAGCATTATTGGACAAAATGTGTAACTTTTGTATAGAATCTTCAGTTAAAAATTTGTTTTCCTCTAAAAACCTTTTTTTAAATTTGATAATCTGTCTCCATTTTAATAACTATAATTCATTTTTTTTAATATAACCAAATCTTAATCAGACCAAAGTTGCCATCTCTTGAACTCGACCAGGAGTAAGGTTGTTTGTAGTAGGGATTTATGTAGTAAAGTATACTAACATACCTACACAAATTATACAGTCAGCCAAATATTATGTAAAGTTACTTTTTTGAATAGAATCAGTGAACTTTTATAGTCTCGAATGTCAGCGTTTCTATGAAGGAGATACGAATAGCTGGAGTTTCTAAATTAGAAATCATCACAAACTGCAACATTATTGCTGAGGGTAATGCACAAAGCTGTTCCAACATTATTTCTGAATATATGTTAGGATAATATTTAATAAACATAATGAGATATTTCCATCAAGCTCGAACGTTTACTTCCATCAATTTCTTTATTCCATCTTCCACAGTTATGAAGAATTGAGGTTAATTGTAAACCTAGTAATGTCGGACATCTGTCTATGGTCTGCTCACATTATGATACAGTGAAACCATATAATACAACTCGACATGTGAATTTACGATTCGTTATGTAAGAAGGAACTTCCAAAATTCTTTTTTAAAATGCCACCATTTTGAAACGTGATAAACTCTATTTTTGTTAGTAACACACATATAAGGGATTTAGTAAATCCAAGCTTATTCGCCAAATTTGATTGAAATCGAACGAAAATTATGTAAGATTGGAGACTATATTAAACATATTGTTAATTTTGAGGTTATGAGATTAAAATTACTTAATTTTTAGCATCTTTTGGGGGCATTGTAGGATTTAAAAGTGAGACCATTATTCCCCAAAGCTTCATCTCTGAGATGAGAGATTAACGGCCGCCATCTCTCTCTCTCTGTGCTTTTACAATTGGGAAAAAGATAATTGTTTTGTTTTTGCTACTACTACTAGGATTGGCTTAAATGAGTTATGGAGATGGAACATCGAAACATCTACTATACTAAATAGTAAAATACCAAAAGAAAATTAGAAATTACTGATAAATTTAAACAAGTTTAAATTTTCTCAAACTCGTAGTACATAATTTTTTGTTATTTAAAAGTTGTTAATGAATAAAAAATACTTACTTTTTGAGTAATTCATAATGATTAAGAAGCCCATTATTTTGAAAAGATTCATCGGAATAATTTCATTTCCAAAGTTAACCTAAACCTTAACATTTATCACAAATTAAATAATACTTAAACTGTGTAATATGAAATTAAAAAGGGGGGAAACACGCATTAAAAGATTTCATTATTCCAGTTTTTCAAATAGTTTCGCTTATTTTCATTGCACAAGCATTCATTATAGTTTACGTTAGGCTGAACACGAATTTGTCACTGTCTAATGTGATCCAAAAATGAAATAACCGAGAGAGTTCTCAAAAATCATTTTCACGACTGCTTCTTTAGTTTAATTGTGGAGTATTTTTCTCCTTTAGCTCTCCAGAACTATATTAAAAAGGAAATAAAACATATGTCTAAAACTAAATAACACTAACAGGCTTTAAGATATAACTCAGGACTATCGGTGATAAATAGCTTAAGTGTGAAACGGGAAATACGCAGTATTTGTTTATAAATGTTTTTTTTTCAAGACAAAGCTTGTGTTGCGTGTTTAAGCCAACAGTTATGTCCACTCTGCTTTTAAAGCGGTAGAGATACAATTAGCCGAATGACCTAATTGAAAGCTGGCAAAATGCCTCCAGGAAGTTGGAATTCGTAGTACTTTGTCTCTGGACTGATAGATTCCTTCTACTACACATTTAATGTACTGCTTCTTACTAGTTTCTATCCAGATTATATAATATACACAAATTTGAATCAAATGTTCTTAATTTGAAACACGTAAATTTATTTATTTCCCAACCGAAAGATATAATTACATTAAACCTTGTGAAATTAATGGGTTTTAACTATTTTTAACATTACATCAACTTAATGAACAGCGTATTAATTCGTGTATGTACTTAAAATATGATAGACATTAGGCCTTCTTTAAAATGTTAAACTATCCATGTACAATTTACTATGTTAAAGCAGTTTTGTATTTAAGCACAACGAAATGAAACTTTAAAAAAAAATATATACTTAGTATGAACAGTCGCAGGGAATGTTTTTCAAATTATAATCATCATAATGCAATATTTAGTTTTGATTTCTATTACGGAAATCTCTCACTCAAACAGAGATAAACAAGAATGTTGAGTTTGTTAAAAAGAAGCTCATAATTATTTGTCTTCCAAAGAAACATAAATTAACTGTAATTTATAGCCTTTTGAATTTCATGTCTGTAGAAGAAAAATTAATTATGCACTCTAGTTATACACGTACAAATTTTAATATAGATAATGTATTCCTATTGTAATACTGTATATACAAGTACAGCCTTTAATATAATATACTCCTATTGTATTATGAAAAATATATTATACACGTTCATATATTATACCTCTTATTATACAAGTACAGCCTTTAATATAATATAGGCCTACTCCTATTGTGCTATGAACAATATATTATACACGTACATATATTATACCTCTTATTATACAAGTACAGCCTTTAATATAATATAGGCCTACTCCTGCTATGAAAAATATATTATACCTCTTATTATACAAGTACAACCTACATAATATATTCCTATTATTATATAATATACAGGTACAGCTTTAAATATAATGCACACCTATTGTAATACACGTATATACACATTCAACCTTTCATGTAATATATTCCTATTGCAATATATATAATCATACAACTTTTAATATAATATACTCCTATTGTAATAAGTTATATACAAATACAACCGTTATTATAATATACTTTAATTGTAATATTTATATAGACGTACAACCTTTAACATAATATACTCCTATTGTGATATATAATATTTTGCAACGAGGTTATCTTAGTGGGTAACCATTGACTATAGATTTTGAAAATCATGTGATCCCTAACCCATATAGGTCGTAATTTCCCTTATACGCCCTGACCATTCATCAATCGTGTGATCCAACAGTCGATGAACTTATTATACTAACTTGCCATATTTGGACTAAATAAATTAAACATTCAATAAACATTGCACTTATAATACAACCATTTGGCCTGGATTGAGTAGCCCAACAGCCTATTACGACTGACATGTCAGTTATAATATATAGTCAGGGCGCGCTTATTATTATTTGGCCTTTCTGAGAAACACTTGCCCAGGCCATTTCTTAAAATATATTGCTAATTTGGGATATTTAATAAATTAGTAAATAAATAAATCGGTGACACCGATCAATTAACACTTGTTTGATACTTGGAAGCTCATTGTCTGTCCATAGGTCTTCACTTTGTGCTGTTCTACGTTAGCTGGTCCACTGCCACTGGAATATCATAACCGCGGGAGAGATCCTGGCTTGGTATCTAGGATGTTATTACGATTAGTGTAGTGTCAGCCAAGGTGGTACCGTCACACTTTAAATAATATATAACTTTTAAAATAATATACTTCTGTGAAATACATTAAAAAGATATGTACACAGCTGGATTTAACCTGAATTTATCATGTTATTAATTTTAATAGAAAAACATTTAAAACGTCAAATTATATATATAAAATTTGTCAAAAACTAAAAAAGAAAGAGATTTGATAAAGCCGTGGTTTTTACCACACTATCGATTTTATAAATATATTTTTCTGGATAACTTGTCCAAAATACAGTTTTCTTGTTAGAAGCTGATAGCATAGATTTAGGACTTGTCGAATACTTCTTGATGATGTCGAGGAGCTGACATGCTACATGATGTACCTTTGCTTTTATTATATATATATATATATATATATATATAAGGAGTAGATGTATTTGGCATGTGGGGTTTACATGTAAAAGACCTTGATGGGTCTAACTAGACCATTAGTAAGCCAAGGTATCTACAGAGGTCACGATCAACGGGATCAGATAATGAGATTTATGTCTGGAATTAAATAATAAACTTCAGTAGAGGTCCTGACAAGGACAGGGCTCGCCCAAATTAGAACTACTTTATTCAGTCTAATATCACTGGAAAAAACACTACACGAATGTAAATTCTTTCTTAGAATAATAATATACAAGTTATATGAGATATATAGGTTGCTGTTTTAAAATCATGAATGTATTTGAATACATAAAGTAATGAATAAATTATTATCATAATTTGTTTGCTATTATAAAAATTATATTCATCCTTGATGCATTTATATAAACTATTTACATTGCTGATGATTTAGACTGACTCGTACTTAACCACCTCTGTTAATATATTTGTCTTTATAATTCGTATTGGTTCAGTTATATAGAATATTATTCTTTTATGACGATTAACTTTAGAACTAGCAGTAGGATTTTAGTTTTACTATCTGAAGTGTACATTAATATTCCTTCATAGTTTCTTTTTTGTTTATAAAGTAGCCCACATTGGTTATATTCGAACAGATATATTATCATGTATATTAACCTAAAGGCTTCCTCTAAAACGTGATTAAAAATGGGGATTAGACGTGCAAAGTTTCGATCTATGAAACGTACAGCGAGTAAAAGGCTGATGGGTTCACTCGACGCGGGAAGCCATAAAATTTAATCCATGCTTTATAATGGTGTTCAAGAACTATACGTTTATTTTATTCATAGTTTTTAATTATGTATATATTTAAAAAAATTGTTACTTGTAAAATAGTAAACAAAACCTAAAACATTTTGAATAATAATTTTAAAACAATTATTTTTCGAGACAAAATCTTATTTTACGTACCTTCAACTATAAACAAAAATTTTATTTGGATAAGACAAATTTCATCTGAAAATTGTATTTATTATAATTTTATATTGACAACAATTTTAAAACTTACTTAAATGTAAATTTCTGTCTTTTCAGGTTTGTTCATTGCTGATCTTTTTTATTTACACATTTGTAAGTAGAAACAACAAATTGCACGGTAATGTGAGATTATTTATATCTTAAAATATAGCTAGTTGCTTTGTAGTAAAGTTATGTCATGGCATATTCAGCCACCCTTGTGACAAATATGGCATCCAGAACCATCTAATGAATATATCTCCCCCTCAGTTTACTTTGTCAAATTCATATATATAACTGCTATACTTTTTATCCGATTTTCGGATAAAAACGGATATATTTTAACGTGGAGATATAATTAATGTATAATCATATACATTAATGTTTGATATAATCATATACATTAATGTTTGATATAATCATACAACTTGTAACATTATCTGAATTGAACCATTTGTTGAAAATATTCTAACTACGTGAAAATGTAATACTTTTAATATTGTCATATAAATATGTTGTAATTTTCTATAAATCCTCTAACCAAAGTGTTGGTTTAAATTAAATTATGTTGCCGGAGGCTTAAAATGACAAAACAAAACGTTGTTATTACTAAAATCTACCTGTACATTAATATGTGTACAAAAATGGATATTAAAAAAAATCTATTAAAAATAACTATAACGTAAAGTTATTTCAATATTTACGTAAGCACATTTACTATGGGTAGGTATGTACCTCCCTACGTAATTTTAAGTCATATTTTGTTTCCTAATTATGAAACTATCTATAAACATTTCGCTTTGTATAAACATTTCTCGTGAAAATATTAACTGTCTTTCAATATTAATCATTTCCAGAATAGCAAGAGTGGTGGGTTTAAGAACGTAGTTAAAATAACCATAATTTTCTAGGTTAGGAATAGGGACAAGGCTAGACTCTCATGGTGTCCTTGGTAATTATGCAGATTTTAAGCGCGTTGACATTTCATCTCTGTTTATGCAAAATTTGACTAATTAAAGTCATCTGAGTCACTAATTTCCATCTGAGTCACGTTGCTTCTTGAAGGTCAACGCAAAGTTGAATGGTTGACCTTGAAGCTCAATATGGCAGATAGGATTGGGCTTTAGGTCAGTCAACCAGAATAGCTTCCTTCCAATAATTGTGATCAACGACAGTTTGCATGCGAATGCGTCATGGAAGGACGATTCATGCAAGTCAATGGGCAAGCGTGCCAGATTAACAAACTTTGATAGGAGGGAACCACTATCTATCGTATAAATCATAGACGGATAATAATAATTGTTAGACACGAAGGCCGCCCAGGCCAGCGAACCTAACCTACCGCAATAGCTGATATACAGGAGTTTTATTTTAAAGTAACGAGTCCTTGAAAACAACCTTGCTCGCTGTTGGCAACAACTCGTAAAAGTAAAAGTGATTTGGCAGAATTTCGTTAGATTTGCGTATGATGACCAAGAGTTGTTGGTTTTACAGGTTCTTTGCACTTTGCAATGAAGTTTAGCACCCGCGTTGAATATGTTTGCTTCGTATAAGAAACAACAATATCTCCAAGATTTTAGTATTCGTTATATAATGAAGATTCCAACTTATATCCTACCTTTATAATAGTTATAGTAAAAAATAATTTTGAATGTGCCATAATTTTATTAATAGGTTTTGTTAGCAAAAATTGTTGAATGCATTTATTTATTATAAATTTGTGAACATTTACTTCAATTGTGAAAACAAAATCATCACCAAAATCGCTTGGAACAATAATAAGTGAACTCTGAGCATTTTATGTAGAATTATTGTAAAGAATGAAAAGTTTGTTAATTATTTCGTTAATAAATATATTATTAAACATGTAATTTACTTTGTATTTTATAAATTGAATATTTATCCGTTTATTAACATTTTCGTACTACCAACTCATATTACGCGTAATTAAAGCAATAGCAAGTCGAGTTGATGGATTGTCGCGTGCTAGAGTGCAATGAAGCTCTCCTTAACTCCGAGAGGCGTCAACAACCTTCCCAACCTACCTTAACATGCACCTCATACGTCAAAATGGTAATGACCTTGGGGGCTATTCTATTTACAATGAGCGAATGGCGGCAGGGTGTGCGAATTAATTAGTTGGCCGTTCTATTCACACTACAAGTGTTCAAAAATCCACTTTATAACTTAATTACATAGAATATGATAACTCATCGGGTGGGCGTGCAGAGTCGATATGTAATTGAATTTGTAGCGTGACAGTTATATTGTACTGTTTAAAGAACTGCACTATTAATAAGAAATGAATGTAAATCACTGTATATTCTGAAGATTTAGTATGCATAATATTGTATATAAACACATGTTACGGCAAATAATTAATTAATTTAAAAAATGTTTTTAATGAAAACATTTATAAAATTTAGTTTTTTATGTATTTTCTATTTTGTTTAATTAAGTTTTACGTTACAAATACTATTTTAAAAATCCAAATTACTCACATTTTGAGAGAGTTTGTGCATATTTCTGATACCGCAAAGTGTAATAGATGTTTCGATAAAATTCAAAACTACAGAAAATAAAAGAGAGGTGGTGTTTTAAGGCGATATAAATAATTCACGAACAGTTTTACAATTTCATAACTTTCTTCCACAGAACAGTATATCGTCTTGTTTATTTATGAGAATGTTCGTCTAGATAGGTTTAAGAAACTGTCCAAAGTCTTAACTTTAAAATAAAGATGAAATATTTCGTAACCTTACTCTTTCGACTTGATTATATAGCAAAGATTTCAATTGTTATTGATTTTCATTAACAATACAACAATATTGTTTGTTATCTAAATTTTCGACGGTTTAGATTTTTTTAAATATAAAGAAAAGAACAAATTGAGTTCGATACAAGAAGGAAATATTCTGCATTCTCTAAAAAACAAATATTGATGTTTTTTTTATATATTTGTAAAAAAAAATGTATGCCTTTATATATATATTTATATTTTTGTTATATATTTTTAAATGGCCTCAATTTGTTGAACCCTTTACCGAAATCGTGGTTTCGAAATTTATTAGACTCGTGTGATATTAATATGCCCACTAAATTTCCATTAATTATGAATAGGGGCCCATCTATAACATAAGACTTTTGGTGCTTTAATCTCTCTAAAAAACTATCAAATAAGTGTTTTACAAATATAAAAATCTAGATATAGTTGAACTGAGATTCATGAATGGCAAGATTTTTTTTTTTTAAACGTCATTTGTAATAATGTAAAGTCTGAAATTACGGATGATGTGATCTACGGAAGAATTTAAGGACCTAAATAATGAACAAAAATAGATGAGAGATTCGCTGATGATTATAAGGATAGATGGGTAGCCAGTAATGTTTGCCACGTATATTTGAATAGCAAATCCTTGATTTCTCTTCTTTGTAGATTCATTCTTAAGGCGTGGCTACTAGACAGATGCAAGCCGTTACAAATGTAACTCATCTGTTTTGTGTCGTCCTTGTGAATAAAATTAAAGTTTTGTTTAAAATAAAGTGTCTGAAGATAAATGTATAGTGTAAGCAATATAACATACCTATCTTCAACAGAACACTTTATACTACAATATATTGCGTGCTGTTAAAAGCTAATATAACAGTCAAAATCAATAACTCAGTACTGTATATTCAATCCATTTATCGCTGTTTTAAACTAAGTACAGTATCTATATTATAATACTAGCGTGTTATTCAATTAAATTTACAGTTTGTTTTAATTTGTGAATAAACAAGATAAAAAAATAATCATTCTACAAACAAGATAAAATTTTTAAAATACCTTGCTTTAATTGCAGCTGAAAGTTTGCAAAGTGTTTTGCACTGCATTGCAACTTAGTGCTAACTTAAACCATAATACAGGGCAATGACTTCTTGCATAACCTTCCTACAGAGATAACAAATGAGTGTTCTCGTTTATTTAGAATTGTAAAAAAATTGATAAGTATTTTTACATTTTTTTATACATATCGTCATTTGCAGAAAACGGTACTGATAACGGCCGAGTGCCATTTGATTTATTGCATGGTTTTTTTTAGGTTGAAGATCACATCATACACTTTGCAATGTGACGTCTTAAAGAAATTTCCTGATAGTAATTGAAAAAAGTTTAGCAATACCCAAATACAATTCTATAAATTCTTTTTACAATCCAATATAACTTGTAATTAATAGGAAGGCAGTTGTAAGTTTTAAAAAAGAGTTGTTTGTCGTTTATAATGAAATGAAAATATTTTATAGATTTAGTTAACTCACTCAAATCGAGGCTTTTTATTTATAACCTAGAAAAAATCTATTCCTTTGATTTTATAACAAACTCACAACGTTATCAAATAGATTTTTCTTATTGTTTATATATATATATATATATATATATATATATATATATATATGTGTGTGTGTGTGTGTGTGTGTGTGTGTGCCTTACGGTTTAATATACAAGAAATTTCAAATGAGATTTAAATTTGTTTGAGTTTGTTAAATTTAAATTTTATTTACTTTACATTAAAATAACTGTTTGTTAAAAAATAATTAACAGATACAAAACATGAATAATTACAATATTTCCTTATGAAACATATTGTTTTAAAACACATCTGAAACTTTGGAATAGTGGTTGTTATTTATTAACGCGATAATAAATTATGTTATTTATTAACGCAATCAAAAATTATGTTATTTATTAACGCAATCAAAAAGTATCCTATTTATTAACGCAATCAAAAATAATTTAGCAAAACTATTTTTTGATTAGATTTTTAATTGAATTTCATTAATATAAAACCTGAATTTTTTGTTATATTTACTAATAATGTATGCTTTCTGTTAAGAAATGATGACAAATTAATAATCCCGATGTCGGATAATGTTTGTGGTTAAACGTTATGATGTAATGTTGGTGTGAGGATATTGCCCCGTTAGATAGTTACCAGTCACGATAGTGTGACTACTAACATTATTGAAGAAGTTACAATGTAGGTCAAGATCGGCATGATTTTATTTAGACATTATAGATCGGAACAAAACTTGCATCAGTTAATTAATTTCGTATCTCCACGAATTAGAGCAGCTATTTAATTTGCATCATATAATTGTGTAATCATAGCTCTTAATAGAGTTAAAATTATTTGTAATTTTGTAGGCTTTTTATTTTACAGAATCAATAGTATACTAATAAATATTATAATTTGTACGTTGCAGATAAAAAAAAAAGGTTTTTAACTTTATCAATAAAAATAAATCAAATTTATAAGATTGATTATTTTATTTGAATTCGTAATTTACAAACAATACGTTATACAATATACGAACATAATGTGTATTGATAATAACAGTTATATATTGCACATTTGAAGTGTCTAATAATATCATATTAAACAATCAAGAATATCATAAATTGTTTGGATGTAATTTATTTAATAATTTGACTAGATTGATTTATTGGTTCCAAGTTGATTGATTCAAATATTTTGATTTACAGTACTTATCTTTGAATTGTTTTGTTCGTAACATGACATCATAATTGTCAACGTACCAACTGACGAACATTTTTTTATATTTTTTTTATATATATAAAATAATCTTCACTCACATCAGCATAACGAGAATAATCTATATCAATTATATTTTTGGTTCTCCTGACAGTTATTATATTATTTACTGTTCAACTGAGTTTTGAGACAAACGAAATCCTCAAGAAATCCGGCCCACCTCAGGTAAACGTAAAGTAGCCTTCACAACTTGTAGGTAGGCAACACCTCTGACATTTCTGGGCACGCAGCCTACCTTACAGGCGACGAGCTTGTTTAATATGATGAAATTGCACAGAACTAACGTATTATTGTTAATTATTGCATTTGTATTGTAAATTTAAGTCATATGTTGTCTTAATTAATTACTCTATATGCTTATTTGTATAGTCCAGTTACTCGCTTCAGCATCACGCTTTATTATTCTTTTTATAATTTACTACAAGTCTACGTTATGATCAAAATTTAATTTTTTTTAAATTTTCGAATCTTAGTTTAAACCATTATTTCAACGAATCTCAGCAACCGAATACAGTTTTTGTGCTAAGATAATATTTTAGTTTTTTTTAAATGGTGATTGACTACAAGGTACCTAAATAGATTCAGTTTGCTTGATCGGGCTTGGCATAACTAACGTGTATTAATTATCGTTCAATATCCGACTATTCACTTATATTCAAAAATAGATGTCCCGTTTTAAACAGATTGATCTTAACTCAAAGTATTATTGTGTAAATCACACACACATGATTATAAAGTGAAATACCCGCTTATTCATTGTTCAGAATTAGAAAGTACTTGGACCTTTTAGAAAGCTGAAATTTTGTGTCAATAACCTTGTAAATCTATTAGTAAAATTAGATTGAAAATTACTAAACATACATTAACTATCTAAACTGTAGGAATTACACTCATTTCATGAAGTATAATGATATTCATACTAAAACAGCAATTAGGCACAGATTCGACAATTAGACATAGGTTCAACATGCTAAATGTCATTTCTGTCAAGAGTGACTCCCTACATCCTTGTTATTGTCATCAACATTATGCTTATTAACAGAGTGAAAGTTTAATTTGGTTTTAAATGCATAATACAGATACTTAGCTATAAAAGGGTGGTAATAGACTAGTAAGTGTTAAACAGCGATGGACGTTTTATCTCTTGTGGACAGTGGTTGGAAACTCAACTTAAAATATTTGATTTTAGACTGGTGAGTTTATTTTTTTTAAATAACATAGATTCATGATTTCACTTTGTTTTAAAAACGAACAAGCGGCAATTGGCAAACGAACGAAAATTGGCAATTAATTTTCAATTATGTGATTTTAAAAGGAGATGTGTAATGAAAACTAAATTAAACATAACAAAAAAAATACATAAATGTTTAAATCTATGGAACAAGTATTTTGTGTTGTGATTTGACATTTTAAGGATACAATGTTTCACCTTTAGTAAAAATTCAATCTAAAGAGTGTTTATCTGTACATATTTAAATTAGTCAACATGATTTAAAGTTTTGATTCTATCATATTTTTATATTTGGTCAGAAATGTCAAAGCGCTTTGTTTTTGTTTTTGTTTTAATGTTTTGATCAAAGGTAAAAAAAGACAATGTAAATACTACGAAACTTATACAGTAATTAAAATTTCATTATAGAGCCGACTAAAAACACTAACCTTAAAATCGTCAATTTTTAAAGTGTATAATACTTATAGTGTGAACCAAACGACCACGAAAGTAAATCATTTTAAAAAGTTTAAACAAATAATTTATGTTTTGAAAGTGTGTGGATTCCGTGATTTAGTTAACTTTCATTAAACCACTTAAACCAAATAGAATTAATTTTCAAATCACGTTACTTTACGAGACTGAACCAAACTCAGTTCACTTTTAAATGTGTACAGTACTATCATTTTTAAAAACTATCCAGAAAGTGGCGAAACATTCATGGTATCACTTTAAAATTTCAAACTAATCATAGTTGAATTGTCACTATAGAACTATAGCCCATATTAAAAAAGGCTTCCCACTTAGTAGTTAAAATTTAAAAGAGTGAATCATATTAAGTTAATTTTTGAATAGTTGATACTATACATTCTATTGTGTAACCAAACAGTGTAACTTCTATTGTAAGTTACTTTAAAATACTAAATCATATTAAGTTAATTTTTTAATAGTTGATACTATACATTCTATTGTGTAACCAAACAGTGTAACTTCTATTGTATGTTACTTTAAAAGACTTAATCATATTAAGTTAATTTTTGAATAGTTGATACTATACATTCTATCGTTTAACCAAACAGTGTAACTTCTATTGTAGGTTACTTTAAAGACTGAATCATATTAAGTTAATTTTTCAATAGTTGATACTATACATTCTATTGTGTAACCAAACAGTGTAACTTCTATTGTATGTTACTTTAAAAGACTTAATCATATTAAGTTAATTTTTGAATAGTTGATACTATACATTCTATCGTTTAACCAAACAGTGTAACTTCTATTGTAGGTTACTTTAAAGACTGAATCATATTAAGTTAATTTTTCAATAGTTGATACTATACATTCTATTGTGTAACCAAACAGTGTAACTTCTATTGTAGGTTACTTTAAAGACTGAATCATATTAAGTTAATTTTTCAATAGTTGATACTATACATTCTATCGTTTAACCAAACAGTGTAACTTCTATTGTAGGTTACTTTAAAGACTGAATCATATTAAGTTAATTTTTCAATAGTTGATACTATACATTCTATCGTTTAACCAAACAGTGTAACTTCTATTGTAGGTTACTTTAAAGACTGAATCATATTAAGTTAATTTTTCAATAGTTGATACTATACATTCTATCGTTTAACCAAACAGTGTAACTTCTATTGTAGGTTACTTTAAAGACTGAATCATATTAAGTTAATTTTTCAATAGTTGATACTATACATTCTATCGTTTAACCAAACAGTGTAACTTCTATTGTAGGTTACTTTAAAGACTGAATCATATTAAGTTAATTTTTCAATAGTTGATACTATACATTCTATTGTGTAACCAAACAGTGTAACTTCTATTGTATGTTACTTTAAAAGACTTAATCATATTAAGTTAATTTTTCAATAGTTGATACTATACATTCTATTGTGTAACCAAACAGTGTAACTTCTATTGTAGGTTACTTTAAAGACTGAATCATATTAAGTTAATTTTTCAATAGTTGATACTATACATTCTATCGTTTAACCAAACAGTGTAACTTCTATTGTAGGTTACTTTAAAGACTGAATCATATTAAGTTAATTTTTCAATAGTTGATACTATACATTCTATCGTGTAACCAAACATTGTAACTTCTATTGTAGGTTACTTTAAAGACTAAACCAAACACTGATAAAGCTTCCAGGTGGGTTAATTGAAATTGCTTCTGTGATAGTCACCGTTTTAGTTATAGGCTATTACAAAATTTGTGATATATGACAAATAAGATTTAATCTAAGTTGTCTTTTAAATGTTAGCTATTTAAAACTTTGCAAAACTTTTTAAATAAATCATCACAGAAGAACATTTAAAATTGTTGCCTCAATATAGGTACCGTTGTAATGTAGGTTGCTAAAATCTAAGTTTTTAATATACGTTGTCTTTTAAATGTTGGTTACTTTAAAATTCTGCAAAACTTGTTAAATTTTCACAGAAGATCTTTTAAATTTTAACTTCAATATAGCCGACGTTTTTATGTAGGTTACTAAAAAACTGCCCGCTTTTACTCTACTCCACATATTTAATGTAGTAACTTCAAGTTTTAACCAAACTATGTTCTATCTTGAATTTTAACGGTTCCCCTATTAGGCTATAAGTGGCCGTTTTAATGTAGAATATTAGAAAGATTCAACTTTTAATCTAAAGATAACTTTTTTTCAATTTAGGTAGCTTTAAAAGACAGAACCAAACGTTATTATACAAACACGGTGGGTCAATTTAAATTGCTCTCTAAATATAGTCGCCGTCGTTTTAATGTACGATACTAGAACTTTCTTTATCTCTATTTGGTTTTTTTCAACGTAGACAACAATAAAAGACAAACCCAAACATTGTGAAATGTTGAAAGTAGATAAATTTATATGTACCTTCAATTTAATTGCCCTTTTAATGTATGTTACTACAAAACAGCTTTCTAGTCGCGCTTGTAATATAGTCACATTTTCAATGTAGATCACATTAAAAGACTAAGCCAAACGTTGTTAAGCATCGCAGTTATTTTAAATTCTTCTCTTACTACATTCGCAATTTTAATGAAGGATACAACGAACAGATTGTGTATAATACAGTTACATTTTCACTGTAGGACACAATGAAAGGCTGATTAAAGTGTGTTTAATCTTCAAAGTAGAGCAATTAAATTGTTATCTTACTATAGTCGCAGTTTTATTGTAGGATACGAAAACCCCCTGCATATAATACAATTACACTTTACGAATATTCTGTCTTAAAAGACTGACCAAAAGTTAGTTAAACTTCACATTAAGTCCATCTAAATTGTTCCTTTATACAGTCGCCGTTGTAATGTGGGTTACTACCTTAAAAGACTGACCAAAAGTTATTTAAACTTCACATTAAGTCCATCTAAATTGTTCCTTTATATAGTCGCCGTTGTAATGTATGTTACTACCTTAAAAGACTGACCAAAAGTTAGTTAAAACTTCACATTAAGTGCATCTAAATTGTTCCTTTATATAGTGTCCGTTGTAATGTAGGTTACTACCTTAAAAGACTGACCAAAAGTTAGTTAAACTTTACATTAAGTGCATCTAAATTGTTCCTTTAATATAGTCTCCTTTGTAATGTATGTTACTACCTTAAAAGACTGGCCAAAAGTTAGTTAAATCTTCATTTAGTCGCATTTTAATAAAATTGTAGGGAACCTTAAAAAAGTGAACCAAATGTTGTTAAATCTTCAGAGTACATTAATTAAAAAAATTCTCTTACTATAGACTAACAGCTTACAGTTAATGGGAGTACCATTTTTTTTATAGCTATTTTAAAAGACTGAACCAAATGTTGTTCAATCTTCAAAGTGGGCCTATTTACAGTCATCTTTTAAAATAGTCAACGTTTTAATGTAATTTAGTACAAAACGGTCGCATTTTCATTATATGCTACCTTACAAGACTGAAGCAAATGTTGTTAAATCTTCAAACAATTTAATCTTAGTTGCTTCAAACCACCTTTTTTGTTGCATTTTTATTGTAACCACTTTAAAAGACTGAACCAAACGTTAAATCTTCAAAGTAGTTAATTTTAAATGACTCTTTGAGAAAAATCGGTTTTTCTCTTATTATAGTCACCGTTTTAGTTTAAGTTACTTACTCAACCAGCTCTTAAGTAGTTTTTCAATGTGGGTCACTTAAAAAACTCTTCTAATCGTTGTTAAATCGTTACAGTAGGTCAATTTACATAGCAGTTTTAATATAGTCGACTTTTTAATGTGAGTAACTATAAAGATCATCCATTTAAAGTTGTCACCTTTTCTTGTATAGGCCGTTTTTAAACATTAAACCAAACGTTGCTATATTTTTATAATAGATCAATTGAAATTATTCTATTAATATGGTTGACGATTGTTGGGAATATTAAAAAAAATATTCTGATTTTAATTAAGTCGTATTTTCAATATAAATCTTTTACAAGATAGAACTCCACATTGTTTAATCGTCACAGTTGACCAATTAAAAATAATGTCTTAATATTGTGGACGATTAATATAGGCCTAGGCCTATATGATACTAAAAACAGCTTTAATCTACGTGCGTTTAAGCCACTACTGAACTAATCGTTTTTAAATCTTTAAAGTAGGTCAATTTGAATTACTATAAACATCCTACTTTTAATTTAGTCACCTTTTGCGATATAGGTCTGTAACACATTGAAATCATTTTTATAAATCTTCACAATAGATCGATTTAAAGTGCTCTCTTATGATAGTTGTCATTTTAATGTGTGTTATTAAAAACTACCTACATTTAATTTAGTCGCCTTTTGCAATTTAAAAGACAAAACCGAACTTTTGTAAATCTTCACAATAGATTAATTTAAATTATCTCCCAATATAGTAGCCGATTTAATGTATAAAACCTAAAAACAGTCTGGGTAAATCCTGTTGCTTTTGCCATAAAGGTCAATTTAAAAGGCAAAACCAAACAGTTTTAAATCTTCACAATAGATTAATTAAAATCATTCTCCCAATATAGTCAACGGTTTAATGTACGTTACTAAAACAGTCTGGTTAAATCTTCTCGTTTTCCAAAACCGAACAGTGTGAAATGTTCACAGTAGTTCATTTTAAATTAAAACCCTTTATAATTGGCATTTTAATGTTTGCTATTAAAATCGCCCTGCTTTTGATCGGTTTGCTTTTTGTAATAAGTCAGTTTTAAAGACCAATCCAAACGTTAAATCTTCCCAGTAAGTCATCTTAATATCTTCTCTGAAAATAGTCGTCTCTTTAATTTAGCTTGCCTATAATGAGGTAGTTTTTTCGATATTGGTCAATATAAAAAGCTGAATCAAACTCTATGAAATCTTCAAAGTACAGTAAGTCCAGTTTTATTTTTTCAATATAGTTGTCATTGTAATGCAGGTTATTAAAAAGAACTTTCATTTTATACACATTTCACTTTTAAAAAAACAACCAAATACAGTTAAAACTTTAAGTTAAGTAATTTTAAATAATTAGTTCCTGAATATATTCGACATTTTAATGTATGTTACTAAAAACAGCTTTAAATCTCGTTTTTAATATATTTGTCATTAATAGACAGAACCAAACGTTGATAGAACTTCACTTAATATGTTCTTTTAATAAAGTCGACCATTTAATGTCTGCTACAATAAACAGTTTACTTTTATTATGGTCCCATTTTCAAACGCAGGTCACATTAAAAGATAGAACTAAACGTTATTTAATCTTCGTGCTAGATTATCTTAAATTGTTCTTCTTACACAGTCGCCGTTTTAATTATGATTACCAAATATTTTAATTAATTTTATAACTGTTTAATTAACACAATTATTAAAACATTTAAAATGTATATAAATTAAGTTAGTATTATTATTTTCATTGGTAGTAATTTTATAGGTTGCCTTTCATGAAGTTTTCTTTTAAATGTTGGACATTTAAAAGACTGCATCAAATATAAATGGTAGATCATTGTAAATCTTAATAAAGTTGACATCCTAAAGTATGTTATTAAAATCAGGCTGAGTTTAATCTAGTCGCTTTTTCCAATATATGCCACTTTGAAAGAAAAAAAAAAGATATATCTTTCGTAGTAAGTTTTTATTTATTTATTTAATTTTATTATTATGCAGGATTGGTTATTTACCAAAAACTGTTTGCCTTTAACGAAATTATTTATTAGATGTTTGTCACTATAAAAGATTACATTAAACGCTGTGTTGTCACTTTAGTCTAGGTTACTAAAAACAGCCTGTTTTTAATGTAGTCAACTTGTCAATGTAGGTCATTTTAAAAGACAGAACCAAAAGTTGTTAGTCTTCATAGTAGGTCAATTTAAATGTTCCTGTAATAGGCGCGGATTAATTTAGGTTAGTAAAAACGATCATGTCCTCAATAAAGTCTTTATTTAATGTAAGGAATTTTTTATAAAATTGAACCAAAACGTTGTTAATCTTCACAGTAGGTCAATTTAAATATTCCTGTAATATAGTCACGGTTTAATTTAGGTAAGTAAAAACGATCATGTCCTCAATAAAGTATTTTTTATAAAATTGAACCAAAACGTTGTTAATCTTCACAGTAGGTCAATTTAAATATTCCTGTAATATAGTCGCGGTTTAATTTAGGTTAGTAAAAACAATCATGTCCTCAAAAAGTTTTTCTTTTTAATGTAAGGTATTTTTTATAAAATTGAACCAAAACGTTGTTAATCTTCACAGTAGGTCAATTTAAATATCCCGTAATATAGTCGCGGTTTAATTTAGGTTAGTAAAAACGATCATGTCCTCAAAAAGTTTTTCTTTTTAATGTAAGGTATTTTTTATAAAATTGAACCAAAACGTTGTTAATCTTCACAGTAGGTCAATTTAAATATTCCCGTAATATAGTCGCGGTTTATTTTAGGTAAGTAAAAACGATCATGTCCTCAAAAAGTTTTTTTTTTTTTAATGTAAGGTATTTTTTATAAAATTGAACCAAAACGTTGTTAATCTTCACAGTAGGTCAATTTAAATATTCCCGTAATATAGTCGCGGTTTATTTTAGGTTAGTAAAAACGATCATGTCCTCAATAATTTTTTTTTTTTTTTTTAATGTAATGTTTTTTTATAAAACTGACTCAAAATGTTGTTAAATCACATAACTTTGGTGCGAGTTGCCAAAACCAGGTTATTTTTTATTTAGTCTATTATCAAAAGTCGAACAATTTTTAATATAGGCGACTGAATCATAATTCACTAATTTTGTCGCCTGTTTGATGTATGTACCTTTATGTAGACTGCTTTTAAAGTTGGCTTACTCTGCTCCTAATGTAACTCTCTTTTTATTTAAATAATTTAAAAATAACAGCTTCTTTTAGATAGTTAACTTTTTAATCCATATTGCTGCAACAAACCGTCATCAATACAAGTATCTTTTTTATGTATGCCACTTAAAAACAGCATCCTTTATTGTAGAGCAATTGTCAATGTTTTTCGCTTTAAAAATCGGTACCCGATTGTAGATAACTTTAAATTCCTGCCCCTAATAACTACATGTTTAATGTAGATCACCTTGAACAGCTGCTCTTAATACAGTCGTCTTTTCAACGAAGATCACTTCAAAGTGGTGAACCAAATGTTTTATAATTTTTAATTAAAATCGTTACAAAGTTTGTCCAAATGTATTCAATTTGTTTCATAAGTTTTAACAACTGCCCATATTGAAACTAGTTTTCAATTGTTATCACTTTAAAAAACTGAAACTTTGTAAACGAATTTTCACTCTATGCTATTTTAATCATGCACTGTGCAAAACATAGTCATCTTCTCAATGTGGAATAGTTGAAAATGCTGACTTAAAACACAGTTTATATATACGGATTATGAAATAGGCCACCGTATCTACATTTCAACATTTCAACAGAACAAATTTGGTTGAAGTTTTGATAAAGTTAATTTAATTAGATTTGAATACTTCACGATACGAATACAAACAGAAATGTTAAACGTAATTTTAAATGGATTTAACTTCACTAAACGTATTTGATTTTCAAAGACCCATTCTAAACGTAGCTGGTTTTAACACTAAATTTAAATCGTCAAATATAAAATTTAACCAAACTCATTCGACTTTTGATTAACTTACATGTTACATTAATTTAACCTAACACCATTGATTTTATAATAATAAAAACAAGAAGTTGTTTTTCAGTGACGTGAAATTTAAAGTATTCTGGATAGGCCCTTGTAACCAAAACCGTCAACCAAGTTTACGCTTGTTACTAACATCTAAAAAAACATGTAGAGCAAACGCAAGATGCTCTCACCGTTAGAATTGTATCCAAATATTGAATCTTTCCAAACAAAATATTACTCAGATGTCGATGATAGGATAGCATTATAAAGTAATTATACATTATTCAATGTGGATCATTTTAAAATACCTAGATCTACCTTAGTTGACTAATGCAACTTCGTTAAATAAAAAGACCTATGACAAATTTAGTTTGTTTTACGATATCGGTTAGAGGTAATGGTTATCCGTCAAATTGTCTTTCTAAATTCTTAATGACATCTAGTTAATTACTCCCATATTAACTAAACAAGAATTTATCTGCATATTTAGGGATTGCGAGTGGAATTTAGCAAATTAAACATGTTACCATTTGTATGAGTTCTGCTCACAGTTCAGTTCTTGTTTTTTAATAGTTTTTTCTTATCTTTTTGTTGACGATCGTTTCGCCTATTGAATAGTCACCAAAAAGAAAAAAAAACCATTAAGGAACAAGAACTGGACTGTGAGCAGAACTCATACAAAAGGTAACTACATTTATAATTCCCAGTCCATAAGTCAAAAACAAAACATTACAAATTAAACACCTGTTTTTCACCAAAAACTGTCGCACACAGTTTGTTAAAGTTTGTCTACTGAAATCCCATAGTATTTTTGTAAACATTATTTGTTATTACTTAGTTATTAGTTGTCATAATTAGAGACGGTTTTAAATAAGAAAATTAAACCCTGGCAAATCTTAAAAAACTGATAATTTTTTAATCCATCTGTAAAAGTGCACATGTATATGAACGGAGAGAGTAATTTTCTACTATAATCCAGAGAGATGCTTCTAGAAACAAAGTTTCACGTAGTTACAAGGAACCAGTCTGACTATATCCTTACAAGGAAGTTTCCTGTTTAACTAGGCTATGCATATCAATAGCGTAAACAAGTCATTAGAGACACGGGATCTTTAGTCGATCAATTACACAAACATGTGATCATGCTTGACGTTCAGCACGCACATTGTCGTGTATGTGTGTCATGAGCTTTGAAACAACTAAGTGAAGCTCTATTCAATAGTATTAGAGCAATAAACAAATGTAGCCTATTGGGTTACAAATTTATATTAAGTTCTTCAAAGTAAGCATTCAATTGAGATAGAAAGTTGTGTTTGGTACAGAACTCGTGCTTATTGTTTGAGAATGTCAACTAAAAAACTTGCTTGAAAGATGACTAAAGGCACAAGTCATGAATGTGCGTATATCGTAGCCACAAATGTTTTTCGTTTATTCTTTACATTAATACAGATATAGGTATGGCAGGTCCTAATGGGTTTTGCTATCCAAAATGGTTGTATTATTCTACATGGAAAACTGAATATGCCCTATGGAGATTAATGAAAATACTTTGTAAAAACTTTAAAATTTCGAGGACGACAAAAATCTCTATCATATTCGGAAGCGTCTCTCTACAATTCACGGATCTTGCACAGTTTTTTATTAATCTTAGGTGGACTTTACACAATTGATTTAAAAATCCGTTATTTATTCCCATAACAAACATATTGGGGTTTAAGGGTGAAAAACTTTAAGGACATCATCACCTTGAAGAAAAAGAGCATAACATAAGAGACATCTAATCCTCGAATACTATAATAGTGTGAGGTCGGAAGAGAACAAGAGTTGGTCATAAAAGATTTGATACGAATGGTGAGAGGGATCAACCCAAGACTAGAAGAAGAAAATTTAGTATCATCAGTAAAGCGTTGAATTTAATATAAAGCGTGTAATTTGAATATCACAGGTTTATATCTCGGTTAGGTCACAGGTTTGTCCCCCCCCTATACATTTTTATTTTTGATGAGTATTCCCCCCCCCCCTAATTTATCTCCTTCTGTAAAACTGTATCTCTATGATTACTGAGACCCTGAACAAATATTTAGCACCAACTTTCTTGTTTTTTGTCTAGAAACATTTCGTAACCATTTTTTAAATTACTATACTGCTATTTTATGTTTATGTTGACAACAAAATAATTTAAAACAGAATTTATCTTGTTTTTAAATTGTAATATGATTTTGTAGAATATTAAATGTACATGTTTCAACAGGACGAAATATGTAGATAATATTTATTGAAATGAGTAAGTTGAATGGTCAACAATTAAAATTTATAACGAGACATAAACACATTAGATATTAAATTGATTGTTTTTACTTATTCGCATTGTTTGTATTTAGTACGTGAATGCTATTGCACGGACTTGCATGATACACATGTTATGTGTTGCACATACTGTTGATGTTGCATTATTTATAAGTATGTTTACATTGTACAAACAAAATCTCTTCGTTATTTCTCGAAGAGAAGATAAACATTTAACCTTCTTAATTGGTACCGTGGGGGAAAGGGAAGTGATAGGTAAGCTATATAAACGGTCCTACATTTCGTACCCCTTTAAACACATTGCTCTTAAAAAAAACAAATTAACAAAGAAAAACTGTTGTGTAGACTATATCTAAACAACATACTAAAACTCTTATTGATGGTGTCGTAGCGGACGTTTGGGCTAATAAATTGACTCAACCTAATTCTGTAGTTGCCGAAAAATCCATCTACAAACATACACTCGCTTTCAATCAATTCTTCTTTCAATAAACACTGTTAACTGCGAAGTAAAGCAATGGCAGACGTTGTAAGAACAACGAAATGGCAGAATGATAGGGTCATTGACCGATCTCCCCTCTCTACCCCCACTCGAACACTCAAGGATTCGGGTCAAGGTCTTGTGTTTCTGTGATTGTTTTGGTCACAGAGAAATCGCCCAGACATTTTATTCTTTGTTCGATTTTCGTCTCCCTTCCCCCTACCCCTTTGGGTCAATGTACTCCGTTACACAACTGGAGTATTATTAACACTACACACTATAATTGGTAGATTATTCTATTACTCCGCACGTAGGTCTGGTGCTAACAACGGGCTTCACTCACTGCTCCAGTTTCTCTACTGCAATATGATATCCAGCTGGTGGGCTAGGCCTACTTGCAGTCGTGTCAGTGTGACATTTTAAACGAATTATTTAGAATAGAAAACGTAAGAATTAATAACAATTACGTTAAAAGGTGAATAAAGATATCAAAAGGATAATAATTATAAAATATAATTAGTGCATTATTGGTTTTAAAACATGAATCTTCAGGGTCAAGTAAGATAAGTTTTTTTTAATGAAATTTTAATATAGAAAATATGAGTTTATCACTAACTTGTTTATTTAATAGGTGGAATGGAAAGGTAATTAATTCCTAATTTATAGTGAGAAAAATATATCAAGTTATTAAAATTTCTACTTACTAATCTACCTATAAATATTTGAACATCAAACAGTTTATCCAAAGAACATTTCACATTTTGACTCTCAAATATTCTTATCTACAAATAATCTGACTTACAGATATTCTGATTTTAAAAATATCCTACTTACGAATGTTTACCTTCAAATATTTCGAACTACAAATTCCTACCTACGATGATTTCGAGGTAATATTAAAATCTTCAAATATTTTGAACTACAAATTCCGAACTAAGTACATTTAACATATTAATATTAGAATAAGGGTACGCTCATTCTAAATACTAATAATTCACCTATTTATGAATATTTGACATACTATTATCCGACCTGCTATAATCCGACTTTCAAATATTCCCAAAGTAGTAAAATTACCCAGTTAAACATAAACATACTCAAACATTACGAACGTTGTTTTTACTAACATCCAACTTTCAAACTCAGACCTTCAAATAATCTCACCTACCAACATCCAATGATACGAATTTTCTAACCTATGAATATTTTAAAATTTTGAACATTCCTTGAAAAATAGTTAATTCGAAATTATTCTTTACTCACAACCTCTTTCGTTTGTAATATTAATTTAAATGCTGGTAGGTATTCTTCCACCTGAAGGCTTATACTAACACATAGCACCGGTACATATTAAACACAGTATTGAATACGCAAATGTCTGGTTGCGTCATACAATACACAATTAATTATTACGTAATTCAACCTATGAACTCACAAACTCTTTAGTTTTAAATCTTTCATAATAACTTCTAATGAGACCCGTTGAGAAACATTCTTGGCTCCACATCTTTTGATGCCTATACATAAAAGTATTTATAGTTTTGTTGTAGTTTATAAAGATGATACGATTAATTAGTGTACAAAATGTCGTAGTAGACACTTTATCGTGCAGTACGTTTTGTAGTACAATAGACTAAACAATGTGGATTGCAGTAGTAGTTTGTGTTATGTCGCAGTTTTGCAAAGTTTGCAAAACACTTCTTACAATAAGTGCTTCAGTCGAGTCGAGTCACATGTGTTTACAAATTGCCTTCTTCAGCTGTTTATCAGAAACTGTAGATCGAAATCTTGAACTGTTTCCAATTCTCTAGAATTTCTTAAGTTCATTACGTAATATAGCTGACCCAAACTGTAGTAACTAATAATTGAACAATAAATTGCAACGTTTTAGATTTCTTCTTTTTAAACGTTCCTACTATATACTTTTGTAGGAATGGTATAGTCTGGTTAGGTGGAGTCATCGAACAAGATCTTTTTTTTGGGGGTTGACGGATATGTTTAGGATGGACAGGGCATGTACGTGGGGTTAGCGAAAACATATAAACCTACCGGTTCTTGTAGCTGATAAACTTACAAGGCTCTCAACTTGCTCTTCCAGTTGGTTTTCATGTTGTTAATATGCGCAAAAAGTGTAGAAAACTTAATATAGTTGTTTTATCCTCCATCCATATGACATACCATATATTTTTTAGAATGCTATTTTTTCCTATGTGAGAAATAAAAGAGTACATCCGCTTTATTATGAAATTTTAGGATAAATCGGAGTCACGAAGTAATGTATTTTATAATTTATTAGTGGGAAAACTCGTTAACAAAAAATATTAGGTTACTATAACACGTAAATCTATATAAATAAAACTTGAAGTAAATTTGTGTTTGTAGACAGAGAGTCTGTAAATTTGTGTAATCATTTCTTAAATGACAGAACCTACGTATTTGAAATTTGGCACTTATATTATCTGTAGCCAGAAGGTTGTAACATACCTTTAAATTTCAAAATGTCATTCCGGGGCTCAGAAAAATATCATATTAAATATGGTAACATCATATCATTATAGGAAACTGAGTACCATAGCAACCAGTAAAACAAAAATATAAAAAACTGATTCAGATGGTCTGATCAGATTTTTATTTATTTGAGGTTATGGAATAAAGCCATGTCTGTGAATTATTACATTTTATTTCAGGTTTAGGCATACACAACCAAATGTAAAACTGTCATAGTCTAAAGCGTTTATTTCAGTGAAATAAGTGGGGTATGGAAATACCGCGTGTGCGTGTGTTAGAGAGAGAGGGGGGGGGTTACCCTCATGTTGTAATTATTCCTACTACCAAGTAACTCTTAGTTTTACCATGAACGCGTTCGGTAGCCTTACCAAAAAGGTCTTGTGAGTTAACCCCCACGCTACCATTTGTGTTTATAAATTAAAAATATAATCTTGTTGATATTTGACAAATCTTTTCTTTTTTTAATTGATAACATTGTAACTTTCGTTTTCCTTTGATAGTGTGACACAGCCGCATGTAACACATAACAAAGACAAGAAGATTATTTCACTTAAACTACAAGCCTACATTTGTAAACCCCTCTTCTTTTCATTGGATCTAAACAGATGACTAAAATGGTATCCGAGAGAAAGCTGGTTTAACCGTAAATGCATTCACGTAGAGACTTGTTTACCTTGTTTACTTTCTGTTTACTTGTTTCTTCTTCTTCTTCTTCTTCTTTAAATGAGGGGATCTTATCACGGAAGCGAAGAGTCTTTCGTTAGCTCCGAATTTTGTGTTCTCCACAGACAACTTCTTTCTTAAAGTGGTTTGACTAAAAGTCGTAATGTCATAAATGTAATGTTGTTATCAAGATAGAATTGAAAAATTGATCTGTCTCATTTTAGTTTGAAGGATCATTAGTCTGACCTACGTAAATAATCAAACATTTTCCCGATTTCGTTACAATCGTGACGTACCGATATTTAGGTTAGGTTAGGTGGGATCAGAAAAATAAACTTTACTTGTAAAAATAATAATCAAAAGGATTTGATGTTACAAATCTTCCCTCTATAAACTTCGTAATCAGGCTGGGTTTTATGTTTCTCAAGCAAGTATTTAGGAATATATATATAATTTATAATAATTTTAATCATTAACTGCAACTTCTTATTCTGAGTATTTATTGCATTCATTAAAAAATTCACGTCATTACTATGAATATCAATAAATAAAACCCAAACAAAATTAGAAACAATATGACTTCACCAGCGAGAGGGAGAGAGAGAGAAAAAGCTTTCAAAAACACAAAGTTGAAAGAAACACATTTCTTCAACTACTGTTATAAATTTACGCCAAGTTAAGTTTAAAAAGAAATGAAAGAAACTTGGATCCAGCCGAAATCAATTTACTTTTTGTTTCTCGAGGGAACCATTTTGTCATTGGTGGTCTTCTTTCTTATTTATTTCTTTCTTCGGTTAATACGTATTTCTTAACTCATTATTAATACGTTTTAGAATTATTATCATTTTCTCTTGATCTCCAAAAAAATCCTTTCGTTCTCCTTCTTTCTTTTTAATAGACTATATTACTCTACATTACTTATTTAACCTTATTCTTTATTTAATTTACAATTATAACATTTCCCATTCAACACATCATCATCACTAACAAGAGTAGAATTTCAGTAGTAATAATTCCCTCGTAGCATAATATGAAAATCTCGTTTATCTACAATTTTGAGAAAATTAAATAAGAAATAAGCTACGCAAAATAATCTAACCTCAAATTTGATATGCCTTAAAAAAACCCCATTTTCCTTGGACACATTATCTTATGTGTTGATGTAAACCATTGAAACATTGATAAGATGAAGAAACGACAGAAAGTAAATGCCTAGTAAACCGACCACGTAAATGCTGAATGATATTAAATCCTCGACAAATATTACGTCTTTATCAAACCACCAAATGAATGAAAACACAATTTTCCACAAAAAAAAACACTATTTGTACAGACGACGTTTCAATTACTAAGTCATCATCCTCAGCTGTTACATTCACACAAACCCTTGACACTGGACTACGACTGGCAAAGCGAAAACCTCACACAGATATCAAGAGGAAGCAGTTAGGCCATGACTTTTCAAAGCCATTACGATACATCAACATTAATATAATGCGACATGTGCAATGCCTTAATCAGATATACAACTTTAATTATTACTCACACACTTATCATATTAATCATAAATGAAATTGTTAACCTCCCAAAAACACACACACACACACACAAGCACAATAAAAAATATATAGGCCTTATATAGAACCATATAAAACTAATAAAGAAATATTCATACATACAGACACACACAAAATAGAAAACACAAACAAAACCAAAAACAAAACATAGTAAAAGAAAAGTTTAGGTTGATAAGTTATATAGATTTTGTATTGTGAAGGCATTGTGTTGAATATATTGTGAAGGCATTGGACTAGAGAGCGTGGACAAACTGTTTCCTCTATCTGTGCGAGGCTTTTTAGCTTTGCCAGTCAGAGTCCAGTGTCAATAGAGTTTGTGTGTACTGTATGTTACAACTGAGGACGATGACGACAGTATTATCGATTAACCTGCAATGTTATCGATAGGGCCGATCTATGGTGTTGTATAGGCTACTAAAACGGCTTATTAGTAAAAGGAAATATACATTAAGTCTATCATGAAAATGGTAGGTGGCACTGAGTCATCATCGAATTTGAAGTTTCCTTCAACATCAAATGTTATTTGGAGCCGACTCATAGTCTGTGTATAAAATGGTTGAATGGTCTCAGTAAAATGTTTGTTTATTTTATGGATAGCATTGAGTCATTGTCAAATTTTAGTTTCCTTAAGCTTCCAATGTTATCGGTGGAGCACATCGCGGTTGAATAATTTGTTAAGAATTGCTGTTAATTCGGTCATATGTGTATTGAATGACATTGAACCTATTCCAATTGTGAGGACTCATATCTTCAACACTATCGATGAAGTTGATCCTTGGTGCGATGGTACAGTAACGTGGTTGATCAGTCTGACCATAATTATTGTTGTTAGACCACATAGGTGGTTGATGGCATTGAGCCTAAAATGACATTGTGGGATGTCATTGTCCAATTTTGAGGACTCTATAGAGTCTCCAAGGTTATCGATAAAGTTGATCTCTATAGGTTCAAAAATTATTTCAATCTATGATGATACTAATATGTCTATGTTGCTTAAATCTATATTTCGTTAGTCCTCTGATCTCTTAATATTTTACAACACAGAACGTCCGTGTAAAGACATCACGTTGAAACAATTTTGATATATTTTTTTTAAACTTAAAACCGTTCATTACCTTAGAACGTTTCACTTTACAAGCTCACACGCATATAGTTAGTTGCGTGTAAGTATTAGTCTATTATTTTAAGTAAACAACAATTTGTTACTACTTTAACTAATAACTTCGTTGTATAAAAAACATTTCTTCAACATCACGCGACAAAAATTTTTGTCACGTAATTATATGTAATTATAAGACACAGCAATTTCTCGTTGGTCGACACTAATTACAATTTATCACATGTTATAATTAGAAGTCGTATCTCGGAGTAGAATTTAGGTTTCTCGAGTTACTAATGAATAATAGACACACAAACTAAATGTCTATTTGGCGAGTTAGCAAATTACGTCTTAGTTAAGAAGATTTATTACACACAAACAGCTGAGATAGAAGCCACAACAAAAATATTTCTTTTTATTTATTATGTTCTTTTAAAGAAGAACACCACATTTTCCCCACACAATCATTTAAACGTGGTGCGCATGTGTAGTTGTAAATTTTGTTATTTATGTTAATACTAATGGCAATAATAGTCTATGATTAAGAAACATACTTTCATTATAACATTTTCAAATTATATACTTTTGTGAATTATAAATTTCCTTGAAGATATATAATTTCCTTTGAATAAATGGTAAAGAATTCGTTCAATGTAAATTTTCTAAATGAAAATGACCAATCAAAGGTTTATGTTCTATTTAAACGCTTTAGCTCTCTTACAGGATAACTTATAGTACAGTAAACCCTAGCCTGGATCTACACCTTAGAAAGTTGGTCTCTCTTAACCAACTCTTGTTCTCTTCCGACCTTGTCGCTATTAACGTATTCTAGGTTTCTATGTATTTATTTGTTAAAGTGGGTTTTCATCTATAAACTACAAACTATTTTTTTTTTTAAATTAAGAGCCTGCTATATTTATACAATTTTAAACTTTTGTGGGGCAAGTTTTCTCAATCCACCACAAAAAATTCATCTGTAGGCCTAATGGATTTTGGGGACAAAGAAATAAGAAATGTTTAATTAATTTACTTGCTAGATTTAAAGTGTTAAACAAAACCCATAAAGATAAAACAATTTCGCCATCAACTTTAGATTAGATTTTAGCGTTTAGGAAGAAAATATTTCGTAAGATAATTAAGTTAAATACATGCGTTATATATAAGGTATATTTCCTTGTTAAGGTAATCTGTAACTCATTGCTAATTTATTTCTCTAAATGTTTTATAGAGTTTTTGTGGAGTTTTATTATCCTTACTCAACTTGCTCATTTACCCAGTTTATGTTTTAGGCCTATGAGGAAAGTTTGATAATAAAAACAAAATAAAAATGTTTTTATCTGCACGTTTAAGGTTCGGAGCAACCGGAATAAATGATTTTTGACATTCTGTCTGTCGTCGTCTGTACGATATCCGCCCCAAAAATTAAATCCCCCCCCAAACTTGTTAGTTTGGTCTCTTAAATATCGAAACTAATTGATATTGTACAATGGGAGCGATTAAAAATAGTTTTTGTTTCTATTGTTTGTATAATTTTACCTACAATTCACTAAATTAGGTCAATCTATAGATTTTAATTCTACTTGTAATGATACCTTCTTCAACTGCAAGCGATGAAATCTACTTAAGTTACTCGTTAAACAGTTTTTGAACCCTATTAAAATTTGTTATTCGTTGTAGTAACTTTTATGAACGTATCGAGCGGAGGTTTTTTTTCACATAAATCAGTTGGAGCTTACAAGAGAAACGAGCTGGGGCTTTTTATAATTAGAGACAGTTTCGAACTCGACCCCGTACCTAATTTAGTAGACTTGTCTAAGGGTTGGGATCTATTGTATAAGTAGGTTAGTACCACGATGGCGTCCTTCGAATAATTTAATTTGATTTTAACATTTAACATATTATTTATTACCCTAATTTATTTTACCATAGCAATAACTAACAAAAAAAATGTTTTTTCTGAAATCTATTGCAACAATGATGTAATGACTTGCTTACATCAGTCGGAGATTGTGTATTCCGAGCAAAGATTTGGTTGTAATTTTGTTTTTTGTATTTTATTTAAAAATTACAATTACGAGTCATACTTTACTTGAGAGAAGTCACATATGCTCTTGTTTAGATAAAAATAAAGGCAAATGCCTACAGTGGTGAAAGTTGGCAGAGTTTCTCTATGTAAATGTCCGTTGAGGGCAATGGCCTTGCTCGAGCATGCGCAGACGTTAGGGCAACGACCTGGCCTAGTTCTCTCCGGCATTTCGGCAGATTATGTGTTTGTGTGGCACTGGCACTAGCTGCCTAGCTCGATCAGCCAAACCCTGTCATATCTGTAACACCTTCGCGCCAACATCTCTCACTCTCTACATTTAAATTAAATCGTACAAATCCTCTCTACAATGTCATTCTGTCCGAAAATATTTAACATTTTAATAATTTTTGTATACATATTCATTTGAATTGTTAATTTAATAAAAAAATTAACTATACACATTTAAAAATAATTGTTTTTATAAATTTATGATGATTGGTTCATTTACTAACTACATAAAAATTACTAAAAATTGCAAAATAAAACATAATTTTCCGTTTTAAACTAATTAATAATTTGACGTTTATAAACAACAAAACACTATCATATAACCTTCGATATCCATGTAACTTTCAAAACAAACATGTTTGTGAACTAATAAACTATTTCTGTGGATTTTTCCTCTTTTTACTAAATACTAGGTGACGATAAATTATACATATTTTGAAGTTTTCAAATTTGTTGGGATTTATTTTTAATCAATTTGTTAATTAATGATCTTATTAATAATCAAATAGGCTTTTTATTTCATCTCAGTTTATTTAATTTAATATAAATCAGATAAATTTCTAAGGTGTTCATTTATATGCTATTGTGGAAACTACAAAATCTTTAAAACGAGTTAATAAATGTTTTTAAAACACTATCAATTTCGTTTTTTCATTTGTGTATTTTAAACCAATTGACTAATGTTAACTTTTACTTTTACAAATAACATTATTAAATTCTCATATTAATATATTAAAAATTAATGAACGAAGGCAATACAATTTATACAGTTCAATGTTTTAGATCATTGTTTTCAAACTGTGTAAGCGTAAGAGTAAAGACAATACTGTTTTACTTTTTCTTTCAAAATGATATTTCATCTGTTAAGTTAATACTTGTTAATAAGTAGTTCAATGAATACCTAATTAGAAGAAAGATTACAGTAGAAGGGACCTCGTAAATCAGTTGGAACGTAATTTTTCTAGGGTTACGGTCGGTTGTCACAGAACTAGGTGATGAGGTGAACGACCGCAGCGGCCTTGAGAGGCATTTCCTCCGCTGCTGTGTTTTACGAGTCATACTCATGATTAAGCTGACAAACTGAGCCAATCAATTCAAGATAACAGACCTCCTTTCTTCTTCTACACAAATGCATTTTGAACATTATTTGCTCTTTACTATTACGTAATAATAAGTCTTCTGTTCGCGCCAAATTTTTGACATCGACATTTCAATACTTTTCAACGTTTTAATCTCATTGCAACTCATTTGTTGTCTATCTGTTTGGGATTTTTTTTACGGATTGTCTCAAAACGGATGCTGCGATTTACTTAAAATTTTGAAGTTTTGCATATGAATGCTTGAAAAGTGATCGTTCTGTTTTAGCTTTAAAAAAGGTACCTAGTCTATATCTGACTGTTTGCGCGTGTTAGGGTTACCACTAATTAGATTATCTAAATGTGTGGACTGAAAATAGAGATTTGGCTTAAATTAATAAAAATGTTTTTAAAAACAACAACTCGTATCTGAATCTTGTATCTCTGTATTTTAATTTCAGTTTTCTTTCGTAAGTATTGGAAAATCCTCATCAAATTTCGATGCTCACATCAAATATTATGGTTAGGTCTACTTTCAAATTTAAAACCTATTTTTTACCTGTAGTAAATAGTTACTTAATGTTTTTTTAAACCCTAAAAGTCTTGTAGAGTTTTCATTCAATTTGTACCAAAATTTAATCATATTGTTTTTAGTATTTAATTATAGCCTAAGTACATTTTAGTACATAAGCTTTAACCACTGTAATTCAAACGTTAAAATTAAATTACAGGTAGTATTTTAAGATTACAAATATTCCTACTTTATTAAAACATTATATCCAGAACATAAAGTTATGTCGACAATTCAGAAGATCGAGAAACCTGCTTATCTCCCTCTCTCTTTAAATTTGTTAATAGCTTATTAATTTAAACGACTCTAAAAGTAATTAGGGCAAATGGAGAAGTTCGTATAAGAACTAATAACCTAATAAAATTTAATTTTAAAAATAGTCTAGAGAAAGAGTAGAAGGCTTTCATATCCAATATAATTGTAAACAAGATGAGACCGTACGAACATAATACAATCATAACCACTTTCATGGGTTCGTGGGCAAAGGGCGCATAACGAGTATTTATCGAAAATAGCTCCTAACCCCACCCATTTCGTCTATACACACTTAATGGGAAGTAAAATAAGTGACAAATTTTATGGGACTTTAGGAATTTTGTATGTTTCCTCTATTTTTTAACTTTGTTAATCCAACCTTTGTTAAACAAAGCTCGGGGGAGGGGAGTAAGATATGCGAGGATCAAAATGTAATTTAGTCCCCATTTACGTCGAAATTTTACTTATGAACAAAAAAATTTGTATATAGTTAATTTCTACTTTTATACTATGGTTTCATTTTGCTGTATACTGTATACATTATGGTGTGTAAACATTACACACCATAATGTATACATTACATTACATTAATACATTACATTACATGTAATACATTACATTAATTAAAACAGTAGTTATGACACAATCTATAAGCTAGCCTTTGTACTTTTTTTATTGTTTATTCCTTTCAAAATTTAAATTACAACAATTCTACTTTATTTAATTTCAACATTTAGATATCGCACAACAGGTTTTAACTTTATGAATGGAGTCTGTTAAGTTATAGAAAAAATGTTACAAAATAAATAAATAATCAGCAATAGGTAACGTTAGTGTACAACTAAGTGAAGCTCGGCAGCCGATTGGTTCTGGGCAATGACCTGAGCACTGTACATCCCAACCACTTTCACTCTTCTTTAAACCTCGGAGGTAGGACGCTTGTCCTATACTTTACATCTACCAAACTGTTGTTTAACACAGTTTTCAATAAATTATTTTACATTTTTATTTCTGAAACACTTATCACTACGAATATCTTCATTTATACTCAAAATATAAATTATTAGTGATTTTCAAAGTTAATTTTATTACATTAACGTAATATTTCGTTGATGGGCTGATCATATAGAACGCGAATTTCTTTATTGTTATTTGAAGATCCGCTTTTTAACGACCTCGATCTTGATATCCATAGGCTGCACACAATGATTTGTTTAGACTATTGCATGATTTACAGATAATAAATAAAAATATACTTTCTTTGCATTTTTTGGCTTCAGTCTTTGTCTACATTAGAGAATACAGATATCTTTTTTATTTGTATATTATATTGCCTATAGAATTAATAGTAAATATAATACAATGATTAGATACATATTTATTATATACATGTAAATGAATTTGAACACTTAAAAATGTATTTTTGGGGTGATAATCGATACTCATTTGTCCCGTTCCCAACCTTGAGGGCAACAACAATAGCTACATTTCCAAAGGAAATCCGCTAGAAACAGTCACGGTCTGTGCACTTAAATACGTCATATTCGGCATTAAAACCCTTTAACGACTTACTTGTTCATGAAGGGAAAATATAGTGACATGAAAACATTTATAAATTCAGTTTCAATTAGAAACATCTGTTTTAAAGTTTTCTAAATAAAAAAGATTCTTTTATTTTATTTTATAAAATGATTACTTATCCATAATAACTTACAGAATACAATCCTTTCAAATGCTTTTGATAAAACTACTCTTTGCTAGTTGTTTACACTTATGAGTTAGCTCTATATAAAAATTTAAAAAATCGTGCCTGATATGAGATGGAAATAAAACATTCAGATATTAAAATCGGCAATGTACCGATAGTTTGCCCGAACTAGTCCCTTTGGATTCCAATGAAAGCATATTGATTACTACTCGAAAATTCCTAGTCGACAATTATCTGCGCTGCGCAGTAATGACATTTATATATCTCAACACTTTACCAAGGGATCTAGTTCTGATTTATGTGAAACACGTTTTGGTGGTCATTTAGTAAATGACAAAATTTTTTAATTATTGCTAAAATTATTTTACAAATACTTCTACTTTAACAGTAAATTCTATAAACTTGTTTCATTCAAACTTTTTTCAACGTACATTTATTTAATTTTTGTGATATATTTTGCAATGGCTATATATTTTCAACTCTCTCTCTCTCTCTCTCTCTCTCTCTCTCTCTCTCTCTCTCTCTCTCTCTCTCTCACTATATATATATATATATATATATAGTATAATGGTAAGAAAAATTGTAAGATTTTTGTGGTTTTATTCCATTTTGGTCACATTTTTTCAGAATGTCTGCAATTCTTAGTACTGTATGTGGTATATATAATATAGTCTATATATATATATATATATATTATATATATATATATATTCTGGATTAATTATATTTAAGCGTTTCCAAATACTAATAATACATTAAAAATATTATTGTATGGAAATTTAAGGTAAGCGATATTTTAAAAATCATAATTGTTGATTATGATCTAATTTTCGTGAAATTTGACCGTTAATAACCCAAAACCGTTTGGCAAATGTCAAGGAAAAGAAATTTTGTCTTGGAGCAATAGCCAAAAACAAAAATAAACACAGATGTTTTTATCTTTAGTAACGATTATATTTTATGTAAATAAGGATGATGAGAGAGGATGTGGTTGTGCAATATGTGTGCACGGTTAATTAGTTCATTTCAAGTCTTCTGAGTTGAATAGTTCTTTAGAATTACCTCTCTATAGAGCTACCTCAGTCTCTAAAATATCTCAATGTATTGTATTTCAATATTTTTTGTGGATTTTCCATTTTATATTGTACATTTTGAAGTTAGGTATGTAATTTAATTGCTTTTTTTAATGGTGGAAAACTACTTTTTTGTTTTTTAATATGTATGATTTAGTTAAAATTTAGAAAATTGAGATATTTAAATGATGACAGCGAAATTAAAAAATAAACAACTCAAAAACGATCACTCACAACAATGAATTTACCTCGTTCGGATACAGACTTTCAAAAGTTTTTTATAATTTTGAAAGTTACATGATTTACATACAATTTTATTTCGACCAGAAAAAAACAAAAAAATAACCGCCAAAAATATTATCTTCAAAATGTTGAATGTTTTCCTAGCTCGTGCGTTCTTTATTTGGACGCTGAGCTCACAATTTGTCATTACTTTGCATTTAATAAAACCAGAAGTATGTCATGATGACGGATGTGTACGATCCACAAGTGATAATTATTTGTTGATTAGACTTTCTAAAAAATGTTCAATATCATTAGCTTTAAATTTACATTTATAAACAGCACAGACAATCTACACATTCAAATGAATAACTTTACAGTTTTACAACTTCATTGAACACAAAACTTATAGAACAAAAATCATAAATGTATAACGAAAATATTGACAGCAACAAAAAAGTAGAGTTATTGCGATAAAATCAATGTTACCACTATATTAGAAACATTCTGCTTAAAACTAATGAACAGTGTTAATAATGATCTGGTAAAGTTTGAATTATTCTTTATTGTTTTGTATCTATAGATAACTATCTGAACACCCCTTGTAAACAATGTTTAATTTATTTTGTACATTACACATTCATAAACCTTATTATGAATGGTAATAATATTAAAATATTTATTAAGCACAATTCTTGCATAATTATATTGTACTAACGCACAGCACAACATTTAGAAGATAGTTGCTTATATTTATATTTCACAAGATCATGATCAGTTTAGTACTTAGCATTGCTATTACTATCCAACTTACAGACTCAGTGTTACTATTGAATATCTCTCTACTTAGTTCGATTTCTCAAATAATTTCGAAAGTTTTGATTGGAAACGTGTTTATTTTTACGGACAACAAACAGTTTCTAATCGTAGTTTCAACATATCTTTTGTTCCGTAACCGTTTTGCTATTTCCAAATATTAAACTCCCCTTTTCTGTGAAGAAATAATTTTACCGGCGTTCATTTTTACTTGAAATCATATCGATCAGTTAATAATTTTGTAATGAAAATAATATTTCTTTATGATGTTGATTATACGTATTCCAAGTGTCATATGTTGAAAATGCTCACCAGCGTCATAATTTAAAAAAATACTGATGCAGATATACTTTGCAAAATAAATGGAAAAATCAGTAGAGAAAGTTTGGCCATATTTTTTTTTTTTTTTTAAGTCTATAGTTCTGGAAGTAACGAATTTAATAAAATAGGAAAATCATTATTTTCATTTCTAAGTTATCTCCCATATTTCTTATGTGAGAAAAAACATTCACTGTGTAAAGGGTTTATATGCGTTTGCGGGATAATACAAACAACTTAAAATATCAGACTTTGTTGTTGACCAACGAAGAGAAAACAAAATAAGTGCTGCCGTTTAGGGTGAAGAGATGATACACCTGAGGTTATATTATGTGAAGGATATATTATCCTTAACGTCAAAACGTTAATAATTATAAAACGTTAAAATATATTAAAATAATTTCAAAACGTCTGTTTAAAGATACCGCGGTATAAGCGTACACATAATTCCCACCTACGTTTTCTTCTTTATATCAATTCCTTTACTATTTAATGTCTTCAGATCTTTTGTTTGATATCTAGTTTGGTTTCATGCTCCAAGTACATAAGAAAGCAAAGACCAACAATTGCTCTTTAACTAAATATCGCCATAGAAAGGTCGATACAAATTGCGCCTACCTTTAATTACGTTCCCTTCTCTTGCTAAATTGCTACCTGAGGCGGAGGATTATATAGTTATCAAAGCTACTGGCGTCCAAACTGTTCACTGGCCTTAATTACTTAGTTATTTCAATTGTTTTATCTTCAAATACATTGGTCCATTCATTTCGAATACTAATTCAAGTAAATTTTGTTTAGCGTGTGTTTGGTAACTTTGTAATTAATGTGTGTGTGGAATTAACAGATTACAAGCAGATTGTTTGATCTAGATAATAAAATTATTCAAATATGGAGACTTTTGACAGATTTAAAATTAATATTTTTATATCATCAATATTTTAATATATTCGATTTATAAAATCGCTTAAAATGGAAATTTGGAAAACTAAATAGTGCAAAACAATTTTCAAATCACTTTTACTCTTGTTTGTGTTTTCTACCATAAGCTGATATAATTACTTTACGTAAATTAGATATTCTCTCTATGTTACATGTCTGCAAGTTTTTTACTAAATTATTTTAGTTTCCCTATTCCCTCTATAGCTTTGCAGGAAAGAAATACAGTTTGATAGGTGACAACAGCAAGATCTAACTAGGCTTGTAAATTTCAATTCTTTGACTTTAATTTCTTAAACTATGTAATGAAACGTTATTTATTTTAATAGATTCGAAAACATAGAATGTTACTTTTTTTTATTTAAATAAAGCTCTACGTTTTTCATTTTCTGTATTTAGGAAAATTGAAATCAAATTTACGTTTTTTGTAAAAACTATAAAATAAATACATGTTTCTAAACAAAAATTGAAATATTCTCGTACGCGTGGTCTTCAAATATAAACATAAAATCTTAAAATTTCGAAAATAAACTTGAAATGTTTTGTTTCAGACATAACTTGAACAAAATCGATAACTAAAACGGAAAATCTATGGATACATTACCTACACAGTCCAAACGGCTGAACCAATTTTCATACTTTTAACTAAACTCTTTCTTTGTAGTTATACACAATAACTATTAATAAAGTCATTTTTATACATAATATTTATAATTTGTAAAGGATAAACTGAAGGATTTGTATCTTAGACAATATATTACAAACTTTGATTTATTATTTCATTTTGAATAAATTATTTATTCACCATAACCAAAGGAATGGAAATACGATCCTCCACAAAAATCACTTCTTAGTATCCTTGTATGTTTTAAATAATTATTATGTAATGTGACACTTTATAGAAGAGGGAGCGTATCAAATTTCAAGTTTCTAGAGTTAGTGAAATAGAAATAATGTAAAAATTCAGAATTTCAAGCTCCCTCCATATCACCATTATGTTGGCGATAGAACATATGTCGCCATTATGTCTTTAAAAAATAGAACTGTTAACTTGAAGCCTAGACCACCTGAAATATTTCGGGACCACTGTAGGAACAGATGATATTGCTAACTAGCTAACTACCTATAATCGGTAAACACGTGTTCACTACAAAAATCTCACCTAACACTAACTTGGAAACGTCTACTCTGGTGTAACTAAATATTGGCTTCTCTTTCTACCCACTTTGTGTACACAACCAACCTCTTACATACAAATACTCTTTCTGATGAAAAAAAGCGTAAAGTAACGTTGAACGACTAGAAAAAATCAGGAGTTTGTTTTGTTGTTAACCACAGAAATAAAGCGACACGGTTTCATTGTTGATAAATATTAAATAGTTCTTTTCCTTTTTATAAACTTTTGGCTAACTCTCAACTTGGCAAATAGAATGTCGATAAATTCACATTATTTATTTGAACCACTGGTTCCGGACACAGATTGACTGAAAATGTATCTATTTGCTGTCTGAAGTAAATATTTAAGCGTGTGCTGGTCAGATATTTTGCATACCATTATTTTATTATTGGTTAAAAATAGATTTTGCGATGGACGCCAAATCAAGTCAATCCACTTGAAAACAAACTCGTGTTCCAAAGAAGAATACAACAAAAAGTAAGGTTTTTAAATTACCATTAATCCTATAAGGAATTTATTTCTATTTATAAAATATTTGTTTTTATTATTAGAATTCTGTTCCCACTAAACGTTGTTCGTACCAATCATTTAGAATCTGAGATTGTTATATAGAATTGAGTTTTCATTTCTTGATATGACTTTAGCTAATTTTATTGTACTTACATAAAGCTGAAATCTACTTAACTATTTGTAATACCAGTATTGATTACACTATAGCGATATTCCCTTGCTAGGTACTGACAAATACTATCAATATTACATAGGAGCGACCTCATCTTAACCCTTCTTCATAACGTACAATAGAGTAAACAGAGAAAATGTAACGACAAAATGGAGCAATGTACCCAATGGTCAATGAACTTGGTGTAGGAGCTTTCACCGTTGCTCCAAATGAACCATGAAGGGTCTGTTTACCACGGTACCTTGCGTAAATAGCACAATATAATATATCACGATTTACTCTTGGAATTATCTGTTAATGAAGATAAGAACTATTGCTTAATCAGGCTTTCTTATCTGATAACCTGTTTAAAGTTGGTTAACTGATCGATATGATGTGTGTGATGACAGAATGGATTAGCAATCAATTGTACTTGATTATTCATTACTGTTTTTGTTCATAGTATTTAAAAACATTAAATGACAGATTATATTTAGATTAGAGTTGTCGTTATTAAGATATTTTGCAGATATAAAGTTCCTGACAGGAAACAATGAGGGAGATGATTAATCATTTCCTCCCTTCCGAATTCCTCTCGAATTCCTACTTCGCTCTAAGTACATTTCCTCCCTCTATTTATACAACCCCAAGTTGATCAAATAATAGTGTGCCTAAACTTCAATACCAATAAATTCTGACAGTAAAAGATAATGATGATTTGGCCAGGACATAACTTCCCAGTTACATTGGTAACTGACCGATGTTTAATTTAACCTCAGCACTTTCCGTCAGGGTCGGAAGAGGAGTTGGTTAAGAGAGACCTGATAGGAAAGATGAAAGAGAGGGATCTAACCCAAGATTACACGAATAATGGTGTGGATCCAGCTAGGAATTGGAGATTGCCGCGTCCATACTCACTATGAATGAGTCCTTAGGCCTATAGGTAAAAATGTTGAATCAATTGTATCATGAGACAGTGCGTTACAAAATGCTACAGTTTGTGAACGAACAACATTTTGAAAATAGTTTAAACGTATTCCTTACCTGTTTAAAACGTGGGAATTGAATCACTATAACAATACTTTCCTTACTGCCTAATTCTAAAGTTTGAATAAACTAGAGCGCTAAATTCTGACAATAGGCGATGGCATATTCGAGTACAATATTCTAATAACAGTAGAAATTCTGATTTTTGTTTTATCACGTCAACAATTTTGTCTTTTACCTTCCTTGTAGGAACCAAGTTTCACTAATATTGGTAAATAAATACCATTTTTTCTACTAGAAATATATGGCGCTATCAGGGGTATTTTGAATTTTTTCGAATTACTCTCGATCTGTAATTTTGATTTTTATATAATTCAACATTTTTGTTTAAGTCATTATACTCTTCATATTTTTCACTAAAATTTCATCAACATCAAATCAAAAAATAAATGGTTTCAAACTCTCTGACCCAATTTATTCACAATCGAAATTATAATTAAACAAAACTAAGTTGTCAGTAAAAAAATTAAAAATCATTCAAAGGATTCTCCTTAAATTTTGTAAATTATTTTAACAATATTTACGTATTTAAATAAAGTCTAGACTTGATTTAACTTGTGTCATTAACTCGTCTTAAGCATACACATTAAGGTGTAATCAGGTTAGATTAAATTTTTTGAAAATAATTTCTTAACTTAAATTTATAAGCCTTTATTCATAATTTCACAATACCTCTTACACCGTTGGATGAGCTTATTTATAATGTTTATACTACGCTTGACATCACAAATAAAACCTTTAATTTATTTAACAACATTACTACGTTAGGTCACTTCTTTGCTAGAAGTAATCTAATAGAACCTTGTAACAATCCTTCATTCCCACTTATATCACTGATTGCCTGATCCTTTTCACTTTACGCTGTTTAAACACAATCACTCATTGTCTTTAGTTTAACTTACCTGTAAATTATCTCAAGCATGCTTACAGAGCTTAGCTATAATTTCACCCAATTAGATTCTGTAAACAAATATTTCACAAGAGTGGATCGCGTGTATTACAAAATAAGTCATTCACCCATAGGTTGGTCGTTGTGTCCTCGATAGGAAGAGAGTGGAGCCATGTCCAGGAAACTGTAGAAGGACGCCTTAAACCGAGGTCAAACGTGAGAATTTCCAGGTATTTATTTACTTTTATAGAGAGAAATAGTTTATTTAGTGGGAAGACTGTTTTATTACATATTTTATCCAATTTTATACACAAGACTTAGTAAAAAATTCTCTTACGTCAGCATAAACATAAAAGAAAGAGAATATAAAGTGGAAGAAAATGAGTCAGTATACCGTTTGTCCCAAAAGTCCCGTACCGGTTCAATAACTTGAAAACCAAAAAAGATATTTTTATCTGCCTTCTGGTGATAAAAAACAGTTTTTTGGCAAATGAGACTTTTAACCTGTCCCCCAAAAATTAGCGTTTTGGGGGAAAACTCAATAATCTTAAATGGAAACCCTCATCGAGTGACCCCTCATGTCAAGGTTCTATTTCGTAAAATACAACTGAGCAAACTAGAGGTCAATATCTTGCTCCTATCTAAAATGACGGTCTTTGGAACAGCTATTTTACTTTATTTATTTCATTTACAATTATTAGACGAATACGGTATCAAAATGTATTAAAAACATTATTTGTGATCGTGGTTGTAATCATAATTACTATTATTTTATATTTAAAGTCGTGTGAATTCCTATTGCAGTGTGTGCAAAAAAGACATATTAGTTCATGTAATTTTAATATTTAATTTTGTAAAGCGAATTTTCCCAGTTGTCCAACATATCATCAAATAGATTTCGAGAAGTGTAGGTTTGGTGGGGTTTCCGCTTTAACAAAAAAACGTAGTAAAAGGTTTTTCTAAAAAGATTTAAACACTAATCTCAGCACTTTATTGGGAATTATAAGCTTTAACTTCGTATAAACCGTAATGGAATGGCATTTAATACAATCAGTCATTCAAAGTTCTTTTTACACCCTGTACTGGGAACCTGTATTTTTTCAAAATTGAATAATAGACTAATAATTATGATTACAACATTACATTAAAAAAAAAATTGATCTCATATTTTCGCCTTCTAATTAATTATGAATGAAATAAATAAAGTAAAATAGCTGTTTCAAATATTTAAACGGCCGCCATTTTAGATAGGAGCAAGTTAATCGACCTCTAGTTTGTACTAAAAAAGTACAACATAAATTTAGTATTTTACTAAATAAGCCTTTTAACATAGGGGTTACTCGATGGGGTTTACATTTAAGATTATTGAGTTGCCCCCAAAACCCCTATTTTGGCGAAACAAGTAAAAATGTCTCATTTGCCAAAAAGTATTTTTCTATCAACAGGAGGCATATATAAAATACCCTTTTCCCATCTTTTTTGGTTTTCAAGTTATTGAACCGGTCCGGGACTTTTGGGACACACATTATTGGTATTACAGTTCCCTAAACATAATTATAAATGTTTTTATTAAAATACTTTTCAACTGATCGCATGGAGGTTCACTAATTTCATTGATATGAATGTTTTGGACAGTAAATGTATTATGAGATATTTAATACGGTAACTGGAAATAAGTTTTTTTCTGATTTCTGAAAGTAGTATCTGAAACAATAAAATTATTTTAAGGAGCTGTTGTTGACTTCAAAATTATTGACAACAGAACTTTGGTCAGTGGGTCCAACCAAAGATGGCAATCAACCAAATTCAAACAAATTAATTGGAACACAGATTGAAAATAGATTTTAGATTATCTTTTTGTCTTTGAATTGATAGACCTTTAATTGACGTATTACTCGGTCGAAGATTACATTTCAAATTTTTTACTTAACAGCATCCTAAATTGATCCCAAATTATGCGGGATGTAGGTTTTTCAAAGACTGTCCTAACAACTTACATTGCATTGCAATAAGATCCATTAAGTGGTAAACAAACTGATTGTTCGCAATCAACCAAAAAACTTTACATGGAGGTAATATAAGTCAAGAAATAAAAATGAACCTCTAAAAATTCATTAAATTTTGTAGATATTTTTATCGGTAACACAGGTTTTGAACTTTAAATTTTAATGAAATAAGTTTGTAATGTTTAATGAAAGGAGGGTGAAACTCGAAACTGTAAATTAATAATGTGGTTCATAGTTATTGACAAAAGCTAAAATGACCCTTGAGGAATGTAATTGAAACTTCTATTTTACACAATAAATTCTTAATATTTTAATAGTTATAGTAACAACATATTTATTATTTCAATTTGGTTGAAATTTCAGCTTGTATGTGCAAAATTTGTGCGAATTCTGTTCGTCAATATTTGGAATTGGTTATACTTAGTTGTAATCGAGATTCAGAGTTTACATACAATCATGTCATGTCTAGGGACTCTTCATTGTGTGTTCTTTACACGCTATAACTTTATTTAAATGCATTTAGACTCTAATAATAAACTTGTAATCTTTTATTAGATCGAATAACTAAACAGTCATACGAAGGAAAGGTATTAAAATTATACGAGTACTATACTTTGCCTTATTATTTCTCTCCACGTGGCTTATAATGTCTTCCTCTTCCCAATTATTTAAGTTTCTCATTAATTCAGATTACTCAGTTACTTCCTTATTCTCTTTACTAACTACTGTATATAATATTAACCTCTTTACGAAATACGTTGAGCAAAGACCCGTTATTGTCATGACATCTCGCAACACTCCTGAGCTTTTCTTACTTGTGGTTTATTCGGATGTTTGCGACATGCCGTTACATCATTCTAGGAACTTCATCAAAATTATGGTTTTTTGTTTGGCATCGTTTGTGTCGCTCTAAATATTCTAAAACTTGCCTCACACTCTACATACACAATTAAGTTGTTTTGGAATTAATTATTATTATTAAACAGTTATAATGTCTTAAAAACAAATAAAGGAAAGAATCTCCATTGTCATTTTCGTACAGTCCCCGGATTATAGAAGTGAACAATATTTTGTATGTACTTACAGTTCAAAGTAATTTTTAGCGAATAAACCATTGTACTATTCTTTCTGCCTTTACAGCAACTGAATTAACTACTAAATATTACATGACAATATTTTGTAAATGTAAAAATAAAAGCGTCTTACAGTCTTACAATGCAGAGATTGAAAATTAAATTGGTAAATACGTCCTAATTAAACTCTATCCATGTCATAGGGTTTTCCTTACCATTTGTTCACGATTTTTTTTTTAGAAAAACGTTTACCATGATTGCAATAATGTAGATATTCCTTCAGATCTATTTCGTAAACTTAAACATCTGCTCCAGTAAGAAGAAAGTTTCTTGACCTTTCACTTTGTGTTTATAACAAATAATGTGGACACAAGGAAACATAATTCTGAGACCCGGATGCAAGCTTTACAGAAACAGTTTCGCGTTGCATTTTTCAAATCTCTCAACACCTACATCGTTCCCGCAATAAGGTCACCAGAATAAGACTTCCGTAGCAGCACTCTAATCTCCCACAGAAAAGTGTAGTTAATAATAAGGTCATGAAGTAATATTAGTTGATTTAAAAACCAAGTATAATAGTTCTGTAAATTAATTTCTTCCGACTATTTTACTATTGGACAACATATTTTACAGAGTTCACTCCACAATAATATCATTTCATGTTGAATGATGTTTGAAATATTTTTTTTCCAAATTTCATCGCACCCATTTATATTATTATTCAGTGTACTGTAAGACAATAACTATTTAATATGAAACATTTATTGTTATAATATGAAAAAAAGAATGTGTGGTTGATATAATATTTTTGATTAAATAACATTGAAAATTATGCGCTAGTCATTTCATTTTTCGTTAAAGGTATGTAAATAATATATGGAAAACATCAAATGTGAAAAATATAAGACGCTTTTTGCACACGCGAGTATAGCATTTTGCTATGAAGGTCCAAACTACAAACTTTAGACGATATAAGTCATCTTGGTTTAAGATTACCTTCACTATACGATTCGTGTTACCAGTAATCACAATCATTCCAAATTTGAACAAAATTTGTAAAAAAGGTATTATTTATCGAATTTTCTGGAACTTAACATTACCTTTATGATGGCTGGAATACAAAATGAGATTATAATAACATTCCAAGGACTAGTTTAATTAGAATTAAACTAGGTGGAAAAATCAATTATATGACTAGCCTAGTCGAATTGACAAGGCAGCAAAATTAATTAAAATGATTCTATATTTTTTAATTTTTAAATACAGTATATCGTAATTTTGTGTGTTTTATTTATAAGTATTTTAACACAACATTCAATGTTTTTTTTTTGTCATATTTTGTAATTTCATTTCTTTTTTGATTAAAGTATCTTTATTGAATTTGCAAAAGTTTTAACAAGAATGCTAATAATTTAGGCTATGTTTTAATAGTAACCTGTATAAGTATAGTTTTCTTTAAAAAACACGTTTTTTTCTATTCTATTCCAGGCTTGTAAACTTCCACCCAAACCGATTACTGTTTATTTTTGATGAGTTGATACCACAGAGAATCATGTTATATATATTCTTAAACAGATTGTAAAAGTTATTATTTCTCTTTTTGTAATATCTATAAAAGAAAAGTGTGAAATCTATTAACGTACAACTAACAACTCTAGAATATTTTTTGGCATGTTTACAATACAGGAAATTAGCTGTGCCTGGCAGGCCACCTGTGTAGGGGGCTATTTTTTTCTTTCTATGTTTTATCCCAAGTATTTCTTATGAAAGAAAAGTAAATATCGCAGCTTATCACCTTTTTAAAGTTAAACATGGCGCTGTTTTATAAATACTTTCAACTTTTGTATTTATTGGACAGAATATTTAGAACATCATTTTATAACGTGGAGATTTTCAATTAAATCTCTAATAGAACTTTGTTACAAATGGAGATGTAAAAACTGTTTCACGTAAAAAAAAAATATCTTGAATAGGTAAACAAAATTATATTATTTAGAATAAATGAAATATTTAACAAGATACTGTATTAAAATGTAAGGAACTGGAGGCGATGCTCGTGTAATTTAACATTACGTTATTAATTATTATCTTGAACATATTGTTATGTTCATATTGAAAGATGTCACAACACACAGTTTGTTACAAATCCTAGAATAATAATAAATGATTACACTAGCTTTAATTTGTAGAAAATTTTTTGATAAATTTGTCTATTAAATAGTCTACATTTCGCCATGAGTAGCCTAATATGATTATTAAAAATACAAATTAACTAAATATTCAACGATATCCTGTTGATCAAAGTAATCCAATTTTTGAGCACATATAAATTTTATAAAGAGCCCAAACAACTTTAAAACATACTATGGATAAAATCTTGATAAATGTTGGACAATAAATAATCAAATCTAATAAAACGTGATTAGGTTTCAGTAAAATTACAAATGCAAAAACAAAATTCCAGTTTTTCACTTAAATTAGATAAATTTTATAAGGATCATACAATGTTATATATTTATTTTCTTTTTTTAGTTTACATTCTCCACTTAAGAAAAATAAAAATAAAATGCGAATACTTTTTTAAATAGTGATTTTAAAAATTAAAAGGTTAAAACAAAATTAAACATAGGCTAACATTCATCTGATCTAACAAAGAACATCAATTTAAAATTATTTTGTTTCATCCAAATTGTAATAACGGTCTGGGATTCCCCCACTCAACCGTGTGGTCTGAAGGACGTGGAGTCGTGAAAATGATCCAGTTAATATAGTCCAGTAGTAGACTAACCTAACCCGCCCACATACTTATATAACAGCTAAAGAGAGGTCAGTGAACTCTGTATAGAAACCATCTGTGAAATTAGCTAACGCCGGGTCCGCTCGTTCACTTCCGTAATAATACAACCCGGAAGAGATCGATTTCCATTTTAGGTTAGGCAAACTCCATTAATAAATTGTCATGGTGTGCTATTGTCCGCACACGCAAACTCCTTCTTATTAAATATTGATAGAATTCGATTTTAAAATAAATAGACCTCACGAAGTTGGTTGAATGTGAAATTTACCGAATGTCATATCTGGCTACGCTTTTCCTTCTATCTAATCTCGACGCCCTAGTTTCCTAAATTATTTCTCCTTGTGAATGTGTTTCATCTAAGGGCAGGAGGCAAGGGTTCATGAGATCAGCATGACTGTGCTCACGCGTGCGTACTGATGACCTAAACTACTTGTGCCGCACACTCTTGGCCTCTTTCTTTAATACTTTTATCTAGCTAGTTTGACTGTAAGTTAAATATAGTGGAAATACACTCGTCTAAGTCATTAATTGTAGATACACCATTCTTTCCTTATCCTCAATTTGGAAGAAGTCCAATAGAGAAGGAGAAAAAATTGTCAGAGTGTGTGTGTGTGTGTGTGTGTGTGTGTGTGTGTGTGTGTGTGTGTTTAAAGCCAAAAAACCTCTCAGTCATCGCGTTATGAAAAATAAAGAAAGGAACTTATAATAAATACCTCTAGTCCTCGAATTCTACTCTAATAGCGTCAAGGTTGGAAAAGAACAAGAGTTGGTCAAGAGAGACCTGGTAGGAAAGAGTGGAATAACGGGTGGGGGCGTGCGTGCGTGCGTGTGTTTGAATGTGTATATAAACATTAAAACTCAAAGTAATTTAAAACACCCTTATGGTATTTTCTCAGCTATAAGTAAGTACGTATAGAATAAAGTTTTGTGTTAGGTTAAAAAAAAAATTTGTTGACAAACTATTCATTTGAGGTCCATAAAAAGTTTTTTGTAAATGCTGTATGTCTTTCTATTCGTGCTGACAATGCACTACAGCACGAGTATTGACGAATTTGACACTTTTCCTCCTTATTTTTTGGTGAAAAACATGGCCTTAAAAAAATAAGAAAATTTCATACAATAGAGAACCTGCCACATTTTTTTAGCGTAAGTATCGAAAGAGAATAAGAGTTGGCCAATAGATACCAAGGGAGAGATCCGACCTAAGACTTGATGAAGAGAAATATAAAGATCCAGTAGGGTACTTCGGATATTACTACACCCCTACTATAATAGGCCCTTGTAGGATTTGACAATATTTTGGATATTTCTACTAGCGCTCCTTTTCTTTGGCACTTGGAAATTTAATAATACTTGTCAGATGACCAAAAAATAAAATTTGAAAATTTTCAAATTCGTATTTAACATTCGTAAATAACTAAAATGTGACTAACGACACAAAACTTATCGATAGTACAAATAAAATATACCTATACTTATCTATCTACCTGTCTATCAAATTATCCATCTATATAATACCGGGTTCGGTGTGAAACGTTATATTTGCTTATTGTTTTTTACTTAAACTTTTGGTGATGTAATGTTCAAGCTATAATCCACAACTGATTTATTTTTTAAGAGTTTAATCAACGACTCTTTTCGAAGGCTTTCTTTTGTTTGGCCATCTTCAATATTTGTTTGTATTGTTTAAATTTTTTTAAATCTCCAATTAATTTTGATGTGGACTATTAATAATAAATCCTTTTTATTTATTCTTTAACATAATATGTTAGTTATCCATAGAGTATATAATAGTTAATTATTCATGAAAAATCAAATGCAGTCTTAAACACAGGTTTATTCCATAACATCCGCTTCATATTCACTTTAATAGGATAGGATTCCGGTTGAAGTTGTTGGACGCCTAACCCCTGCTGTGGAACAGCTGATCTTCAATTTATTTATTTAATGCGTGCAAGTTACATAGCTTGGTTTGAGTTTCATTATAACTTACAAATAAATAAATCACTTATATTGATTTGTAAACCTTGTTCTCTAGCTCTAAGATTCTAAGTTATCCGAAAGATGTAGTATGTGATCAGCTGTTAATTAAAGTATAAAAACTATGAGGCAGGCTTAGTGTACATAGTGGGGTGACCTGTAATAAGGATCAAGGATTTATAAAAGTGAATCTTCCTTCATTCCTGGAAACAAAGTTTAATTTAGCGTTTTCATTGAAAAGTAGTCCATTTTTATTTGTCTCTTTTACCTTACATAATCAAATATAGAATCTAAAATAAAATGAATCTTCAAAAAACACATTTCAAAAGGCCGCCATTTTATTTTTAGAAACAATCATTTTCAACGTATTAAAACTTAACTTATTCCATATTCGACTGTTTTGTAATTAAAATCAGAAAGATCTTTTAAATTTTGAGTTACACATCCTTTAGTGTCTTACAGTAGAACATATGTACATGTCATTTAACGCATATTTTCAAATTGTAAACAACATGTTAATGCAAGATACGGTAGGAAATGTAGGTGACTTTTATTTCTTAAAAAAAACTATTTAAAACAGTCACCATTTTGAATTTACTATCAAAATGTTTTTTCAACAAATTTTTTCACACTATTGTAAACCAATATAGTTGCACCAAAATTTGAATAAAATTGAGTGTTTGCTTACAAAAACACAACCTGTACACCTGAATAGAAGACGTTTTAAATTAACTGTCATTTAGCCTTAAAACAGTAAACTTTTATGTTTTCTTCTTCTTTGTGTTACCCGGAAGTAAACCATAGGACTTCGTATTTCTATACAACGCCTGGACCAGAGATGAGTGAAAATCGGTGTCGGGGGAAAAAGATCACAACTGGAATTTAGCGAAAAAAGCGCACAGCCTACAGGTTGATGTTTCATAAGGGTGAGATAAGGGTCAACCCTTTAGGAAACCAAATTTAACAGGCGAAAATAGCCCACAACACCGAGAACCACCGACTAGAAAGATTTGACTTTAGTAACAAATCAATTCTTACTGTTTACCCTTGTCTCACCCTCGTTAAACATCAACTTGGTTGGCTGTGCGTAGTGGGACCTAACTTGCACCTTACCTTCATTATTTAAATTTTAAACTGCTGTAAATATTGGTTATAAGTCATTTCCACTATTCGTAAGTTTTATGGAAACAGTAAGAATTGATTTGTTGCTTAAGTCAAATCTTTCTAGTCGACAGCGAGGCGGGGGTTTTGGGTGTTGTGGGATATTTTCGCCTGTCAAATTTTGTTTCCTCAAGGGTTAACATTTGTCTCACCCGTGTCAAACATCAACCTGGCGGGCTGTGTGCTTTTTTCGTTAAATTCCAGTTGTACGCTTTTTTAGCATATTCATGAAAGTCTTCATTATTAAATGACACCAAGTGATTCCGATGAAAACGGCGAAGTGGGACAGTAAAAGTGACGAAGGTTTTTTAATTGGATTTTGTGATCGTGTTTTAAAAACACGAAGTTATTTAAATAAAAAGTATATATTTTGGGTTCTAGGCTGATAGTGTTTAAAAATTATATTTGAACGTGTTAACATAATTCAATTTATGTATTTTGTTATATATTGTTAGCTTACGTGCACTCTTACTAATTTGATATTCATACATAATGTTTTAACTCATATTTTAAGTGAAATTTAAATTTAAATGTACTAGCAATTAAATGTATAAATTACTTGTAAAAATGATCTTGTTATAACATATTTTAAAACCTTAAACTTGTGGGTGTGCGTTCGTGAGAGGAGTGCTCGCAAGTAGAGACCTAGCTGAACCCGTCATGAACTAATGAGCATATTATAATATAAATAAATGTGAACGACGACTTTATCCGTGTTCTGGCGGGCCTGATCAGAACTCATTTCATAGTTACAGGTCTCAAATTTCTCTTAAAGGCGGTTGGAATAACTATCTAGTATCTCCAAATAAAATTCATTTATAATACATAATAATTACAAAACTTTATAAAATTTCTTACCCCTTAAAAATAGTGTGATAAAATATACTCAAGATGGCGATGGTTTACATTACAAAATACGGCAGTCTTGCCTTATCATGATCATGGGCTCCTAACTTATGCATCATGACCTGCATAATATTATAGTCTACTAGTTGTAATACGATCTGTTTGCATAATATCTGTAAGAGCAATTTTAAAGTATATACCGACAAGGGATTGCACGAGAGACCACCTGAATGAAAATCTAGTTAACCTATGTAACTTGTGATAAGCTTCTATAGTATAAATAATCTATAAAATTATGATCATTTTCTTATTGTAGAATATTGTTTAGAATTGTTTGTAATTTCAACTTAGTTATGATTAGGAAAGTCGAATTTTCAATTTATTTCGAAATAACTTTTACTAGAAACTTTAAAAAATACTTAATGAAAATAATTTAAAAGGAAAAAATATACTTAAATCGTACAAATACAACGTAATTGTACATAATAAAGCATGTTTTTGAATTTTAGTTAAATTGGTAAACAAAAACATATATTAATACTGTAATTTAGCAGACAAAATCTAGGCCACTTAAATGTTCCCAATTAAGAGTCAATCCAACGGTTCAATCAAATTAAATTTTCAAAATAAACGTCTCCTTCTGCAAAGAAAAAAAAAATATTAGATTTGAGATATTTTCAATGCTAAGTAAAAGTTATGATTGACTTAACTAGCTGGCTTTATCAAAATTAAATTTCTAATGATTTTTCAAAAGAGAAAAAGAACAATTATTATTTTTTTAAGTTTCATTCACCTGTGTTTTCTATTATACATGTTAGTATTTTGTGGTACAAAATATACCACGACTGGCACACAATTATTCATTTCCCTTGTAAAATCTATGAGCGGTTAACTAATTACGACTCTACTTTTCACAGTTGTGTGTGGAAATAGATATAACAGAAATAAAACACTAGATTTTATTTTAACCATGGCAGTAGGCTGATTTACTTTTAGTTGGAATCAGGTCACCGAGTTAGGACACGCCACGTACGGTAAAGCCACACTTTTGGTGCAGTATTTTTTATAAGTTTTAAGTCTTAAATAATTATGATGGAAAATATATTATTTTTAAAAGAATTGTAATCTCGTATTAAAAGAATCGTTTCATTTTGCTTTACCTTGTATTGTAAATTAATTTAATTTTACTTTATTAATTATTACCTGTTTATTTATTATTAATGCAGCTATTTATTAATAATTCAAAATTGATAGTAATGTGTTGATAGATATAATTCTCGTTAGTTAATGATTGTCGGTATAATTGTTTTGTTATAACAAACTTTAGGCTCTTTGTAAGTATGTTTTTTATTCAAAGACGGTGTCCATAGTTTATTTTCACCTTTTACTGACAACTACAGAACTGATATTTTCGGTGATAAATTGTTTCGGTGATTTTTATTTCGTTTTGGGGGTGGGTGAATGAGAAAGTTTGTTATATGCAAATATCGTTTGATAATTTTACAATTGTTTTTTATAAATTATAGTTTGGATAATTTATAAAAAAATCCTTTTAAATTAGTTTATCTGCACATTCCCAATAGATGATTGTAGGAGGCTGCATAAATCAATTTCGTCCTGGTAGTGCGCATTCTTAAACGTCTTGATGAATGATCACTTCCGCAAATGAAATCAAATGAAAATAAGATTGATAAATTTAAATATTAATTACATTTGTTCAATGGGTTTTGTTTACCATACTGTACATAGTAGGCCCACAATTCGATTAAAACACACTTTCATGATAAAACAGAAAAAAATTAATTCCTTTCACCGAATATGCTTTGATTATTCGCCCAGACAATACGATTTTTATTACTTCCTTTGTTCTGTATTTTATCTGATATGAATTCTGAACAAAATTTTTGATTTCCAATTATTTGACAAATATTCAGACCTAGTTATTCAGAATTTAAATTCGTTAAAACAGTATAAACCTATCTACTTGTATATTATCTGAAATAATACAAACACTTAATAATAACAAAGTTATTCGTGGTCGAAGATAAAGTAAATGTAATGTGTCAAGAAGAGGAAAACTAAAATTAAATTTCAGCCAAATTGCTTAACAATAGGCACCAATCCAAAAACACATATTTAGTGAACGTCTACATTCCCTGACGCTAAACAAGAATTTTATGACTGGGGTAAAACTATACCAGTTCAAATACATTCTTTATGTCTGAAGTTCTACCTCAACTGTCTGAACAACGGGTTTTATTTATAGAGAATGAGCTTAGTTTATAACAGTAAGCCCCTTATCAAGTATGAGATATGCCGACTTATATTATTTTAAAACACATCTTTTTATTAGTTTATTGACCCAACAGATAAAAGTTTTACTATTGTGTGGCTCGCCTAAATACAACTCTTCTTATATTATTTAATTTCTCTACCTGAAATCTTAATGTCTTTAAAAGTCTGACATTTTGTTTCAAAGAGTTTGTTAAGTAGATTTTAAAAATCAATATGCATTCTATTCTTCAGATCTCAGTACGTGTGAAATACTGAAATATATTCTGAAATTTGTGGATACTTTTAACCAATATAATTTCCTTATTAATGGTATGAAGTGTGTATAATGGTTGGTTGTGTGGAATATACGTGACAAAGAGGTTGTATGTGTTTGCAGGGGGGGGGACTATTGTTTAGGTATATAATGATATATGTAATAAAAACTGATGTTATCAAAAGTCACGAACTAGTTAAATGTTTTGTCTTCACGATCTTGTCAAGATTAGTTGAAATATGAGAACAATTTAACTTCTCTATTTTAATTGGAGCAGTAATGAACGGTTATATTGATCTAACTAGCGCGTAACATAATAATATACTTTATCTGTAAAGTTCGACATCGGGATAAATTCATAACTAACAAACACTCACGATGTAATAAGCAGGAGGTCAATGAACTCACGGAGACTCCCTTCACTGGATGGTCCTCGGAACGGATGCTGTCATCGAGTTACACTTATTGTTTAATCATAATTATAGGTGGAGACCTAGAAACAGAAATGATCGAGGTCAAAAAGTGACCTAAATTTGATAGTCTCCGTTAAGCAGCAATGAGTAGATCGGCTTACAAAATGAGAAAAAAAAAGTCGAATGTTGGTTGGTTGGCATGTAGCACGATACAGAATACGATCAGTTGGTTGGGGTGTGGATTGACCCACTAGAGAAATGAGAGTTCAACGACCCCCGCCCCCACTGCATCTGTCTAATATACACTCTCTCTCTTTCATCCTCTCCCTCCTATTTCAGTTCTTCTAAAGTTGAAATAGATTTTTAACTCTTTTAAAGCAACATTTTAGTATAATTTTTATACTTCATGAATCTTTATAATTTGTCAATTGTTCTAGATATTAAAATAAATAAGTAATATATTTGTTATGGTATTTTTAATTATTAACTTTTTTAACCTATTGATTTGGAATGCTAGTATTTAATGTAATGTTTTTAAAATCAAATTCGTCTTACTTTTTCTTTAATTTATGAAATATTGTGTAGAATTTTACAGCAATCAATTCGTTTTATAGTTAATTTAAAATATGTAGTTTAAAAAAATACTCCAAGTATTGTTGGAGTAGTGAATTATTTGTAATATACATTGAAACAGTAACCAAGACACATTTAATTGTTTATTTCTTTTCGTAGTTAATTACAAGAAAATAAATACATAACGTCTTCTTAAAAGGTATTTAATAAAATACAAACTCGCATAAATTTACAGGAAACAAGTATTTCGTCATCATTAAATTTCGAAATATATAGACTGTACAAACAGAAATTACATTGAACATCAAAGTAATTCATAATTATTTGAAACAATATTAATTGTAAATGTTATGATTAAGAACCACGCTTATAGAAACTTCACAATCATGTTCCATTACAATGTCTTTGTTTTGTAATTAAATAATTCTGTCAAAACAAAGCTATCTAATAAGATTGTAAAACATTGCGATTAAAAGAAAGATTGTATTTAATCTTATTAAAACAAAGCCATATATATTACTATTGAGTTCGCAAACTAATCGAGTGGTATTTGCGAGGATCTAATTGTATTAGTTGCTGAACTACAGCCAATTATTTATTGAAATTAATTACTAAATACATGGTACAATGATACAGAAATGAAATTAATGAACGTAGCCATGTTCGACTTGTTTTTCTGGTTTTAGTACACTTATCTGACAGTACATTTATGTCTAGCTAGTAACAATCTACAATTTAACAATCAAACGACCAGACTAGATTCTTTCCTTCGTTGTTATTTTTAAAGATTTATGTTAATTACATTACGTAAAGTCTAATTAAAAATTCTGATTAATTACAAAATTTTTTGAAAAATTGAATCAAACACTCTAAGTTTTCCATTCTGATTAAGCTAAAACACCAAAAGATAAAAGATAGTATGAGAATATATATTAACTACATTTCTAGTCATATATATTCAATGTCAAAAGTTAAAAAAAAACTGCATTCGTAAAAAACAGAAAATCATTACGAAGATGGGCTGTTTTAAATACTTCAGTTTAAAGTAGTGTTATTACCCCCTTGTTAGTAGTCTATATAATCATTATTAGATAACATCGACAATAATATTTGTGTTTTCTACAAATGATAATTTTGATGTTAATTAATAATTTCTTGCCTGTTTTATTGTTTACAAACATTCTTGCCAACCTTATATTAATATTAGACTCACGTACACGATGTTAATTCTTTGTAACAATTAAATGTAAAATTTATAGATAACTAAAACATTATAATGATTCGTTGTTTAGAAATACTTCAGGTTAAAGTAATTTCCCTGTAAATAAATATCACTAGGTAACACTGACAATTTAAAATTTGAATTTATACGATGTTTAGGAATAGATCATGCCTATTATATAACTATTTTTCTTTACATTTCTATAAGAAAGTTGTAAGATTGTAGAGAGCTTCATGGTATTAAGTACATTTCATATAAGTACACCACTTTATAAAAGTGAAATTCATACTAAGTGAAGACCTCTCGCTTACAAGTTTTCGCATAAATCTCTCGAATTACTGTAAAGCTTCGTTTTCGATTATATTTCTTCACCTATCATTCTGTATTAAACGCATTTTATTGCCAATCATTATGTACCTAAACGCGTCTTAGAACTTGATCCTGTTGTTTAATAGTCGTAGATAGAGATAGAGATGGTGTGATGCACAATACTTCCATTTCCTGTCTAGTTGCAAACGCTGCAAAACAGTTCATGGAATCGAACCAAGATTTCCACGAAGCTTGGGAAGTCCCCGACCTTGAGAGGACACGCCAGCTAAGCGCAACACTGTTGCCTACATATTTCAAATACCGTAAATTATGTCTTATTTACTTTTGACGATTGTGTAAGAATTTCGATGACAGTGCTTATTTTAATCATTTTAAAATTAGCTGTTTTATAATACCAATTTAGATGCTTTAAAATTTGGTTAAATTAAATCTTGCAAATAAACAAAAGAAATTATAAAGTCCAGTTCTTTCAGATCATTAAAAAAAAAAAATACGCGCACGCGCACGAGCGCGCAGGCGTGTGCGTGTGTGTGTGTGTGTGAAGCTGTAAGTTATTACTATTGTAAATTATTATAATGAGAACGTTTATGAGGTATATATAAAATAGAAATTATAATTATTCTTACAGGATTACATAAAATAAATTTCTTTTCTAAATTGACTCCCAACTAGTTTGTACAGGGTGGATTTTACGTAGGTTTTTACATACAAATATAATAACAGTGTTTTTACACATTGAATGTATTATAATTGTTCTTCAATTTCGTTACCATTTTGTTCAAAACAATTTTTTAAAATACAAAATTAATAATCGAAAATTTAAAAAGTTATTACTATTGATCTGGATAATAAATCACGTCAAAATTATTCATTTTATCCATGAGAATAAATTAAATAAAATGTCGCCTAAACACGTTGAGGAGTTTGGCCTTATTCAGAGAATATTGTAAATTTCTAACTTACATTCTAGTCATTTCAGATATTTCATCTCTTAGTTTGGACTCTCGCATTTCATCATATAGGTTTTTAGTTTTTTTTCTGATACATGTTTCCTAGTCTATAAATTAAATAAACTAAAACAAGCATTTAAATAATATATCATTATAATAAAAGTATGATTTTTTTTTCTAAACAACGCTCAAGGTAACAAGAATACATTTCTCTGTACAATTTTTCGATTTCGTCGATCTTGAAGGTGAGATGTGCAGACTAAGCACTCGTGTCAACGAACATCCTGAGAGTTCCCACACGAGGACTGCTGCCGCCGGAAATCAAGGGATTCGGTAGTCACCTGTCAGGTGTGGCGTTCTCATTTCTTACTGAGCTCCGTAGATTTCAACACACCCGTTAACCTCGCACCAAACAAGTTCTGCTTTTAGCATCCTTAGAATAAAATGTGTTCATTATTGGCTTAGCGGGATAATGTGTGCCTCAAAGTGTTTACAGTGGGGATGGGGTTCCGAAGGGTTTAAGTACTTTTTGTACGCCTGCGCTCAGGAATATCATCAGCCAGTCTCGTAAGTAGTGATGTTACCAATATATATCATAACAATAATTATAAATATTGACAAAAAACTGAAGCATACGGATTTCATTTCAGAATAAGATATTAATACAATATAACAATTACTTAGCCTATAACAATTATTTTACAAATTAGAATGATTAGATAGTAAGATTTCCCATAATGTCGAAAATTTGTGATAAATTTGCCATAATTTATTTTAATTTTTTACGAAGTATTTTTTTAAATTTCTTTTCTTTTTTTTTTTTTTTTTTTACAGGATAATAATATTTCATAGAAATGAATTTACTCAATTAAGGTTTTTATGTTATCACTTTTTTAATAAAAAACCTTTAAAAAAATAAGAGACGTTTAGAAAGGTTTTTCAACTTCCAAATTAAGTAACTGTGTCGTGTCTCTAATCAAATTATTATGGATTTAACTTAAATTATTGCCAGCTAATATTTAAACAATATATTAACTATTTTGTTTACAAGAGTTTTAATTTTTTAATGTAATTTTACTGTCTTCTTAGGTTACTACACAAAGTTATGGGAGTTAACAATTGTTGTGTCTAACATTCCTTTGAGTAAAACCGATAGTTGTACAATTTAATACTAGTTATAAAAAAATCAAGCTTTTTTCATCATCTAAAATGAACATATTTCTGTCTATTTATTTTATTCAAGACATTATCGATCTTTACGTTAATATTAGATAATTTAATTTTAACTGATATTTAGTTCCCCTATGGCTGTTTTCCAATATAGAATGGATCCTACATCAATGTAAACGTTTTTACTGCACGCCACGCTCCAATGCTTCGTACAGAGCCTAGGTCCTGGGTTTAACGGTGCGTAGGCCAGCCAATATTTCGTCCATCAACCCAATGCGAGGTCGAACCAATTAATTGTTTGGGTCACAACGAATGTTTAACTTTCGGGCATTGAACTACCAGAAATTGAACAACATGTTTACGATTATTTGGACTTTGACCTGTTCAAATTTTGATGCATAGAAATGTCACATCGTAGAGCAAGTTCGTGCGAGTCGCATTATCGGGGTGACATATTGGCATCATTATTTTATTGTTACACCAGCCTTTGATGTTCTACGCATTAACATCAGCTGTGAATGTGTTGCAAGTTGCATAATGATTTGTATCAATTTAATGCTCTATTGCTTGCGTGTGTGTGTGTGTGTGAGAGAGAGAGAGAGAGAGATTCTGATATGTATACCTAAACTTATATTTTACATCCCTGATTTTCCTGCTAATGATATAGTGTTTATAAATAATAATATATCTTCAAATTTTGAGACAGAAGTTCGATTTAAATTCAGCCACAAGTACTTCAAGTACTTTAAATACAACTAAAATATTTATTGTATATATGAATAAAATATTTTTGCGTGACTGTAATATCTCTCTATCTGAGTGTGTAGATTCTGTCAGCGTTTTAATGACAGAAACTGTTTTAATCACAGCGTTTCTGTAGGCTTCGAAATTAAACTGTTATTTTATTAAATAAACGTAAGAACGAAATGTCGTACTTTGTACATTTCTATTGAGTTTAGTCAAATAATTAAATTTATAAATTCTCTTGTTTTTCGACCAAACGAATACAATAAGACATTTTAATATAATTTAACCTTTTAAATGGGAAAAACTATTGTTTTTTTCTTTATACCTATTGCTTTATAAAATTTAAATTGTCGTTATGATAATGATTTGATTCATTGTAAGCTCTATTTTTTGGATTGTATTTTAATAAACTTTGTTACTTTTATTTTTGTAATTTTTTGTTCTTTTTTCTTCGAGCGCTATTTTGCCGTCTTCTTATATATTATAAATTATCTACATAAAGTAAGTTTTTATTAATACGTAAACATGAGTTAGAACTTGACTACATATACCAAAATAATATCTAATGATTTTATAGAATTATTTTTACTTGGCATAACTATATTAGAAACAAAACCCGTGTTCTTTGTGCAAAATTTAATAATTCGTGCACGTTTTCAACTGGTTCCCCCCTTTTTTTCCCCCTTTTCTTCTTTCTCTGTTTATCTACAAAACTTTTTTTCGGATCGCATTAGAGATACCCATATTTATGTACCAAGTTTCTCCAAGTAACATAGATTAGCAGGGTATCCAAATTGTAAATAAACATTTTCTAATAATGCATAAATGTTGACATAATTAGTTACGAATGAAACTGAAACGTACGACCTTATTAGACTAGTCTTAGCTGCGTACAATTAAAGACCCAAGTAGAAGGATTTACACAGTGTAATTATCATTTAATTACATGCTTAATTTGACGCTAACTAAAGCGTGAACATTGTTTTCATGACTACAATTACACAATGTATTTCAAACTAGATTAACACATAAATGGTTTAACTATAGTTTCGTTCGGGGACTATGAAATTCATAACTCGGATCAGTAAGAGTTTACGTATGAAAATTGCCAGGTGCTCACTAAGAAAGTTTTTTTAAAAGTGTAATCAATAAGAGGGTTACTCTACAAACACGTAGTTACAAATACTAAACATAAAAAATTTTGCAAAACAATATTTAAAGAGGGTAAACACAAAAGTTATATAATATATACATATTTGTATAACTATGACATGCTTCATTAACTTCATGTTTTAGTGTATAGAAAATTTATTATTTCAATTGTAGCATATGATTATGAATTTTATTATATTAAATTCACATTAAAAACAAATCATTTCCTACAAAATTGAAAGTGACTTAGTACATAAACAAGGCGACAGTGAGTTTTAATAGCGTATTAAATCCCAACCAATTTTAAAATAACTCCACGCTGTAAGGATGGATCGTTTACTAAGCTAGTAAAAAAATAGGACCGTTTATAATTAATATTTTTGTACATAATTGTGCTTTACATGTCCAATACTCATACCAACGGATGTGTTGGATAAATTATGACGTTGGATAAACGGACGTGTAACTGTAAGATAAATTATAAAAACTTATTTTATATGAGCTTTGCACTCCTTCAATAATTTTTCAACAATTCTATTCTTTCTTCTATTTATAAATATTTAAATAATTCTCCAACATTACGTTTAAGAAAATACTTGAATTGGTTTTCTAATCATACAATTATTTAATGATTCTATATAATATACTTATCCATAAACTATAAATAATTTTTGTATACCATAAATTATATAAAAGTTTATGTACTATATAAATTTATTTATAATAACTCAATAGTCTGTAAATGGGTATGAGAGTGGAGTTTAGGGGTTGCTATAAGGGTCGACCTTGAGTCTGGTTATTGCTTTGCGGAGTGATGGGTTAAAGTGAAAATGCAAGCAAAGAACTTCAATACAAACCCTAATTGCGTGGGTGTTTTACTTCTTGTGTAATGGACGTTGACACATTTATTGTTGTGCACCTTATAAGTTGTTGAACGAAATGAGAAAAGGTGTGAGGACAAATCTTCAGTACAACATACAATATAGATATTTTCTTGACGAGTATGGGTCAATATAGCAATTCCTATGTGCAACTTCTCTCGATTATTGCAAGAGAGAATAAAATACAGACAAATAATTTCAAGACAAACTTTAATTAGATGAATGTTCAATAGTCGTTGACACAATTATTTTTGTGCACCTTATCGATTATTGCAAGGTGAGAGAGGAAAATACAAACCGAACATTTCATTAACAATTTTAATTGTACAGTTGATTGATTCACTTGGTGTCTAATAAAGTTATACCAATTAATTAGTCTTGTACACTTTATCGGTTATTGTACGGTGAGAATAAACGGAAGAGAATATAAGTCTAAGTAAAGAATTTCAACACAAAACGTAGGGTGTATTGTGGTTTTATTTAAGTTCTTTTTTTTGTACTTGAATCCCCCCCGCTTCTTGACACTTTGGATTAACCGATAAGGTGATCACTATATCTGTTAATCTATAATGTCAGGAAGGAAATTCAAGTACAAAAAAGGACACCAATAAAAACCACAATTTAATGGATGATTAAGTTTGTGTATAATGAAGGTTGTAACCGTTATTGTTGTCCACCTTATCGGTTATTCCATAAAAGATAAAAATACAAACTAAGAACTTCAATAGAAATCTTAATTGCATGTATGTTTTACTTCATGTAAAAATGAGGTGATGGCAATTATTCTTGTGCAACCTTATTATCAGTTTTTACAATACTTGAGGAGGGGGGGGGGGTTAAAAGTACAAATGCAGAACTTAAGTTCACACTTTAAGTATATGATTTTTTTACTTCATGTACAATAGAGATTATAGCAAATTTTTTATGTAACCTTATTATCGGTTATTGAACTTTGCTGGTTGAATATGCAATCTTCTTTAATGCGGAACATCTATAATCAATATAGGCCTAATATATCGTGTAGATTTTGTATAATATTAAAAAACATTGTAAAGTTAGAACAACTTTTTTACCAACTAAAAAATACTTTGATCCCGAATTAAATAATTTCATTATAAGGAATGTTTTATTATTTTTTTAAAAATATTACATATTAAAATTTTAAAATCGTTACGAAGGAAAACAACAACTTCCGAAAGTTACTCTTCATTAACATAAATTGTTCTTTTCATAACGGTCACTCTTTAGCATACGATTGTTCTCAAACCTTATCAATTAATTTGTGTATTTCTTAGCGTGAAATGTAAATCTAACTAAATTTAAAAAAGATCCAAACATTTTGTTAGTTTTATTTTTAAAATGAACTACACTGACTTTAAAATGTTAGTTAATTTGTATGATTTTACCGTGTTTTTGTTTATTATGTATTAATTCATGTAAATAATTTTATTTAACTTACACTAGTTTATTGGTAAAATATCTGAACCGAAAACCTATTACCTATATAGGTCTTGAATACAGGTCCATCCACTGCATAACCTATTTGCTTGGTAGGAAGAAATGACACTTATTTTTCTAATTATCATAATTATATATATATATATATATATATATATATATATATATATATTTATTTATTTATTTTTGATTAAATTAGCATTTAAATACAACCAAAGTATCTCCAGACTTAATGTAATAATTGGTAAGGTTAGCCCATTATTCAGATAATTAGTATTTCATGATTTTTATTAAGTTAGTTTTTTTATTGTTAGGCAATAGTGGGTGGTATATATTAGAAGCAAAATAGAGTTGTAAATATATACAAATTATACAAACTTCCTACTTTTATTTTTTATTATTTTTTATTTTTTTATTTATAAATACATAGTTAGAAATTAATTTTTGGTATTATAAACCACCCTTCCCTTTGGAGAAAATTATTTAACTTTTTGTATTTTAAAATATTTTCACTGAAATCCCTCCCCTCCTTCTAATACCATAATACCCTTTGGTCATAAGTTATGAAATAAAGTACTAAAAATTTGCTTGTCATTGTAATCCAGTTGGTAGCAATGTATGTAAATTTTTTGTAGAAACAATAAGATGTATAATTTTTATTCCACGGCCATAAATTTACTGTTTAAATAAGCCTAAATAAGAAGAATGATATTCGTGTTGTATTATAGAAGATAAAAGATAAACACTGAAAGTGCATCTAGTAAACACGGACGACCTTGGAAGGGGGTAAGAAACCCTCTGGCCTTGAGTGACCTCGCATTGGGTTGATGACCTTTACGATCAATACGGGACGATGCATTCGGTGCAAGGGAAACTGCGCAGTAGGCGTTTGTCCTTATTCCTTAGGCCGGTGAAAGGAACGGGTCTCAACTTTCCAACCACTATAAATAACATCAAGTTGCTATTTATAAACTTGTTCTGTTCCAATAACTGATTCTTTTATTGAAATACAAATAAAGAGAGCCATGTAAACAACTTCCGTCTCTTGAAATGTTGTTACATTTTCTACAATAATAAACAAGTACTTTCTAGAGCCCAGTTTCTTGACATTGTTGAACTGACCATGTTGTAATACAAAGTGCTGATAAGAATCTACTGCTTTATTACTGTACTCGTAAAGTTTTCAACTTTTTTTTACACAGTTTATTTCGTTCTCTCCTCTTCATGCACAAAGTTGTAAACAATCTGGAGAAATGTAAAGGGCTAAATATTGGACAAACAATTAGGATAATTAACCTCTTTCCATCCATGGTCCTGAAATAGTTGACTTAAATTGATATGAATAGTTTGTCAGATACTACACAAGGCAAAATATTTTTGAAATTTATTAATATATTTTAAACGTTTACTTTTTTATACATTTTCTTCATAAAATGTTTTGTTTTTTAAAACAACTTTTTCTATACACACATATATATGTAAGTTTGAAACAAAGTGTTCTGCGTCACGTTTTATAAATTTATCTGGATAATGAAAATACAAAATATGAATTACAAAACTAACCCATATTATTTGTTTTCAGGGTTGAAAGCTCGCACACCCCTTGTCTACCTCCAGATCAACATCACCATCTTCCACACAGGCCTCTGGAACTTGTCTTTAGCGGCCTAACGGTGTCCGTTGAGAAACGACAAATCTTGAAAGATGTGAGTGGTGTCGTCAAGCCAGGTCAGCTATTAGCCGTCATGGGTCCTTCGGGATGCGGAAAGACGACGCTTCTTAACTGTTTAGCGGGACGAATCAAGCTGGATTCAGGGAACATCAGGTTAAATCGAGAAAGGTTAAACAAACGATGGAAAAGAAAAATTTGTTACGTTCTACAACAAGACATTTTCTTTCCAGACTTAACGCTTCGACAGACGTTAGAGGTACAGTTTTATTAGCGCAATATAAAATTTATGAATTCCATAATTGCTTGTATTAAAACAAGATAAACAAAAATGTATTTTAGAATTCATTTTATATTTTGTTTACGTTTATCAAGAATTTTATGTAAATGATATACAGAAAATAACGGCTATTTATGTTATTTTCTCTCGTTCTTCGGAACTTTCCTTTTTTTTACAATAACAATCCTAAAAAAAATTGATTGAAAAGTCTAAATTTATAATCTAAGGGTTATTGAAAGAGTTGTTGGTGACTACATGGTTTAAGAATTAAGCTTATATGATTTCAAACAATTTGAAGTCTATATTACTATTGAGAAAATTGATAATCCGATAAAAAAAATTTAGCTTCTATTAGGTCAGTGTAATCCATTATTATAGATTTTGAGGATATCCCCTGAAAACTCTGTCTTATGCAATTTAGCTACAGTAGTGATTAGAATATTGCCGGAGCGCCGTAAACACATTTGGACAATTGCTAAAATATAATTATTTTATATTGATCTCTAAACAAACCACATCCCCATCTATCCTTAATATTGGTTGGACACTATGTAAATTTATAATAGTATTAAAAACTATTCTAAAACGAATTGCAGGTAAACTAAAAGATGTCTCTCTAGATTCATATTTCAGCTTTTCTTGTGAATTTTTATGTATCAATTTCAAAATAAAAGTTTAGTCAGTCTTTTTATTTTAAAATTTTTTGACAAGATTTTATTATTTAAGAAAAATTCCTTCAAATAATGGAATATATATATAGCTTTAAAATTTTAGAAAGATATTGTATTGTGTGGTATTTTATAAATTTGTTATATTATTTGGAAGTTTAGTCCCTAGCAACAGCTTTAATAGCTGAACAAAAAACTTTTTTCCTCTGTCCACAAAAAGTAATTCAAAGTCACATTTTATGATTTGTTCTGTTATGTTTCAGTATGCTGCACTACTTCGACTACCTGACTCTCTTTCATTCTCACAAAAGATGCAATATGTAGACCATATTATCGATGTCTTAGATCTAAGTAGTTGTCAAGATACAAGTAAGCAAAACACACTTTTCTAAATCATTTTCTCTAATCTGGTAATATTTATGTTTATACATCATATACTAACTTGTATATTGTCAAAAACAAAGTTATGATATGAACCCAGCATTAAAATTTACATAACCTTGAAATATCTTACAACTGTTAACAGTTTTTGAATTGTGTGATTTTTAATAGTTCTAACGTTTAATGAAGTTGTCATTTCTTAAAATAAAAGTGTTTCTTATTTGATCTTTCTACAAATTTTCTGCTGTGAAAACAAAAATTCAGTAGTTTGAGGATAACTTTGAATATAAAAGTCCAGAATAATACTGGCAATTTTTAATAGGATTATATTTTAATAACCAATGATTAAATTAGTTTATATCTTAATGTTTAAAGTTTCATTTGGTTCTAGTCAATATTTATCAAGATATTTATTTGATTTTTGATTCAGTTTGCAATAAATAAATAATCTTTTTTTAAAATTCTAATATTAATTAATCTCAAACTTTTCTTACTTTAGATTTTATAATTCAATAATATCTAATTATCATCAAATAATACTTTAATTTTTCATCTTATAATAATAATATAAATGTATCTTTTCAGTAATTGGTGATTACATGAAACGAGGTTTATCGGGAGGAGAGAAAAAGAGAGCAAATATTGCTTGTGAGCTGTTAACCAACCCTGCGCTTATGCTTTTGGATGTAAGTTTCATCATTATTATTTGAGCTAAAACTTATCGTAATAATGATAAAAATTAATGTATTTCATTTATTGACATTTTATAAAACACAATGATACCTAACTTATTGTTTATTAATTTTGAATTATTATTTACTTCAGTTGCTGATAATTTTAAGTATTCAAGCTCGTCCATGTCTTATTTTATAGTACTGTATGTGTTTGATAATAATATGTGTATGTTAATACATAATTATTTTGACGAGAGTATTTTTTATTAAATATCAAATGGAAAAATAATCTTTATTGTAATCCTTACCTAATATTACAACTTATTTTTAGAAGTAGTTATGATTATTTTGACCACAGTAATAAATTTGGATATGTATAATTCATTGAGCTTAATTTAAATACCAGAGAATTATATAATTAATTAAAAAATTAATTAGTTTTAAACAATCAACTAACACAATAAGGCATGATTTTGTGAATTTTAAATATATTTATAAGCATTTTTAATGTTTTGAAATGCAAATGGATAGTTTATCTCTAATATTAATTTTCATGAAACACAATATCTCATTTTAAAACTGTTGTAATTCATCAGGAACCAACATCTGGACTCGATTCGCATTCAGCCTACAACCTTATGTCATGTTTAAAAAGGTACGCTGAAAAAGAAGGAAAAACTGTTGTAGTAACTGTACACCAACCATCATCACAAATATTTCACATGTTCGACAAACTCCTACTTCTTTGTAATGGACAAGTGAGTAAAATTCTTATCATAGTTTATTAGTAAATTAATGTTTAGTTTAATCTTTATATCCTTTTTTTTATTCTTCTTGTGAGAGAGAGAGAGAGAGAGAGAGAGAGAGAGAGAGAGAGAGAGAGAGAGAGAGAGAGAGAGAGAGAGAGAGAGAGAGAGAGAGAGAGAGAGAGAGAGAGAGAGAGAGAGAGAGAGATTCAATCATATTCAAACAATTGCTCAATTGGTCCATAAAAAACCTCAAGTTTCTATTTATATTATACAAAAAAGACTTGTGAAAGTATAATTACAATATTAAACTTTACACTTACTTTTAAATACAACCAATGACAATTTATGTTGCCAATATGATTGTATTCTTATTAGCAGGATGATGTTGAATTGGCCCATGTGTTTTGATTTTTGAAATTAGTTTCAACATACTTTTTTAAATCAAACATCCTTTGCTACTCCTTTTATCTCTTATGCTCATCTGGTTTCCAAATACAAACTTCATCCCATTATTTGATGATAGTGTGTAAAGACCAGAAAATCAATTATTTCCTGATCATTGGTCTCCTACAGTGTGTTTTAGACCTGTCTCACTTGAAACATAGTCACATGACTTGTCTCATTTCAACTGTTTAAGGTCCTAAAAATTTGTAACCACTTAGTTTATCTCGATTAATTCATCAATAACTAATGGTACATTTAAAATATTTTAAGTGAAACTAGTTTTTCCATTTGTGAATTTATTTCTTAAAATATTTTATTTTTTAACTTTGGTCATACGTTAATTAAATTTTTTACAATTTAAAAAAAACATTAAATTTAGTTAAATGTGGCTAGTAAAATCAAATTAATTAAATGATTATAAAGTTACTCAAATAGTTAATAATATTAGCTTTTCATTTTCTCACAAATATAATATAGGGAAAGTTATGTGATGGGTCAAAAAATTTGATATATCGTTTTTTTGAAGTTATATCCACTGAGTAAAATAAAATAGTTTTTGAAGTGATGTCTGCCTGACTCTTTAGAATCTGCCGTCATCCAGTGCTCTATAGCCCAAATAAATATGTGATCTAATTTTAATCAAATTTGGTATGTGGGTGAATTTAGGCCATATCTGGGGATTTTTTCATTTTTCAATGACTCATAATATTAGGGTAACTGCCAAGAAAAACATACAAAGTTACGATTTTCTAAAAAAAAAAATCAGCTATAACCATCTTAATGGAATGTAAAGATTAATGACCCAAATTCATATAAAAAAATCATTAAAAAATATTAAAGTACATATGTATTTAAAAATATTACAGTACAAAAATAATTGGTGAAAAAAAAAAATTAACCTTGACCATTAAAAATTATTTGATCAAATACGATTTGCGCTGAGGTTGTGTGTATGGTGCAAGCGAACCACATTTAGGGCTTATTTAAAAATAAAGATGTTTTTTCAAAGACGTCATCCATGGTTTCATTAAATTTTTTGACTGACCATGGATATGGTCACTTTTTGTGACAAGTAGTTTTAGTTCTTTTTATTTGATTTTGGGGATAGGTGAATGAAAAATGTTTTCGTACTGTTTATTATCATATATTATTCATTTTGTTGATTTCATTAAAATAGTTTTCATTTTGTTGATTTCATTAAAATAGTTTTCATTTTGTTGATTTCATTAAAATAGTTTTCATTTTGATACATCATAGTTACATGTTTGTCTTTGATTTTTAGACAGCGTACTTTGGAGAAGTGAGTAATGTTGTGGACTTCTTCAATAACATAGGTTTAACTGTAATGCCACACTACAACCCAGCAGATTTTATATGTAAGTATAAATTAAATACATGCACATAATATTAAATTAGTTTATATTTGTACCTGTAATTTATCATGTTAACACAAACTGTCACAGGAGTTTGAAATAGGGTTTCTACTATTAAAACTCATGAACACAATTTTAACTGTATTTCTGGTAATATTAATGTTAACATTATAAAACTATAAGTGCACAACATTTCAACTTTGCTAGTATTTGCTATTCTTATATTAACAGATTTTATTACCAAGCACTCTCTCAGCCATTTTAAGTAAAACTATTCCAGAAAATTAGTTTATTTTAAAAAACAGCCTTGGCTTTGATTAAAAAAAGATACATTATCCTTTTACAGTAATATTTATGTAGAGTAAGGTAGTTTTTTGACCTAAAATTTCTCAAATTTTTAAAGATTACATTTTTAATACAAAAATCTTTTATTCTTTACCGTTTATGTTTTTTTGTTATTTGTTATATTTTAAAATTTTGTTTAATTTTCTATGTTGTTATTAACGGACAACTTTGATAAATAATTGAGATTCTTATATATTAATAATAAGTGGTACTACCATACTTAAATGTATTAGAGGGAGATAACTTATTACTTATCAGTGTTTTTATTTTCACATATAGACATCATAAGAAGAAAATCTGTTTAAATAATTTTTATTCATTTCCTGTTTTTGGTTTTCTGAATCAAAAAAGTTTTGGGTGAAATTTACGTCTAGGGAGTTATATTCTAAATTTGTATTTTTCTTTTTAATTTTAAAATGTGAATTATTTGCTATGAACTATAAAAATTCAGAATCAGTATATTTTCATTTAAATAAAACTAGAGGTATCTTATTGAATTTTTTGTCTTTTCAATTTATCTGCTTAGTTGGGCCTAAATGGATTGAATTAAAAAAAAAACTGAATGTTCTTCTTATGACCTTACAAATGTGAACATTATTTAAAAAAAGTTGTTTGAAGACCTCATAAAATAATTAAAAAAAAAAAAAAAAAAAAAAAATCTAATGTTTATTCTTCCACTTTTAATAATATTATTATTGTTTAAACATTCTGTCCTTGTTTGAAAACAAAATTGAATAGGCTAATTTTTCATAATAACAATTAATTGTCAATTGTCAGTATGTTACTTGTTTGAAGAAATATCTTATATTAAACAAAAATAATAATAAATAAAAAAAAATCTACCAGACTTGATTCTATCATTGTTAAATTTTTTTTTTCTTCTTTCAGTGGAACAAGTAAAAGGGAGTGAAGAAATGAAGGAAAAAATCATTGCAGCATCACAAGAAGCGAGGCTACGACCCGACTATCCTCCTGAACTGCATCCTGATTATGTCAATCAATCTCTCTGTGATAAATACTTGAACAATTACCATGAGAATCATTTGAACTCTAATGGTAGTTTTTACAATTACATTATACATTATAGTATATAAAAAATAAATTAGAATAAAGTAATTTATCAACATTTTGCACATTTATTTTACTCAAAATTATTTAAATTCATTGATATTAAATGCTAGTGGTTTCAAAAGTTTTGATCAATTCCTTCTTTTCTATTGAATAAAGTTCTCATCTTTATTTATTTTATTTTCAAAGAAAAATATTTTATAGTTCTCTACCAACATTCATTTATTTGTTTTTATAATTTTATTGATAGGCATATTTTACAATTTAGCCTTAAACTCTAGTTCTAATATTTACATTTATATTAAATTATATTTACAAAATTATTTAAACAAGTTATTGTATTGTTTAATCATACATGTATCTAATATTCATTGAATTTCTGGGTTAACCCCTTCTTTTCCATTGAGAATCTTTGTATGTTTATCTATCTTATTTAAAAGACATTTTTTTTTTTATAGTTCTATGCCAACGTTCATTATTGTAATTTCATAGACCAGCATTTCTTTCAATTCATTGCAGGGCATATAGGTGCTGTTCGTTGTCATTGTCAGAGAGAAATGTGGAGTAATTCTCGAAATTCAGCGACACAGCGACCTTCAACTGATATGTGCGTAGCAGTAGCTATAGGAGAAACGACAGAATCCCAAGGACATGTTTACACAACAATTGCTGGTATGTGTTACATAAAATGTATAGTTTCAATCTTTGAAATAATATTTCTTAGTATTCTAAGATAAATCACAATTCCCTATAAAATTGAATAATTTTCAGTTTGTGTATTATTAAACATAATATGTTTATTTTAAAATATTATTTTAATTTGTTTTATTTAGTATCATCACACTTTTTTTCCACCTTTTTCAAAGTACCTTTACAACCTTAGTAGTTAATCTAACGTCTGAAGTATAATAAAAACTTTCCAGGTTTAAAGTGCTCTCAAAATAGTCAAGCCATAGTTTTATAATGGTAAGTAATGGACATTCAGATACTTTGAATATTAATAATATATTTTTTTTTAAACAGTAAAAGAAGATGAAGGTAAAACTCTCTGGCTGGATAACCAAAGTCATGCGTCTTCTTCTGTCAGTAGTTCTGATGATGATGTTAGTTGGCAATGGCCTACTTGCTTTTGGACACAGTTTAAGGTAAAGCTGTTTTGAATTTATAGAACAACTAATAGTTATGTAAAACTATAAGAAATTGGATAATTTTGCAAATCAATATCTAGCTAGAGATTTTAATTTAACATTGTTTGACTTAGGTATAATCAGTTATATAAATAATCTGATTATTTGTCCTATTGTGACTTAATGTTCATGCAAAATTTAACATGATTGTAAATATTTAGTGTTTGTTAAAGTAAATCTTTTATGTTTACTATTAATGAGGGAGGAAAACGTTGCCTTAAGTTTTCAAAATAGAAGACAGAAATTAAGTGCTATTGATATGAAATTAATGTGTATAATTCATACTCACTATAAGCTAAATAGTTGATCCTAAACTAGAGGAATTTTTTTTACAGGTATTAAGTCAAAGAAACTTCCAAGAAGCGCGGCCTCGAATGTTGTCAACTTTAAATTGGGTTCAAACCGTGGCTTTAGGATTGATGGCAGGGTTATTATGGTTCCGACTGGAGAGAAAAGAAGAAGCATTACATGATATTCAAGGCTGGATGTTCTTTTCAACAACATACTGGATGTTATTTGCACATTTTGGTGCTCTCTCATCTTGTAAGATTTTATTTAATTTTTAAATTACTTTATTTAACATATTCAATACCTCTTGTGTTTAAGCCAAGACATATATTAGCTAGAACTAATTACAATATTATTTATTTTCTTAAAGGTTGAGTTATTTTAAGATGATTAATCAGTATTTTCAGGTGTAATATATGTATAATATACTTTTAATTTTATTAGTATATTAATGGTTTGTTATTCCAGAAAAAAAGTCTTTTTCAAATAATGGAGGATTATTTACAATCTGTTACAAATTATATTTAGTAGGTGTGTTTAAATGTAATTGGGAGAAGCACTACCCAAAATACATAGATGTGTGTGATATCTAATAATTGAAAGGTATGATCATATGCGTCATTTCCTGCAGTGAACATGTTAAAATGGTTAATATACATTAATATAACAACTCTACACCTACAGTGAAGATCAAAATAGTTTAATAATTACACAATTTTCAAATTGAACCTCCTTAAAAGTAAAAGTGACAACAGTAATGTTTCAGTTTTTTTTTTCGGTCTAACGATCAAAATTTTCACCTCATTTGGTATGTACATTAACATTCACAATGGCTCAGTATACACTTTAACAAAGAAAAAATTAAAAGATTCTGGCTATTTTGAATTTTCCAACCTAAATATTATCTTGTAATTTTGAGCATATCCTTGTTACTCTTGATTGTAAATAATTAACTTAAAACTTTCCATAAAAGATAGATTATTTTCTATAAATATTCAATAATTCTAACCAAAAAGTTTAGTGTTTTCACATATAGTTTTCTTCTGTAGTATAAACTTAACCGATATTATTAATTTTTGTTACTAAATATTATTTTGCAGTCCTTTTCAATGTTATTTATTTTGTTTTTACTTATATTATTTTGTAAATTCATACTACTTTACTTTTATAATATGTATGTTAATATTGAAAGAAAGTTTGAAACTGTAAAATAATTGTAGTCTTGAAATATTTTTATATTAAAGACATAAGCTGTAAAGACATAATATACATCATTAATTTAACAAATAAAATATTGGTATGTGTATTGTTTGTTTTAGTTCCACCAGAGAGAGAGGTAATCAACAAAGAACGACAGTCTGGAGCGTATCGTTTATCTGCATATTACCTTGCCAAAATGGTTGGGGAACTACCATTAACCATAACTCTTCCAGCTGTATATCACATAATTTCGTACCCTATGCTTGGCTTCCATAGTCTCAATGTCTTCCTTACATTATTAGGATTCCTTCTCCTCAATACAATAGTAGCTCAGGTAAGTCTAATATTTAAGCACTACTAAAACTGTTTCATATTTTTTTATTAAAAAAAAAAAAAAAAACTATAAGTCTCTAACCTTAATTGAAGTATTAAATTTATATTCGTTGTTTTATGAAACTGCTGTAGGTCACATTCTATATGTTTTATTGAAATGATTTATTTGCTTTCTTTCCCCATTAAATTAAGTTTAAACTATTTGAACACTTTATGAAAAGATATTAGAAAGAGGGATGGATCCCAGTTATTCAAATCAAATCATCCTTGTTCAGTATTTAAATAAAAACAAATTTAAAAAATATGTATATAAATTGAATACTATACATTAATTTTGATCAACTTAGTCATGATAAATGTAAAGAGAAGAAAAAAATGGAAACTCTATTGGTTACAATTCTATTAAATTTTGTCACATGTTTTTTATGTACTAGTTGACATTCCGATTTCAGTTTTACAGGAATGTTTCTGTTTACAAAATCAATTGCGTTTCATCATTTTTTGAATTAGATTTAACCATTTGAGGAGTTACAGGTATTAAAACTTAACATATTATAGTATTAAGCTGGAACATCTTTAAAGAAAAACTTTGTAACTGGAAAAAAATCTTTCTAAGAATGCATCTGTTAAACAAATAATAACAAAAGGGCGTGTGTTAAAGTAACAACTTAGTTAAAATGTTTAGAACACAAAGTCATTGTATAATAATGCTTAATTTTAAGATGTTCAATTACTCTTGCCTTTTCTTGAATGATGACACTTTTTTGAGAAAAAAAAAATATATCCACAAAGAATGAACTAAACTAATTTGTAGTCTACTATTATAAATAAGGTGAGATTTATAATTACTCCTCAGTAATGAAAATTAGTTATATTTTATATAATAGATGTTGTCTTATATGTTATAGAGTGTTGGCTTCTTCGTGGGAGCTTGCTGTATGGACATGCAAGTGTCTATAACAATTAGTGCTTTGTACACGTTAGCGACTCAGCTCTTCGGTGGATACTTAGCGACGAATATTCCACCGTGGTTCAAGTGGATGCAATATCTCAGTATGGTCCACTATGCATATCAAAATATGCAGATAGTGGAATTCAGTGATGGAGAAGGCATAATGTAAGTGTATTATATTTTAATTTATATACACTTCAATATTCACAAATCAGTATCAGTATCAGTTTTTATTTTTTTAGTTTGAAATATACAGTATCTAAAGTAGTTTAACCGATATATTGTAATTGATTATACTCTGTGAAGAATATACAGGGTGAATCAAAAAGAATTTTGCAAAACTAAGGTTAATTTTGCATTTGAAGAATCACAAAATCATGAAAACTGCATAAAACAATTTGTTATATTAACAAGTTTTAATGTACTGTGTTATGGATTGCACTGCTTCTGTTATGACCTGTCTTAAGTCTTGAAGGTTTTGAGCCATAGGAGGGTAGTAAACTGTGTCTTTGATGAAAGAAATCCCACAAGGAATAATCTCGAGGAGTTAAGTCCGGCGATCGTGGAAGCCAGCTCAACAGAGGTCTGTCTTCATTTCCAGAGCGACCAATCCAACACTCTGGCAATGTAACATTAAAAAACTCGCATACCTCAGATTTGTAGTGTGCAGGAGCACCATCTTGCTGAAAAACTACGTTTGGAATATCTTCTATAATCTGAGGAATGAGCCATTCTGACATGGTATCTAAATAAATGATGCCAGACACAGTGCGTTCAATAAAGAAGAAGGGTCCATACACAAAAAGATACATAAAAAAGGGTTGCTAAGAGCACAAAAAAAGTTTAGTTTCTCTGAATCCCTTTCCTATTCAATAAACTCCCTTGGGTTTTCTGATCCTCATCTATACGTGTGGCAATTTACTTGTCCACTGAGGTGGAAGGTAGCCTCATCTCTGAACACTACTCTGTCATCAAATCCATCATTTTCAAACTGTTCAATCATAGCAAGGCAAGAATCTTTGTGCTTTGGGTATCAGTAAGCCTTAATGCTTGTAACAGGTGCAGTTTGTACGGTTTAAGTCTCACCCGCTTGTGCAAGACACGCCATACTGTAGGCTGTGCTATCTGAAGTTTCTTACTAACTTTGAGAGTTGATGTTCTAGGACTACGTGCATACTTAGCTTTAATTCTCTCCACAGTGTCCACCAGGGTCTGTGGATGGTCCAAACTTTACTTGGCACTCAAACACTCAGTTGTCTCAAACTGCCTCACTCAATGAGTTATGCAGTTCCAATGAGGAGGATCCTTTCTGAATTTTGTTCGAAAGTTCTGTGGAACACTAACAATAGCATGATTTCTAGCGAACCCCAAAACACAAAATGCATTTTCTTGCTTTGGGGTAGCCATTTTGATAAAGACTTAGCCTTAGTCAACCAAGCAATTAAGACAATACATAACCATTTTTGATATGTAATAATTTTAAAAGAGTTTTATCTTTCAAATAGTTTTTTAGATCCTTAGTTTTGGTTTTAAACTAGAAATTTTAATTTTTTAAGGTCTATCTGTAACATTTGTCATATTCCACTTCCACACTTTATTTACACCATGTCTAAAATCCTATTTTCATACATATTTTTTAAAATTTTATTATTTTTGGAAGGGTTAAAATAAATAAAAATATACCATACATTTTGTTTTATTGTAATAACTGTAAAAATCAAGATCAGAACAATAAATAAAAACCGTCAACTTAGTTAGAAAAGACATATTCATGCAGAAATATTATTTTACAATAGTAAATTTTAAAGATAAACATAAAGCACAATTATAACGTCACAAATTCCATCATAAAAAGTTAGCCTAAAATAAACGACACCAAAACAAAGCAAAGTTCAATGACCCGCAAAGCCAACCAAGAAACCGACACTAAAATATCAGCTGATAGGCCTAAACAATTTACGAAAGTAATACACAAGGAAAAACATCATCAATAACTAAATTAACTATGTCAAAACCAATTCACACCCCAAGAATTCACCCAAATCCATATAGAAATGGATATTATCAAATATAATTCTCAAATATAGAATAAAGCCTAGACAGAGCCTTGTAACATGAAAACCTATAACCTCACATCTAAACAAACACATTGAAACCAATTCCATAATACTATCACAAACACTACACCATAAATTAATATAAGCACTACACATATATATATATATAGCCTCAGTAAACAACTATTTTTTATTTTAATCATCAGAAGATAGCATATACAATATATGAAGGTAAAACGCATTCCCTATGAACGCCATGTTTTTGTTAGTACAACTAGATCAAAGAAACGACTATCACAATCGAAATTAATAAAATCAAATAAAAATAAATAATAAGTCACAATATCTGTTAGAATAGTAAAACAATCCTTAAAGTAAATTTAAGAACATAAATAGTAACCGTAAGACCCAAATGTTATATAATTAGAATTAGAACTAGGACTACTTGAGTCATAGATATAAGCACGTCATTCTGTTGGAACGGGAAATTATACAATTAACAATAAAATCAGTAAACTCATTTAAGAATCGGCAATGTAAATATGAATAAATATTATCACGAGACCAAAGGCAAAAAAGACATAAAGTAATATCAAAATTATAATTTATTCAAGTCAGGAACATCAAATTGTACAAGGCGAAAGAATATTATTTGAGTAACCAAGGGAACGGAAGAACAGTGCATGCTGGGAACCGCGGCAACAATTCAATTCAAAAACCGAAGCCAAAAATTCATTCCAATCCAAGACTTCAGAGCCCAAAGATGAAAATTTCTATTCGTAATTTTAAAAGTGATACCGTCAAGTTTTAGTATGTTAAAACAGTATAAACAGTGGTAAATTCAGTGCTAAATCACACAGAGAGTGGTATCCTCTGTAAATTCAAACATAATAAAGTCCAGAAATTCTTAATATTGAAGATAAACTTTAACAAATTTTACAATTCATAAGCCTATTTCAAAAAAGAACACCGATCCTAAATCTCAATTTTTCTTAACTGTAACTTCACAAAATGCGTTAAAAACAGTTTGTTCATGTCTGGTCGAGTGCCTGCCCCGAGAAAATAATAAATATTAATTACTAATATTTATAAAAGAACTTTGTAATTCTATGATAAAGATATATGTAATGAACCCAAACCTAGAGCTAGCCTGGAATAATTTAACTTTGTAATTAAAGACAATTTAACCTTGTTGTGTTATTAAAAGAACTCAAAAGCAAATATTATTAATGTTTAACAAGAAATAATTTACTAAAAGAAAATATTTATAATTTAAATGAATAAACAAATGAATTTCTATAACTGAAATTATCTGCATTATTGTCAACTTATTTAGTAGTAGTTGAAGACTAGTTGTAGATATTTCAAATAAATTTTTAATAAAGTAACTTCACTATTTTGGATTTTATAATAAAGATAAAATATTTTATAACATATAAGAAAAGAATTATGTTATAAAATGGCGCCGCAACGATTAGGGCATGAACAAACTGAGAATTCAACAGAATGACTTAGGTTAAGTAAATATATTATAGGCCTATAAGTAAATTGAAATTAAATTTAAGACAACAATTTAGAAATAAGGATTCATTCAACTTTAATTATAAGATTGAACAAATTTAATAGCCTAGAATAAGATATGTATTAGAATTAAGATTAGCCTAATTTCAATTTAGTAATTTATCTATTTAAACTCAAAAACATATACCTACCAAAATCAAAAATAATAATTTAAAATGGACGCTAACCAAGAAGAAAGTAGCAAATATAACCTTAGGCCTAAAATTAATCCCACCGGAAAAGCCAAGGAAGGGAAATTGAAAACCTTTAGAGAGACTATTGATGCCAATGACACTGAACTAAATGTTAGGCCTAGCCAAATAGAGGTTATGGAGCAGAGTAGTGCTAGTAGTGTCCAAGATACAGAACCAAATGTCCCTACGTTATTAGAACAAATGACGCTGTTAATTAACAATCTACAGATTAACATCGACCATAAATTTAAACAAAATCAAAATGAATTAGAGAACCAATTAGAAAATAAATTTAAACAAAATCAAAATGAATTAGAGAAGCAATTAGAGAACCAATTAGAAAATAAATTTAAACAAAATCAAAATGAATTAGAGAAGCAATTAGAGAACCAATTAGAAAATAAATTTAAACAAAATCAGGAAAAACTAGAATTAAAAATGATTCAAAATGAATCCAATTTGAAGGAAAATTTTGAAATAGTCCAGAAAGAAATTACTAATTTAAAGGAATGTTTGGCAATACAGATAGCTATAGTAGAAACTCAATTTAAAGATAAATTAATTGAAATGGAACAAGCTGTGACAGAGAACAACCAAAGAATAGACAACCTAGAAAGTAGATTAGATTCCACAATCAATAGTCAGAGTTTAAATGAGTCCCTAGACCTACAGAAGGCCACAATTGAGAAGCAATTGTTACAAAATAAAAATAATGTGATCCATGAGGTAAAAGCTATGATTGCTGAACTACCGAAATCAAATATCGAAAATGCCATACCATCCCATATAAACGTAACTTGTGGAGGTAATAGTCAAGAAATCAACAATTTAACTAATCCGACACTTCCTAAATTTAACGGAAGACAGAATAATCCAAATGATTATCTGGATAGATTAACAAGATACTACGAGAGGTTAACTTGTCGACAAATCAACCAGATCGGATACAACAGAGACTGTCTATTCGACATAATCGACAACAGTTTAGAGGGTAGTGCTGCTCGGTGGTGGCAATTAATAAAAGGCGATACTACAAATTTCCAGCAATTCTGCGAAGAATTCCTATCCAAGTTTTGGAATAGGGATGTTCAAAAAGGAATTAGGCAAAAACTTGAACTCGAACAATATCGTTTAGGAGGAAAACTCACTCGAAGTGAATACTTCATTGACAGGGTGTTAACAATGAAATCGATGACTCCCCAACCACCGGAGGAAGACATCATCGCAACCCTAGTAGAACATTTTGACCAACGCATACAGGATGCGCAAAGAGTACAAAATATAAGTACAATAAAGGAATTTGCTGACCTCCTCCAAAGAGAAGATACGGAAGAGGCAAACTCGGAAATTAGGAGACGTAATAATACAAGCCCGAGAGGAACACAAAATCCCACCAACAACAGACTATTTAGACATTACCAAACAAATACTAACTACAACCAACCACAAAAACCACCCTTTAGGAATTATCAATCCCAAAACGAGTTCAGAAAGAACAGAGAACACCCTTATAAAAGTCAAAATAGCTACAGACCCAATCAGAGGCCCACCAACGGTTATGGCCAACATTATACAAACAATTATAATCAAAACCGAAACTATAACCAGAAAACCAACTACGATAGACAACCAGAACCCATAAGGACTGAGTTCAAATACAGACAACCACAACAAGACCAAGAACGATATTATCAACAAAAAGGCCCATACCAAGAGCGAAGAGAGGTTAGGTATCCTACAAACGAGCAAAGAATGGTATGTCAAGCTATAGCAATGAATACTAAACCACCGACACTAGAGAAACCAATACAAGTGCCTCAGGAGGAATGTAACCAAGAGTTAAACTCCAACGCACTGGCCTAGACCAAACTTCGAATAACAACCAAGACTGTACAGGCAAAAGCGAGAGATATCTGCGAGAAAAACCTGAACACTCTAAGTCAGTGCCAACAAATTTTACAAAAATCGGAACAGAGCCACAAAAAGAAACCAAATCATACTATAATGATTACAACATCTCAAACCTTTATTACGATAGAGAATTTCTATTAAATGAAGACAATGACAATAGTCCAGATCAAACCAACTGTAAGTGTCCAGAAATAACTATAAATTTAAATGGTATATCCACAAATACGTTAGTAGATACGGGAAGCAGTATATCCTGTATTTCTGATAACTGGTTCCAGGTAAACAAGAACAATTTAGGTCATTTTGAACAGTTGCCAGTGAGTAACACATTCATCACCACTGCGTTGAACAATAAATCGAAACGAATTTCACACATTGTGCTATTAAAAGCCCAAATAAAACATATCGAGTTTGATATCCAATGTATAATTGTCCCCAACCTTATTAAAGATTGCATAATGGGAATAGACGCAATACGTATGCTAAAAATGGAAATAAATTTCAAGATTAATACAATTACTATAATGAGTAAGGATAATAGAATATTAATAATGAAGTTCGATAGCAAAAGTAATGAGTCAGCAGGATGCAAAATAATAAAATACGACGACAATGAATATAGAATAAATAACAATAATCAAACTCAAAATCATAATAATAACAACAACAGTGAAATAAACGATTTAATTAAAGACAACGATAAACTCAACAAAATAGAAAAGGACCTAATAATCAACCTAATTAAACAAAACAATATAGTATTTTCAGACAAACCTGGACGTTGCAACATGTACCAACACCATATCAGGGTAGACAATCCAGAACATTATAGAGCCCAAAGTTATCCAATACCCATAAATTTACAGGATGAAGTAGAGAGAAAATTAAATGACATGCTCGAGGACAATATAATTGAGGAATCAAACAGCCCATTTGTAAACCCTATTATAATTGTCAAGAAGAAGACTGGCGATCTCCGTATATGTCTAGACATGAGACGTATAAACGCACTAATTACCCCCGACTATGAATGTAACAGAAGCATTAATGAGCTATTAGCTAAAGCTACAAATTCTAACTGGCTGACTACATTAGATCTTACCTCTTCATACTGGCAGATTGAGCTAGAACCACAATCTAGACAGTATACAGCATTTCAATTTCGAGGCAAAGTGTATCAATATGTTGTAACCCCTTTTGGCCTATCCACTTCACAAGCTGCCCTAGTAAGAGCACTAGACCAAGTATTCAAGAACACGATAGAAAACTTTTCTTTAGTCTACATTGATGATATATGTGTTATATCACCTGATTTCAATTCACACTTACAACACTTAGAATATGTATTTAGAAAACTTGCAGATGCAAAGATGACAATAAAACTGTCTAAATCAATCTTTTGTCGAGATAGAGTTCCTTTCTTAGGGTACTATTTAACCACTACTGGTCTAGAACCAGATTCAGAAAAGATTAAATGTTTTCAAGACTTTCCATCACCCACCACTAGGAAAGAACTCAAACGGTTCCTAGGAGGCATCAACTACTACAACAAATTCGTAGACAAATATGCAAAAACTGTACAACCTTTAATGAGATTGACTTCTAAGAAAGTAAAATTTATTTGGACTTCTAATGAAGAGAAACACTTCCTAGAAATTAAAAACTTATTTCTAAAAACAAATGTATTAAACCATCCTATGCCAAACCAACCCTACTACCTACAGACAGACAGTTCGGACTTTGCGATAGGAGGACATTTATTCCAAATTGACAGCCAGAACAACAAAAGGGCTATCCTATTTATATCCAAAACATTGAAGAAATGCGAGATCAGATACACCACTACAGAAAAGGAGTTGCTAGCAGTCGTCTACTGCATACAAAAAGTCAGACATTACATTTTAAACGCAAAATTAACGATCATTACTGATCATAAAGCATTGACATTTTTGAAAACATGCAAATTGTTAAATGGTAGATTAACTAGATGGATACTTGCATTACAAGATCACCAATTTGAAATTGTACATTGTAAAGGAGTGGATAACACAATAGCTGACCTACTCAGCAGAGTCAGAACAGATGAGAATCAACAGAACTCATTGACAACCACACCAGAATTAATAGTCGCAAATTTAGAAAGAGAACACAATTTAGAACTTTTAGAAAACCTTCGAAATTTAATACAATTACAACAAAACGATCCAACTCTCAAACAGATATATCTCCAAATTAAAAATTCAAACACTACAGAACATAATAGATTTAGAATAAATGACGACATACTATACCAGAAGCATCACAACAATTGGTTAATTATAATACCCCAATCACTTGTCAATACTTTAATCTCAGAATGCCATAAATTTTATCTACACTGTGGAGCAAGGAAATGCCTGCAAATTTTACAAAAGGATTTCATATTTAAAGATATGGCTAGGAAAATTAGACAATTAATAGGAACCTGCGACACCTGCCAAAAATGCAAACACAGTAACCATCCTCTCTATGGAGAGACTAGTGGAGTCAAATCTGAAGGAAAAGGAGATCTAATCGCAATCGATTTGATTGGTCCTTTACCAAAAAGTCGAGGTGGTGTCCAATATATCTTCATCATTCTGGATACATTCACAAAATTTGTCCAATTATACAATCTAAAGAGAGCCACATCACAGGCAGTAATAGACAGAATGTTCAAAGAATACATACCCACATACGGAAAACCTAAGAAAATCTTAACTGACCATGGTACTCAATTCAAAAGTGGAATTTGGATTCAAAAACTAGAAGAGAATCAAATAAGACACATACTAAATCCAGTATACCACCCCATATCAAACATGGCAGAACGTCCTATAAAAGAAGTCAAACGCTGTCTCAGGACATATTGTGCTCAAAATCACAGAAGTTGGTCAAACTACATAAGTACCATAAACAGTTTCCTAAACGAAATACAACATGAAACCACTGGTTTCACTCCCAATGAATTACAACTAAACAAATGTGATATCAGATTCTGGGAAGAGGTAATACAAAACCCTTTCAAAATGCAAATCCCCATTCAACAAAAGTTAGAATTAACAAAATCTCGAATAAAAACCACACAAGCCAAAAGAGCAGAGAAATTAAATGCAAAACATAAGATAACGATACTCAAGGAAAATGATTTAGTACTAGTAAAGTCATTTCCCCAATCCAGTATGGGATATGGTGAAACAGCAAAATTGTTCACAATATATGTTGGACCATTAAAAATATTGAAGAAAATGGGAAAAGCCATTTACTCCCTAATCGATGATAATGGAAAAACCTATGGACCATATCACATATCTCTCCTACGTCGTTACAAAATTGCCTTGTCTGTACAGACCTCCGACGAACCAACCTAATCGACATAAAGTTAAGTGCAACGATATAAACAATGAACTTCAATATAAAACAAGTGTCCCCTATAAAACAAGTGTTCACCATAAACAATGTGACTATCCATTTATATATAATTCCCTATATATATGTATATTCCCCATAAACAAAGTGCTTAAATATAAAAAATGTGACTATCTATATGTATGTTCCCCATCAACAATGTGTTTTTACTACAAACAAAATGGTCCCTCATAAACAGTATTTTTCCCACAACCCACACAACTTATCCCCCCCATAAACAGTGAATTATCACAAATATTTATATGTTAAAATATATGTATATCTCCATGAATAGTGAACCCATATAAAAACAGTGAAATAAAAATGAACAGTATCACAAAATATGTATTTATGTAAAAGTGTCCCCGAAATGTGTATCCCCCATGTCCAATGGACATTCCTTAGTATGAACTATATGTCATATGACAACTATATGTTTCCCACCCCAATGATAAAACATGTGCCCCCAACTATAAAGTGTTACCCAAATTAAATGATAAACTATGTATAACCCCATGAACCATGAATTATGATATAAAATATCAATTAATTAGGTATATGTAGCCTAATATGAGAATAAGATCCATATGATCCAATTGTTAATTTTATTCAATTTGTTAAACCAATTCAAAATCAACTGATAAAATAAGTAAGGATAACCTATAATTCCATAAGAATAAGTGTTCAATGTATGTTATGTTATGTTATATATGTTATTTTACAATGTAATTTGTTAGTTATAAATTTATTTATTGTTCAGTAAACTTCACAAAAACAAATTTAAAGGGCATTTATAACGTCACAAATTCCATCATAAAAAGTTAGCCTAAAATAAACGACACCAAAACAAAGCAAAGTTCAATGACCCGCAAAGCCAACCAAGAAACCGACACTAAAATATCAGCTGATAGGCCTAAACAATTTACGAAAGTAATACACAAGGAAAAACATCATCAATAACTAAATTAACTATGTCAAAACCAATTCACACCCCAAGAATTCACCCAAATCCATATAGAAATGGATATTATCAAATATAATTCTCAAATATAGAATAAAGCCTAGACAGAGCCTTGTAACATGAAAACCTATAACCTCACATCTAAACAAACACATTGAAACCAATTCCATAATACTATCACAAACACTACACCATAAATTAATATAAGCACTACACATATATATATATATATAGCCTCAGTAAACAACTATTTTTTATTTTAATCATCAGAAGATAGCATATACAATATATGAAGGTAAAACGCATTCCCTATGAACGCCATGTTTTTGTTAGTACAACTAGATCAAAGAAACGACTATCACAATCGAAATTAATAAAATCAAATAAAAATAAATAATAAGTCACAATATCTGTTAGAATAGTAAAACAATCCTTAAAGTAAATTTAAGAACATAAATAGTAACCGTAAGACCCAAATGTTATATAATTAGAATTAGAACTAGGACTACTTGAGTCATAGATATAAGCACGTCATTCTGTTGGAACGGGAAATTATACAATTAACAATAAAATCAGTAAACTCATTTAAGAATCGGCAATGTAAATATGAATAAATATTATCACGAGACCAAAGGCAAAAAAGACATAAAGTAATATCAAAATTATAATTTATTCAAGTCAGGAACATCAAATTGTACAAGGCGAAAGAATATTATTTGAGTAACCAAGGGAACGGAAGAACAGTGCATGCTGGGAACCGCGGCAACAATTCAATTCAAAAACCGAAGCCAAAAATTCATTCCAATCCAAGACTTCAGAGCCCAAAGATGAAAATTTCTATTCGTAATTTTAAAAGTGATACCGTCAAGTTTTAGTATGTTAAAACAGTATAAACAGTGGTAAATTCAGTGCTAAATCACACAGAGAGTGGTATCCTCTGTAAATTCAAACATAATAAAGTCCAGAAATTCTTAATATTGAAGATAAACTTTAACAAATTTTACAATTCATAAGCCTATTTCAAAAAAGAACACCGATCCTAAATCTCAATTTTTCTTAACTGTAACTTCACAAAATGCGTTAAAAACAGTTTGTTCATGTCTGGTCGAGTGCCTGCCCCGAGAAAATAATAAATATTAATTACTAATATTTATAAAAGAACTTTGTAATTCTATGATAAAGATATATGTAATGAACCCAAACCTAGAGCTAGCCTGGAATAATTTAACTTTGTAATTAAAGACAATTTAACCTTGTTGTGTTATTAAAAGAACTCAAAAGCAAATATTATTAATGTTTAACAAGAAATAATTTACTAAAAGAAAATATTTATAATTTAAATGAATAAACAAATGAATTTCTATAACTGAAATTATCTGCATTATTGTCAACTTATTTAGTAGTAGTTGAAGACTAGTTGTAGATATTTCAAATAAATTTTTAATAAAGTAACTTCACTATTTTGGATTTTATAATAAAGATAAAATATTTTATAACATATAAGAAAAGAATTATGTTATACAATCAACCTGTTTTACAATATTGCATAATGTATGTGGTTATTGTTCTACAAGATTATACAACAACAATCATAGAAGATAATGATATAGAACTCAAAACTCAAAGTGACACAAATGTATTAAATTATATATTTTTAAACGTAAATTATTAAAATAATTTCTTGATTTTAAATATAAGAAAATTAATATAAAACTTTATATTTGTTTTAGCTGTGCACCACAAAGTAAATTTGATGTTTGTAAGAATTCATCCTACATTCCAGTGACGGCCATCTTGGAAGCACAAGGGGCTAGCTTTCCTCTTTGGGCCAACACCTTAGTATTGCTTGTGTTCCTTTTGGTGTTCCGTATTCTCGGTTACATTGTTTTACGTTATTTCCGTAGGCCCAAATGAAAGTCTTAATCTGGCTGTGAATATTTAGGTGAGAATTGCAATTGTTGGAAAACGGACAGGAGAACTGAACAAAAGATGGCTGTGTCGTTTTAAATTGTTGTATTTTTACTATATGTTTCCACTTGACGGATAGTGGATTTAGCTATAATTTGTGAAAGACATGACTTTGTCTAAATGTGTTTAATAAAATGACACTGCTGTGCATTTTGTTTTGTGTTCGTATAACTCATTCCTGAAATGGATATTGTTTTCGCTGACGCTTGTGGTTGTGCATAAGGGAGTGCCTTTTTTTAGAATAAAAATTGTATTGAACGATTGGTGTGCCAATGAATGAGAATCACAAAATATTTTAAACTACTTTCTCAAGCATCTCCTTTTGTCGGTGTAGCTTATATATATATTTTTTCTATGTATTTACATAGGTTGTATAATACTTTATGTTTCCATTGATCCCACCAAAATGTATGTAAACTATCCATTTCTGCAATGGGACCTATTTTATCCATTTGTAATAATCATGATAATGGAGCTATACCGTTCTAATGTTCCATAATTGTTAAAATTAGACTGTTCATGTTACATTCACATTATGAATACCACTTCTTCAATAATAACTCATTAGTTATGTAATGCTTTTTTGTGATGCAGTTGTAAAATATTATCGTGGCGTCATGAACGACAAAGCCCTAAATGTGATTGTAGTTATAGTTGATGTATTTGTGTTTTCATATTTGTTATAAAACTGATGATCAATTACTGTATATTATATTTTCATATCCTTGTACAAAACTTTGCTATGTGGGTAGAAAGTAAAATCATTTTTTGCAGATTTTTACTATTAAAAATTAAGTTGAGTTTGTAATTTATTTTATATTATGCATTTTGCTGTGTGTTAATAATTTTATTTTTTTTAAGTATTTCCCCCCTTTGTGATGAGTGTGAATTGTTAAAATCCTCAGGACACTGCAATATAGTGTAACCAAGAATTGTATTTCTAATTTTGTTTCCTCCAATGAGCCAAATGACTAAACTTGTCAAACAAATACCTACAGTTGCCTTACACCTAAAACAAGCATTCCCCTACCTTTACATTTAACCTTATATATATATATATATTATTTTATTAGCTCTAATATTTTGTTTGTACCATTTACACAATGAGAAAAAGTTATCCATTACACCACTGGAAGCTATAATATACATGGAACAAAACTATCAGAACCAGAACCAGCTGTAAACCTAGTCCATAATTAGTTTTGAGGGATAGCATTTTGCTGAGATGAGCTATTTATATTAAATAAAATTGTTATTAAAATGTGTGTGTCATTTACTTAACCTTTCTTTTTGATTTTATTATATATTGCAAAACCATATTTAATCACATTAGATATTTGGCAAGAAATTAAAAAGTCCTTTATTTTTGACTATAGGTCTTCCTAAGACTAAACAGGGTTATAACAGCATAGTCCTATTCCTCATCCATGATTTTCATATATCATCTTAAAAAAGTGTTGTGAATGTTGTTCTCAAATTTATCTCTACTACATTTCAAATATGGCTATAACATAACTAAACATTATTTTGTATAAAACTTGTTGAGTATCCTGGAGGTTACCTTTTATTCTATTCTACTAAATCTAAATGTTTTTACACATAACAACTTTACAAAAGTGCCTATATCTCAAAGAACTCCATTGTACCATACTATCATCAAGGTTTTCCATAAGTTCTTAACCTAAATTGTAAAACCAGGCCTTTACAATACATACAGATTTAAAAATCTGTAGCACATATTAAAGGGTATTAGGTTATTTTAGTAATTCATACTTATTTATAATCCATAGCAAGGATTATTGTAAATCCCACTCTCTATATAGGAACTGTGGTCATTCATTAGTCAATGATCCTATTTACCAAACATTATAAAGATTAAATAAATAATTAATATCCAAGGATTTAGAAGGAAATAGGTGGAGGCCAATACTTTTTAAACTTGTGTAGGCCTATTATTAGATTTTTAAAAACAAAACTCTCTAAAATTAATCCAAAATGTTGTTGTCAATTCTAATGAAACTTATAATATTTATTTTTATTAGAAAGATGATTTTGACCATGATATTAGTTTTCTCTTAACCGAAAAGTCGTTTATTGACTACAATATCTATTTTAAATGTGACATTTACATAGTAAAATGCCACCACGTTAGTCCAGTGCATACAAGCAACAGCCAGTACTACAAGAAGACCAAAATGATTCTTATAATAAAGCAATGGAATCAATTGTCTTGAAAGGAATAGAATTATAGCATTTTCCTGTTTTTTGATCTGACGATATTGGCACAAACAGATATGTTGTTATTCTTTCTGAAAGATTGCAAAGTCATAAGAGTAATAAAAGGCGAGTTCTTTATTTTCAAAACTAAATATGACCCTTTGATCATTTCTGAAATCTATTTTACACAAACTCTTATGTGGAACATGATAAGTAGAAAGACATGGTGATGTGTTAACTTTTCATGTGTTTATATTATTCAACTTTTACTAAATTTGGAAGCTTTGCAAAATATTGTCACTTAGGAAGTTAGAAAGATATAAAGGGATTACTAAAGGAGCTCTGTTCATCTCAGATCAACATTTATGAATCTTAATTCTAAGAAGGGCTTTTCTTGCTAAGTGTTATTTTTGGCCTCCATATTGGCATAGAAAACCCAAGTGATTTACTAGATCTTACAAAACTATTTAAGTTATATAACTATTTTGTAGACATAACAATGCAGATTTAGTACTTTAAAAAAAAAGTATACTCAAATTAACCCTTTGAGTTCGGAAGGCTGCTATGTGTAGCCCGTCATGGCGCAACTTACAGCTTGGATAAATTTATGAAAGCACCATGCCTGGAGCTTGGGTGGTTCATGCATAGTAAGTCTTCTGTTTTCTCACATCATATCGAAATTCTCAGTGAGCTTGTGTGTAGAGCTTGGACTAAAATCTTTACTTTCATTTTTAACTGTGAACTTAGTGAATTTGCAAATTTATTCATTTGTTTTTAATCATGCATATGTTTGATAAAAAATAACAACATTATATTTTAATTTAATACTTATTTTACTGCATTTAGAAAAGGTTAAATATTATCATAAAAAAACTATGTATTTTTAAGCGATTTATTAATTATAACGTCACAAATTCCATCATAAAAAGTTAGCCTAAAATAAACGACACCAAAACAAAGCAAAGTTCAATGACCCACAAAGCCAACCAAGAAACCGACACTAAAATATCAGCTGATAGGCCTAAACAATTTACGAAAGTAATACACAAGGAAAAACATCATCAATAACTAAATTAACTATGTCAAAACCAATTCACACCCCAAGAATTCACCCAAATCCATATAGAAATGGATATTATCAAATATAATTCTCAAATATAGAATAAAGCCTAGACAGAGCCTTGTAACATGAAAACCTATAACCTCACATCTAAACAAACACATTGAAACCAATTCCATAATACTATCACAAACACTACACCATAAATTAATATAAGCACTACACATATATATATATATAGCCTCAGTAAACAACTATTTTTTTATTTTAATCATCAGAAGATAGCATATACAATATATGAAGGTAAAACGCATTCCCTATGAACGCCATGTTTTTGTTAGTACAACTAGATCAAAGAAACGACTATCACAATCGAAATTAATAAAATCAAATAAAAATAAATAATAAGTCACAATATCTGTTAGAATAGTAAAATAATCCTTAAAGTAAATTTAAGAACATAAATAGTAACCGTAAGACCCAAATGTTATATAATTAGAATTAGAAATAGGACTACTTGAGTCATAGATATAAGTACGTCATTCTGTTGGAACGGGAAATTATACAATTAACAATAAAATCAGTAAACTCATTTAAGAATCGACAATGTAAATATGAATAAATATTATCACGAGACCAAAGGCAAAAAAGACATAAAGTAAAATCAAAATTATAATTTATTCAAGTCAGGAACATCAAATTGTACAAGGCGAAAGAATATTATTTGAGTAACCAAGGGAACGGAAGAACAGTGCATGCTGGGAACCGCGGCAACAATTCAATTCAAAAACCGAAGCCAAAAATTCATTCCAATCCAAGACTTCAGAGCCAAAAGATGAAAATTTCTATTCGTAATTTTAAAAGTGATGCCGTCAAGTTTTAGTATGTTAAAACAGTATAAACAGTGGTAAATTCAGTGCTAAATCACACAGAGAGTGGTATCCTCTGTAAATTTAAACATAATAAAGTCCAGAAACTCTTAATATTGAAAATAAACTTTAACAAATTTTACAATTCATAAGCCTATTTCAAAAAAGAACACCGATCCTAAATCTCAATTTTTCTTAACTGTAACTTCACAAAATGCGTTAAAAACAGTTTGTTCATGTCTGGTCGAGTGCCTGCCCCGAGAAAATAATAAATATTAATTACTAATATTTATAAAAGAACTTTGTAATTCTATGATAAAGATATATGTAATGAACCCAAACCTAGAGCTAGCCTGGAATAATTTAACTTTGTAATTAAAGACAATTTAACCTTGTTGTGTTATTAAAAGAACTCAAAAGCAAATATTATGAATGTTTAACAAGAAATAATTTACTAAAAGAAAATATTTATAATTTAAATGAATAAACAAATGAATTTCTATAACTGAAATTATCTGCATTATTGTCAATTTATTTAGTAATAGTTGAAGACTAGTTGTAGATATTTCAAATAAATTTTTAATAAAGTAACTTCACTATTTTGGATTTTATAATAAAGATAAAATATTTATAACATATAAGAAAAGTATTATGTTATAAAATGGCGCCGCAACGATTAGGGCATGAACAAACTGAGAATTCAACAGAATGACTTAGGTTAAGTAAATATATTATATAAGTAAATTGAAATTAAATTTAAGACAACATTTTAGAAATAAGGATTCATTCAACTTTAATTATAAGATTGAACAAATTTAATAGCCTAGAATAAGATATGTATTAGAATTAAGATTAGCCTAATTTCAATTTAGTAATTTATCTATTTAAACTCAAAAACATATACCAAAATCAAAAATAATAATTTAAAATGGACGCTAACCAAGAAGAAAGTAGCAAATATAACCTTAGGCCTAAAATTAATCCCACCGGAAAAGCCAAGGAAGGGAAATTGAAAACCTTTAGAGAGACTATTGATGCCAATGACACTGAACTAAATGTTAGGCCTAACCAAATAGAGGTTATGGAGCAGAGTAGTGCTAGTAGTGTCCAAGATACAGAACCAAATGTCCCTACGTTATTAGAACAAATGACGCTGTTAATTAACAATCTACAGATTAACATCGACCATAAATTTAAACAAAATCAGGAAAAACTAGAATTAAAAATGATTCAAAATGAATCCAATTTGAAGGAAAATTTTGAAATAGTCCAGAAAGAAATTACTAATTTAAAGGAATGTTTGGCAATACAGATAGCTATAGTAGAAACTCAATTTACAGATAAATTAATTGAAATGGAACAAGCTGTGACAGAGAACAACCAAAGAATAGACAACCTAGAAAGTAGATTAGATTCCACAATCAATAGTCAGAGTTTAAATGAGTCCCTAGACCTACAGAAGGCCACAATTGAGAAGCAATTGTTACAAAATAAAAATAATGTGATCCATGAGGTAAAAGCTATGATTGCTGAACTACCGAAATCAAATATCGAAAATGCCATACCATCCCATATAAACGTAACTTGTGGAGGTAATAGTCAAGAAATCAACAATTTAACTAATCCGATACTTCCTAAATTTAACGGAAGACAGAATAATCCAAATGATTATCTGGATAGATTAACAAGATACTACGAGAGGTTAACTTGTCGACAAATCAACCAGATCGGATACAACAGAGACTGTCTATTCGACATAATCGACAACAGTTTAGAGGGTAGTGCTGCTCGGTGGTGGCAATTAATAAAAGGCGATACTACAAATTTCCAGCAATTCTGCGAAGAATTCCTATCCAAGTTTTGGAATAAGGATGTTCAAAAAGGAATTAGGCAAAAACTTGAACTCGAACAATATCGTTTAGGAGGAAAACTCACTCGAAGTGAATACTTCATTGACAGGGTGTTAACAATGAAGTCGATGACTCCCCAACCACCGGAGGAAGACATCATCGCAACCCTAGTAGAACATTTTGACCAACGCATACAGGATGCGCAAAGAGTACAAAATATAAGTACAATAAAGGAATTTGCTGACCTCCTCCAAAGAGAAGATACGGAAGAGGCAAACTCGGAAATTAGGAGACGTAATAATACAAGCCCGAAAGGAACACAAAATCCCACCAACAACAGACCATTTAGACATTACCAAACAAATACTAACTACAACCAACCACAAAAACCACCCTTTAGGAATTATCAATCCCAAAACGAGTTCAGAAAGAACAGAGAACACCCTTATAAAAGTCAAAATAGCTACAGACCCAATCAGAGGCCCACCAACGGTTATGGCCAACATTATACAAACAATTATAATCAAAACCGAAACTATAACCAGAAAACCAACTACGATAGACAACCAGAACCCATAAGGACTGAGTTCAAATACAGACAACCACAACAAGACCAAGAACGATATTATCAACAAAAAGGCCCATACCAAGAGCGAAGAGAGATTAGGTATCCTACAAACGAGCAAAGAATGGTATGTCAAGCTATAGCAATGAATACTAAACCACCGACACTAGAGAAACCAATACAAGTGCCTCAGGAGGAATGTAACCAAGAGTTAAACTCCAACGCACTGGCCTAGACCAAACTTCGAATAACAACCAAGGCTGTACAGGCAAAAGCGAGAGATATCTGCGAGAAAAACCTGAACACTCTAAGTCAGTGCCAACAAATTTTACAAAAATCGGAACAGAGCCACAAAAAGAAACCAAATCATACTATAATGATTACAACATCTCAAACCTTTATTACGATAGAGAATTTCTATTAAATGAAGACAATGACAATAGTCCAGATCAAACCAACTGTAAGTGTCCAGAAATAACTATAAATTTAAATGGTATATCCACAAATACGTTAGTAGATACGGGAAGCAGTATATCCTGTATTTCTGATAACTGGTTCCAGGTAAACAAGAACAATTTAGGTCATTTTGAACAGTTGCCAGTGAGTAACACATTCATCACCACTGCGTTGAACAATAAATCGAAACGAATTTCACACATTGTGCTATTAAAAGCCCAAATAAAACATATCGAGTTTGATATCCAATGTATAATTGTCCCCAACCTTATTAAAGATTGCATAATGGGAATAGACACAATACGTATGCTAAAAATGGAAATAAATTTCAAGATTAATACAATTACTATAATGAGTAAGGATAATAGAATATTAATAATGAAGTTCGATAGCAAAAGTAATGAGTCAGCAGGATGCAAAATAATAAAATACGACGACAATGAATATAGAATAAATAACAATAATCAAACTCAAAATCATAATAATAACAACAACAGTGAAATAAACGATTTAATTAAAGACAACGATAAACTCAACAAAATAGAAAAGGACCTAATAATCAACCTAATAAAACAAAACAATATAGTATTTTCAGACAAACCTGGACGTTGCAACATGTACCAACACCATATCAGGGTAGACAATCCAGAACATTATAGAGCCCAAAGTTATCCAATACCCATAAATTTACAGGATGAAGTAGAGAGAAAATTAAATGACATGCTCGAGGACAATATAATTGAGGAATCAAACAGCCCATTTGTAAACCCTATTATAATTGTCAAAAAGAAGACTGGCGATCTCCGTATATGTCTAGACATGAGACGTATAAACGCACTAATTACCCCCGACTATGAATGTAACAGAAGCATTAATGAGCTATTAGCTAAAGCTACAAATTCCAACTGGCTGACTACATTAGATCTTACCTCTTCATACTGGCAGATTGAGCTAGAACCACAATCTAGACAGTATACAGCATTTCAATTTCGAGGCAAAGTGTATCAATATGTTGTAACTCCTTTTGGTCTATCCACTTCACAAGCTGCCCTAGTAAGAGCACTAGACCAAGTATTCAAGAACACGATAGAAAACTTTTCTTTAGTCTACATTGATGATATATGTGTTATATCACCTGATTTCAATTCACACTTACAACACTTAGAATATGTATTTAGAAAACTTGCAGATGCAAAGATGACAATAAAACTGTCTAAATCAATCTTTTGTCGAGATAGAGTTCCTTTCTTAGGGTACTATTTAACCACTACTGGTCTAGAACCAGATTCAGAAAAGATTAAATGTTTTCAAGACTTTCCATCACCCACCACTAGGAAAGAACTCAAACGGTTCCTAGGAGGTATCAACTACTACAACAAATTCGTAGACAAATATGCAAAAACTGTACAACCTTTAATGAGATTGACTTCTAAGAAAGTAAAATTTATTTGGACTTCTAATGAAGAGAAACACTTCCTAGAAATTAAAAACTTATTTCTAAAAACAAATGTATTGAACCATCCTATGCCAAACCAACCCTACTACCTACAGACAGACAGTTCAGACTTTGCGATAGGAGGACATTTATTCCAAATTGACAGCCAGAACAACAAAAGGGCTATCCTCTTTATATCCAAAACATTGAAGAAATGCGAGATCAGATACACCACTACAGAAAAGGAGTTGCTAGCAGTCGTCTACTGCATACAAAAAGTCAGACATTACATTTTAAACGCAAAATTAACGATCATTACTGATCATAAAGCATTGACATTTTTGAAAACATGCAAATTGTTAAATGGTAGATTAACTAGATGGATACTTGCATTACAAGATCACCAATTTGAAATTGTACATTGTAAAGGAGTGGATAACACAATAGCTGACCTACTCAGCAGAGTCAGAACAGATGAGAATCAACAGAACTCATTGACAACCACACCAGAATTAATAGTCGCAAATTTAGAAAGAGAACACAATTTAGAACTTTTAGAAAACCTTCGAAATTTAATACAATTACAACAAAACGATCCAACTCTCAAACAGATATATCTCCAAATTAAAAATTCAAACACTACAGAACATAATAGATTTAGAATAAATGACGACATACTATACCAGAAACATCACAACAATTGGTTAATTACAATACCCCAATCACTTGTCAATACTTTAATCTCAGAATGCCATAAATTTTATCTACACTGTGGAGCAAGGAAATGCCTGCAAATTTTACAAAAGGATTTCATATTTAAAGATATGGCTAGGAAAATTAGACAATTAATAGGAACCTGCGATACCTGCCAAAAATGCAAACACAGTAACCATCCTCTCTATGGAGAGACTAGTGGAGTCAAATCTGAAGGAAAAGGAGATCTAATCGCAATCGATTTGATTGGTCCTTTACCAAAAAGTCGAGGTGGTGTCCAATATATCTTCATCATTCTGGATACATTCACAAAATTTGTCCAATTATACAATCTAAAGAGAGCCACATCACAGGCAGTAATAGACAGAATGTTCAAAGAATACATACCCACATACGGAAAACCTAAGAAAATCTTAACTGACCATGGTACTCAATTCAAAAGTAGAATTTGGATTCAAAAACTAGAAGAGAATCAAATAAGACACATACTAAATCCAGTATACCACCCCATATCAAACATGGCAGAACGTCCTATAAAAGAAGTCAAACGCTGTCTCAGGACATATTGTGCTCAAAATCACAGAAGTTGGTCAAACTACATAAGTACCATAAACAGTTTCCTAAACGAAATACAACATGAAACCACTGGTTTCACTCCCAATGAATTACAACTAAACAAATGTGATATCAGATTCTGGGAAGAGGTAATACAAAACCCTTTCAAAATGCAAATCCCCATTCAACAAAAGTTAGAATTAACAAAATCTCGAATAAAAACCACACAAGCCAAAAGAGCAGAGAAATTAAATGCAAAACATAAGATAACGATACTCAAGGAAAATGATTTAGTACTAGTAAAGTCATTTCCCCAATCCAGTATGGGATATGGTGAAACAGCAAAATTGTTCACAATATATGTTGGACCATTAAAAATATTGAAGAAAATGGGAAAAGCCATTTACTCCCTAATCGATGATAATGGAAAAACCTATGGACCATATCACATATCTCTCCTACGTCGTTACAAAATTGCCTTGCCTGTACAGACCTCCGACGAACCAACCTAATCGACATAAAGTTAAGTGCAACGATATAAACAATGTACTTCAATATAAAACAAGTGTCCCCTATAAAACATGTGTTCACCATAAACAATGTGACTATCCATTTATATATAATTCCCTATATATATGTATATTCCCCATAAACAAAGTGCTTAAATAAAAAAAAAATGTGACTATCTATATGTATGTTCCCCATCAACAATGTGTTTTTACTACAAACAAAATGGTCCCTCATAAACAGTATTTTTCCCACAACCCACACAACTTATTCCCCCCATAAACAGTGAATTATCACAAATATTTATATGTTAAAATATATGTATATCTCCATGAATAGTGAACCCATATAAAAACAGTGAAATAAAAATGAACAATATCACAAAATATGTATTTATGTAAAAGTGTCCCCGAAATGTGTATTCCCCATGTCCAATGGACATTCCTTAGTATGAACTATATGTCATATGACAACTATGTTTCCCACCCCAATGATAAAACATGACTGTGTCCCCAACTATAAAGTGTTACCCAAATGATAAACTATGTATAACCCCATGAACCATGAATTATGATATAAAATATCAATTAATTAGGTATATGTAGCCTAATATGAGAATAAGATCCATATGATCCAATTGTTAATTTTATTCAATTTGTTAAACCAATTCAAAATCAACTGATAAAATAAGTAAGGATAACCTATAATTTCATAAGAATAAGTGTTCAATGTATGTTATGTTATGTTATATTATGTTATATATGTTATTTTACAATGTAATTTGTTAGTTATAAATTTATTTATTGTTCAGTAAACTTCACAAAAACAAATTTAAAGGGCATTTATAACGTCACAAATTCCATCATAAAAAGTTAGCCTAAAATAAACGACACCAAAACAAAGCAAAGTTCAATGACCCACAAAGCCAACCAAGAAACCGACACTAAAATATCAGCTGATAGGCCTAAACAATTTACGAAAGTAATACACAAGGAAAAACATCATCAATAACTAAATTAACTATGTCAAAACCAATTCACACCCCAAGAATTCACCCAAATCCATATAGAAATGGATATTATCAAATATAATTCTCAAATATAGAATAAAGCCTAGACAGAGCCTTGTAACATGAAAACCTATAACCTCACATCTAAACAAACACATTGAAACCAATTCCATAATACTATCACAAACACTACACCATAAATTAATATAAGCACTACACATATATATATATATAGCCTCAGTAAACAACTATTTTTTTATTTTAATCATCAGAAGATAGCATATACAATATATGAAGGTAAAACGCATTCCCTATGAACGCCATGTTTTTGTTAGTACAACTAGATCAAAGAAACGACTATCACAATCGAAATTAATAAAATCAAATAAAAATAAATAATAAGTCACAATATCTGTTAGAATAGTAAAATAATCCTTAAAGTAAATTTAAGAACATAAATAGTAACCGTAAGACCCAAATGTTATATAATTAGAATTAGAAATAGGACTACTTGAGTCATAGATATAAGTACGTCATTCTGTTGGAACGGGAAATTATACAATTAACAATAAAATCAGTAAACTCATTTAAGAATCGACAATGTAAATATGAATAAATATTATCACGAGACCAAAGGCAAAAAAGACATAAAGTAAAATCAAAATTATAATTTATTCAAGTCAGGAACATCAAATTGTACAAGGCGAAAGAATATTATTTGAGTAACCAAGGGAACGGAAGAACAGTGCATGCTGGGAACCGCGGCAACAATTCAATTCAAAAACCGAAGCCAAAAATTCATTCCAATCCAAGACTTCAGAGCCAAAAGATGAAAATTTCTATTCGTAATTTTAAAAGTGATGCCGTCAAGTTTTAGTATGTTAAAACAGTATAAACAGTGGTAAATTCAGTGCTAAATCACACAGAGAGTGGTATCCTCTGTAAATTTAAACATAATAAAGTCCAGAAACTCTTAATATTGAAAATAAACTTTAACAAATTTTACAATTCATAAGCCTATTTCAAAAAAGAACACCGATCCTAAATCTCAATTTTTCTTAACTGTAACTTCACAAAATGCGTTAAAAACAGTTTGTTCATGTCTGGTCGAGTGCCTGCCCCGAGAAAATAATAAATATTAATTACTAATATTTATAAAAGAACTTTGTAATTCTATGATAAAGATATATGTAATGAACCCAAACCTAGAGCTAGCCTGGAATAATTTAACTTTGTAATTAAAGACAATTTAACCTTGTTGTGTTATTAAAAGAACTCAAAAGCAAATATTATGAATGTTTAACAAGAAATAATTTACTAAAAGAAAATATTTATAATTTAAATGAATAAACAAATGAATTTCTATAACTGAAATTATCTGCATTATTGTCAATTTATTTAGTAATAGTTGAAGACTAGTTGTAGATATTTCAAATAAATTTTTAATAAAGTAACTTCACTATTTTGGATTTTATAATAAAGATAAAATATTTATAACATATAAGAAAAGTATTATGTTATATAATACAATACCATTTTTTTTATTAACACACAATATTCAAATGTACATTATCATTAGTTTAATTTTAAATTATTTATAAAAAACACCAAAAACTGTAATAGTATCTAGTACAAATACAAACTACATATATATAGGATATGTAAATGAAGATAAGAGTAGATAATTAATAACTAATGGTTAATATGGGCTAGTAGTAAATAGAAAACATCAATAAGATATAAAGTAATAACTTGTTATTGGAAATTATATACAATCAAACATTTAACTATTAAAATATTGAGAAACAATTTTGGAATGAAACCATATTTTAATTATAAAAGAACAATATTATACTAGTCCAGTCATTGAAGCGAAAAATAGGGTCTTACCTCCGAAATATTTTACTACAAACTGATTTACATGAAATTTTGGTATTAGGCTTATCTTACCCTCAACTTCAAAAGTGATATTGACCCGACCTCCGTTTTTTATGTTTAAGGAATGAAAACGACCCCTTAATGAAAAAATTTACATTGAGTCATTTTATAGCTAGAAAACGTATTTAATATTAAGGAGTGAAATCGTAAAGTGTTCTCTAACACAATTATCTTATGTTTAACCCATTTTCAACCCCTAAAAAACTTTACAACCCCTGCAAACAACCCCTAAATTGAAAAAATTACAAAAAATTACTTTTGTGTAACTTTAAAAAGATTTAAATATAGAGTAAACATTGTTTTACATTCTTTACCTTAATTTATTTTTAACCTTTTTTCAACCCTTAAAAACAACACCTCAATTAAAAATTGTATAAAAAAATTTCTTTTGATGAACTCAAAATGATTTAAATGTTGTTCCGTTCTCAAAAATGACTATCATATGTTTAAAATTTTCAACCATTAAAACTTCCCCTAAATTAAAACATTGAAAATATATGTTTATACAATTAAAAATAATTTAATTATAGAGTAAGTACCTAATCAGAAACTTTTTATTGAATAAAATATAAACTTACATGATATCTGGAAATGTAAGATTAAATTAGAAATTAATTATAAAAAATTTTGCAACGAGCATTAAAATTCATAAAAAAACTATTATTACACCAATCGTTCATGACTCAATATCGGAGTTGCTGTCGTAATCAACATCTTCTTCTTGGTTAATTGGAAGGCTATTCTGGCAGTTATCTCCACTAAATGTTCCACAAGTTACATTGCAATACAACCCGACTCTTTGGCATCCGCAAGTGGCTCCGCAACCTTTTTTGCAGTTGCAAAAAATCATTTAAAGTAAATCTTATGGTGCAGGTGGATTTGTAGTTTTTATTAGATTTAATAACCCTTCATTACTGGCCCATCCCGAATCAGTTGAATGAATATTTTTGTTGCCAAGCCAAATCTGCGTTTGTAGATAAACCCTCTTAGAATGCTCATTTATGTCACCAACTGTTGGAACAAAGGATGATAATTTTGCGGCACTGTTTTTAGTGGTAACTTTAATAAAACTTTCATAGCGCATCTTTTCGAGATATTTTGATAAATTTTCTACGCGACTTAATTTATTTAGTTGTATATCTTTACCAAGTCCATATAAACATACCATGCAATATCTACCTGCTTCTAAAATATCTTCTAGTTCAGATGTACTATTAAATAATATCTGTGCCTTATTTCTCAAATCTTGCCTTTTTTCTAAAAGATCCATGAATTTTTTTGCCTTTATTATATGACGCCGATGTTGAGTCACACCCAGTGAAACAATGTGAAAAAATAATCAATTTTGAACTATTTGGATAATTTAGTTCTAAACTGATCAGCTGATGACATTACTATGACACAATAACCATAGAGTTATTTGTCAACAGCTGTATTATGAGTCAACAGCTGGTGATCAGAAAGATACTACTATAAAAAATATGTTTTTCGTATTCTTCGGTTTTTTCTCTTTGTTTACTAAATAGAAAGAAAAAAAGTTTAGTTTTTGGACCATAACTCCTTCAATTTTAAAGGTAATTAAAAGAGTTACAACTTTCTTCATTATAACATGTAGTGTAAAACCCTTCATTTTGAAACAGTGATGGGTCATAGGGCTCGAGAGAGACTGTGATTGCGCTACCGCGCCCTCTTTAAACAGTCATATCTCCGTCAATATCACCGGGAAAAAAAAACTAAAATTTTCGTCAAAAAAGGCCTAAATTTTTGATCATTACAGTTTTTTACGTATCTTCTATTATTTTTGAAATATTATGAAAAAAGGGTGTTTTTTTTGGGAAAATGAAAAAAAAAAAAAATTCTTAAAATCGTGATGTTTTTGAAAAGTAAGCATTCCAAAGCAACCAAATGGCTGGAATCCAATAAACTATTCATATTAAAGATAAATGTAGTCGGAATACGATTAATTTTAATTTTGGTGGAAATGGCACTTAGAAACACATCGATTTAAAAAATATATATATTAGATGTCCCTCTTTTTTTCATTACAACTCATTCACTTTACGTGCAAAAGACTTTTAACAGTGCTATTTTTAAAGATTATTTTAAGCACTATAAAAAAGTTTCTCATTATCATATGGATAAAATGTATCCGTTGTCTGCTAGATGGCATTGAATACATCAATTATTAAAGTTCAGACAAAAAAAAAACTGCTTTCATCTTCAACATCTCACTTAATATTGCACTTAGAACACTCTTTATAAACCCAATTTGTTCATTTTCTTACCTGCTACAATTTTAATTATTATAAAATTACCGTTAAAACGCATATTTTTTTAGATATTTGAAAAACGTGGCAAAATTCCGAGTTTTCAATCACCAATAACTTGAAAAGTATTGAGTTTTTGAAAAAACTTTATAGAACACTTTTTGCTTAGAATTGGGCCTTCTATCGATCCCCGAGGTTATTTTGACCAAAAAAATTTCCACTAACGAGAAGGGGTGGCAACCACCCCCAGGGTAAGAACGGAGGTCGGGTCAATATCACTTTTGAAGTTAAGGGTATGATAGGCCTAATTCCAAAATTTCATGTAAATCGGTTCGTAGTAAAATATTTCTGAGGTATAAAGCTTCAATGACTGGACTATACAAAGCATAAATATAAGTAAACTATCAACATTGACCTTCTTATTCGGCTTTAAATTTCTTTAATAAGTGGTAACATTCAAAACATTTTACTGGATGTAGGCCAGGTTTTTTTGAACAAGTGTTACAGTAAAACCTTGTTCATTTACGTTGTCCACTTCCTATGTTTGTACAGACAGCACAATCCTTTTTGTGGTTAGTATTTTGTTCATAAATGAAGTGCGTCTTTCTATTCAAGCTTCTTCATCAATGTATAAAGGATGTCCACGTTTTCTGTTTCGGTTCCGAAAGTTACCCACCAGCTGCCTCAAAAGTTCTTTTCTAAATATCTTCTGGCCTTTAGATTGTTTGCCACGATCTCTATTAGTGTTATACTAATAGTTATAATAAATTAATTTACAACTACAACTTCAAGTAGCCAGAAAGAAAATCTTTCGCCACCACTTCACCAATTTCCTTGTAAAAAATATGTGGCTATATATTGATCCGCAATATCAACACCGTCCATAGATTCATTGTACTGTCACACAATGGATGGTTTGTTAACCACTTCCTCAAATCCATTCTTAATAATCATTTTCACTTCTTCTGTTAAGTTGTCAAAGTTTAGTTATCATAAGAACTTTCCTTTTATCTTTCCATTGAACAAAAGACACTATTTTACCATTTCACTTTTTTTAGATTTTTTTTTTCTTTTTACAGATTCAGGTAAGTAGTCCTTTTCTTGTCCTATTTATAGTTGCATTTAGATGAACATTTTTTTATAAAGAGCTTCAGCTAATTCTAAGCTAGAATAATAACAATCTGTAAACACATGCATTCCTTTTATATTTCCGAATGACTTCAACATTATCAAGCAAAGTTAACACAACTCGGCTTATTGTAAGCAAGTCCGGTCTCACAAGCTAATTTGTTGTAGCTGATGTAAGGTTCTATTGCACAAACAAAACCATTACTAGAATCAGATAATACAAATATCTTGTTTCCGCGTTTTTGTCGTTTATTCTTATTGAAAACCTTAAATATTACCTTTTCCTTGAAACTGATGGTACTTTTGTGAACACTTATTTTGTTGAAAGGGATGTAATATTCTCTGATCTTCTTATTAAGATAAACTACAACATTTCTTACTTTTGCTGAACTGGACAGTGTTTCTAATGTGCGTCTATTCGGAGGTGGGCAAAGATGCAAATTCTAAAAAATTTGCAAAAAATCTTTTTTTTGGAAAATATTTATTTCAAGAATGATTGGTGATCCAACCAATCATTTGAGAAATAGTCTTCAATGTCAGACTTTGAATGCATACCCATATTGATAGGTCTTTATCACAATGGCTTTAAATTCTTCCAAAGTTATATCTTTCCATGACAACCACATGGATTTTTTAGACAACAGTATCATCTGATTATCTTTTCTTGAGCAAATCTATTACTCTCAGAAACAATTTCTTGCATGAGTTAATCAGTAAAAAACCAGTTGAAATACTCAATTGCAAAATTGTTATTAAAACCTGAGGGTGGTCTAAATTCACATTTAGAATGAATGTGAATTCACATTCACATTAAATGAGTATTATTACATTTAAATTCTTTAAGGCTTACATCAACATCATGCCAGTTTCGCCATTCTTCTTCACTTTCAATTGTTTGATTATATTATCTTGCTGAGTGGCATCATCTTCAGGTACATTTCCTTCCTCATCACTGTTTGAATCATTCCACTCATTGTCTTCAAAGTCATTATTAACCAAATAAAAATCAGCATCAAATTCATATTCACTATCAATATTAATTTCTCTACCACCCTCCTCCTCGTTATTGTCTTTACTAATATTATCACTCAATATATTAAGATCATCATCTCCTTCATTGCTAATTATCAATTCTATAATTGTATCTGATCATAAATCACTATTAAAATCCATATTTACATGAAAAAATAAGGAATTTTTAAAATTATATGGTATAAAGTTGTACAACACAATCCGACCGTCTACACAAACTATGAATAAACACTATAATAAGATGAAAAAACATACAAAATGGCAGCTGTGTTGTTATCTTCAGATAGTTCAACATTTTCTTGAACAAATGAAGCACTTATCAGCAATTTAAAGACGATAAACATATATATGAGGTAGAAGTTTTAAAACAAAACATAGGGCCACTACGGGTGGGACAGCCGAGTCGTAGGATGACGAAGACACCCGACCTATACAGATAAAAATGGCTCCATAAATACCATCCTGGTTGAGGAAATGAGAAGGGCCACTATGTGAGGCTTTCTGAGCTCAAAGCAAGGAATTAAAATAGCACAACCGAGCACAAAGGTTTAAGGGGTGTGAGTGATGTTAAACTACGGAAATCAATAATTTGTTATTATTAACATTTTCAGGAATAAGTAAAATACTGTAAAGTATTTAGTAAAATGAGTATGGATATTCTCTAATCGCATAGCTCTAAAATGCCCAAATGAGGTAGGATGTTCCAGAACGATTTTAAGCAAGGTTTGCATAGAAAACCCATTTCAACATTTTATCTATTCTTTCAGGTCAAAACAATTGATTTTCTTATTTTGTGACATAGCGGAGTGGAGTAAACCAAGTAGGGCTAGGTTCCTATGGGGGAGGGAGGCTTCAGTAGAGGACGAGGCTATATCACCAACTAGATGCTGGCACAAGTAGATCAGTTGACTGCTCCTTGAAAGCGACATGGCCTGATATGAAGCTTATGATTTTCCTCACATTTCATTTACTTTGTGAAGTGACGAATTTAGAGAGTTTCAGATCTAGTTGGACCAGTAGTCCATATAGTTTTTCCATGGAATATTTTGTCCAACATTCCTCATTTTCTGAGTTTAGCCATTGTTTTAGACTATCTTATGCTATGACTTTAGTTATTCCACATACAGTTTCTGGGCCAATTAAGGACCTCTTAGTCCCATTTTTCCCAGTATATCTGCCTTTTTGTTTCCTTCGTATCCTCTGTGACCTGGTATCCAGCTAAGTTTAACCCGGTATTGGGTCGAAAGCTTTGTTAAGATTTGGTGACAATCGCACACTAGTGATGAGTAGTGTTCATGTGAACTTACATACTCTATAGCAGCCTGACTGTTTGACCTGATAATGATATGCTCATTGGTATATCCTTTAGCTAGACACAGTTGTGCAAATTCCAGTATTGCCAAGTGGTTCTTCATTCTGAGGTTGTTCAACTTCCTCGTGCCCTTGATCACCAATAATCAATAACTGGTTGTAACATTCCAGGTGTCATCAAGTTTTCTCCAATCTTATCAAAAAAATTCTTAACAATCCTCTTAACATCACGAAATTTAGGCACCTGTACATGAACTTTTTTAGGTAGAGTAATGGGATTTTGCGATGTAAACGTTTTACCACTTTTCATAATTCTCTTAGAATTTCCTCTGTCGCTCCTGCAGTGGACTTCTTCCTGTACTTCTATGTTTCCATTTCTGTTCTTTGCAAAATGCAATGCTTGGTCTGGGCAAAGCAAAAATGCCAGTATTTCGTACAACAGTTTTCCAGTCGAGGACAGTCACTTCTTCTGACCCTATTTTTATAACGTTTCCAAATTCATTGAAAATTTCAGGTATTCACCAGAATTAATTATAATTTCCTTCTTTCTTATGAGTTCTCTGATCCTTCTAAATATCTGATCTGGAGGAAGAAATGAGTGTCCTACAACAGGAAACATGATGGTTTCTGCTTTTAGTATTTCAGGAGCTGTTTTGAACTATTTGCATACCATACTTATAAGCATGGAATATTTATTTTGTCCTGGACAGCCATCTGCAAAAAGACCTCCAGTTTTATCCTGTAGATCAGCACTCTTTAATGCATTCCATAAACCTGAGCATATTTCGTTTGATCCTTTAGAGTATTCATTTTCAAGCCAAGCGTATATAGTAAAATTGTCTTTGGTCTGCTTAGCTTTAGAATAAACTTGAACTACTGTTAGATTTATTGGTAGAGGTGCATTCTGTAATGTGCCATCTGACCTGGCACTTTGGGTAAAACTATTTTTTTCGCAGTCAAATGTAAGTACCTACTGGTTATTTTCTTCATTTTAAAATATTGAATGAAATGAAGAGGCTTGTATTTTGTGAATATATAAGGGTATTATTAAATCTTTTTTCAGCATTGCTAAGTGCCATTTTGATTTTAGAACTTAACTGGATGCAAGTAGAACATGAATCAGTTGCTGGAGAATTAAAGCTCATGTTTAATTAAAAATGTTTCTAAAAAGGGTATATTTAACTCTTTTTGCAACATCACCAGTCAAACTGTTGCAGTCGAATCTACTTTTTTTTTCCATTATGAACTGAAATAACTCACACTATGTATTGAAGTAACTAGGCAGTAATATCTTTCTTAAGTAGATCTATCACAAAAGATCCATTTGGTTTGCAGTGACAAAAGACTAAATAGCCTCGGACCCTAAAAACACCAAGTAGATCTAACAATTAGCAATGTGCTTGTTAAGGTTATGAAAAGGAAACTAAAATTACTCTTGTATATTTTTAATAAAAACAGTGGAATAATGGTTCATAGAGGTTTAAAATTTAAAGTGGAGGTCATGTTAGGCAAAACTTTAAGGTATGTTTCCTAAGAAGCGACAGACGCATACTGCTGATGCGTACTTGACTGTTTCTTCTGAAGCGTTAGTCGGCGGCCCTTCAAAGTGAAGTGTTTTAAAATGAGTGACCAGGATATTTTATTACGCCTATTAATGCTTGAAGAAATTGAAGAACAAGAAATTCTATTGGAACAAATGAAGCTTGAGGGTAATGCTGAAGTCCATACCTTATTTAAAAGAAGGAAAGATGAAGGTTTCTTTGCAAAACTTATCAATCAGCATTTACTGCAGGATGACAAAAAGTTCCCGGAAGAAATGATAACATATCGACCAATGGCCATGGCTTTGGTTTACAAGAAGCAGAAGTCCCAGTTCCCGTTCCTCTCTTTTACCTCTTGAGGAAAGTATCTTTTATATTTCTCCACCTTTTCTTACAATCATCCGCTGCAACAGAAATGGGCACAATTACCCAGTGTGAGTAGTATAGGATAAGTGTTTAGGTATCTCTAACAGAAAAAATGATTTTTAATTTGTGTTTTCAGTCATTTTACAAATGACTTCCGTATTTTTCGTTTCAGGTATATGGCAACAGGGGAATCGTTTCATTCGCTGGCTTTTGCATTTAGAATTTTATTCAGCTACATCAGCAGAATGTAGCTACCGTTTTTGTAGGACTCGTAGAGTTTCTGAAAATGTATTCGGTTTGCTGTGCCAAATTTTTCGCATATTTTACACCCCCATTGCTTTGAAGCCAGAGACTACTGATCACTTAATAACCGTTGCTTGCTGTCTGCATAATATACTTAGAGATGCATTTCTTGAGACACAAAATAAACCACATTATGAACTAGATCCCCCAACATCAAGAAATTTTACACCACTTGCAAAGTCTGGTGGCTTTGCAAATGCTGATGGGTTTTATGTGAGAGATTCATTTGTGAAATACTTTAACAGTCAAGCTGGAGCAATAGCTTGGCAGAATAATTATGTGACTAGAACTAATTAATTGCCATGTGAAGTTTTATTTTATTTTTTAATGATTTGCTAAACTAAAAATATTATCAGTACAGACCGAATTTGTAAGCACAATCATAAATCTTGTTTGCTACTTACAATAATATTGTTTTGTTTATGAACGATGAGTTAAAAAATTTGTATCACATATAACATGTATACAACAATGTAAATGGTATGCATAAAACAATTCTTATGATAAATATAAAATATAGTAAGGATAGATAATATTGTCTTACCTGATTTCTTCGTACATTCTGCTATTTCCTTCCATGCATTGTCTTTTACAGCTTGATCCTTACACAGTCTATTACTCACATCTTAAATACGAGGAAATTTAGAGACACTTTCCACTTGTTTTTCATCATCAACACTTGAAAACACTAGTTTGGAAGTCATTTTACACCAGTGCGTCTGCGTCAGTATTGCTCAAAGAGAGGTCTAGACGCGCGGCCCATTCCAACTCCAGCCGCTTGGCACGCAGTGACGCTTCTAAAACAATGGTTGCATTAGATTGCATAGTAGCAGTATACCGCGTCAGACGCTTCTTAGGAAACGTACCTTTACAGTTACTGCTCAATTTTGTATTAAGAATACAAAACACAATTAATACACAACCTGACTGGAAAAGGACAGTTTTGAACAAACAGCCAATGAAGTTCAATAATGCCACTCCTAGATTAAGAGAGTTCTGTGGCGAATTAACACAGAATATTTTGTTTTGGAATAGAAGAATTTTGTTGCATTCCTAGACATGGAAAGAGTAGTTTTTAAAACAAAGTATTTCATTAAAGTCTTTTTATACATTGTACATTGTAAGATACAGTTTTGGTGCAAAAAATTACATCAGATTAATCAGGGCTGCCAACTTGACAATAACCCAGCTGTAACTAATTTTTTTCAATTATTGGAAAAGGAGAGTTTAGTTGTGTTATATACTGCTTCAATTATAAACGGTGGGGGAAAAGGGAAGAGAAGATGATGATAATATGGAGATAGATTTTTTTAAAATGAGTTTGACAATACACAACTCCTAAATATTTATTGACATTTAAACTTACTTTAAAATTAAACTTATATACTTAAAGTTAGTGATTTAGAAATATTTAAAAGTAAAATTAATTAATTTTACCTACTAATTTTTAAAAAAATTACCTACTAAGCTGATATATTAAAGGGAAATAAGTGTAAATTATTGTTTACAATCTTTTCAAAATATATACTAAATAAATTATTTAATAAAATTATATGTCTATTGAAAATCGATAAGTCGAAAAAATTAGATATATTTAAAAATAAATATCAAATGAACATAAAAATCAGGTTTTAATTTTCTTAAATTTTGAAAAGAGTATGTAATTCTTATTTTATGGTAAAAAATCTTGACAATGGAAAGGCAAATTCAAGTTTGTTAAAATAAACTTGTCAATAGGTTTAAACACAATATTGTTTATTTTGTTTGGTCAAAAAAATTCTACAATTACCTTACTTTAGTAGAAAATTTTGTTTTAGTTTAATATTAAAATAGCTGCTAAATACGTTCAAAGAGTGGATTTTTAAAATTACAAAGTACTCTCATTTCAATATGACATGGTCATGTCAATCTCCTTCCCGCTGATATTTTAGAAAAGAGTAGTATACTGGCTAAAACCCGAACCTATCCGAAACGTTGACGCAGGTCGCCTGGAGCATTTTCTTTTTTTTCAGATTCTATTCCTGACCTAAATGAAATTAACAAAGTGATCTGTTGTAGATGCCAAATATTCTGTGTATATAAAAAAATAACATTATGACGGACTAATAATTTTATATTATCAAAACAGTAGTAATACCAGAGCCGAGGGTTGTTCGGAACTAATCTCCCAACTAAATCTCTTTGATTCGTTCTGGAAATAGAAATTTATACAAATTTAGTAACTTTTGTTGAATCTGTGTTGACTGTTTATAAGTTGCACACAGGTTAGCACATCACAATACACAATATAATTGAAGGTTATGTTATAGACTAAATATGTTTGTTGTGGTGAAATAGATGGTTAGCATTTTTCAAAATAATTGAATTAAAAATAATTTTTCTTTTACTATGCTTCAACTGCAGCAGTATGGAGATAGTGAACATGACGATTCAGACCATAGTGATTCAACAATGCATTTGGTTCCTCTTGGAAAAAGTATTTCATCTTTACAAAGTAGTATGGCTGTATGTGCTGCACCACAAGTTATTCCTATGGTAACAATCAGAGAGTTGTTTTCATCAATTAAATGCTATTTATAACCTCTTTTGGAATTATCTCATTGCTTGAAACAGGCCATCATATTTAGGTAAATATCTATTGTACATTATCATCGGATTTTATTGTTAAAAATTATGAAATCGTTAACGATTTACCTTGTATTCAAACAATCAGTTCATATTTTTTGTCAGAAGACGCTTTTCAAGTCCCAAAATGCATTCTTCACGTCAAATAACACATTGAAAACAAGGGAATTTAGCTGTTGTTAGGTTAAATACAGGATAATTGTTTACAAAGAAAGTTACTGGTATTTTTGGCGATTTAAAAAAAAATCATTCTACATACCTTATTTCTTAATAATTAAATAAGTTTTCAAGGCAGAGGTAACTTTTTCATTGAAAAAAAACAACATAATTTCAACTTTTTTAGGAATAAAATTGTGCGATATTTCCCAAGCGGGCACCTATCCAAGTAGGCTACTAACCATGCTCAATATTGCTTGACTTCGGTGATATATAAATGCATTGAATTCTGCAGTTTTGAAATTGTGATTTTTTAGTGAAAAAGTTAGCACTTCATTGAAAACTTATTTTATTATTAAGAAATAAGGGTAATTGTTTACATAAAGGTAATTTGTAATTTTCGGGGTTTTTTTTTTATCGGCTACTACATACCTTACTTCTTAAGAATAACTAATGTTTTCATTGCTGAGGTCACCAGAAAAGTTACAATTTACAATTGACGTTTTTATAGGTTATACATACTGGCTCATGTTCACATTCACATCTCATATGTGTATACCTTATTTGACTTATAGTTTTTTTACTAAGTCTTATATCATAGAAGCGTAGTAATATCAACCTGTAAAAGCTAATAAAGTGCGCATGCGCCCTATGAGTGATTTCAATATGACTATACGATTGAATATGTTACAAATTGTCAATTACGATGATTGTTAAGTAAATAATGAATTGTGAGAGATAAAAATCCACTTATTGGAAAATGCGTATCTAATTCATGGAAAAAAACACTATTTTGAAGACTAATTGCCGTGATTTCTCACTTAAATCGCTTGCACAAACTTTTTACATATTTACTGTTATTGTAATTATTGTTATAAATATAAATATTATTTAATTTGTTACTGAAAATTGTGACCATGTTGGGTTCCGAGTACAATAGCATTATAATTATGTCTTTAGACAGGTTAAATATTATGAACGCTGTATTAGTTCATAGTTCATATTATGCGAATTAGGTCTTGGCAGCTCTCTGTATATATATTGACCTAACCAGACCTTGTAAATGAACTGAAGGTCAAGTAAGGTAACTATATATAATGTCCTTACCAGGCCTGTAGTTCCTTAACTGGTTATCAAAGAGCGACGTGAGATCCAACAAACGATCACACATTGACTGGCTTGACGAACGTAGTTATCAAGTAACTTAAGCTGGATTTCGTACTTTTATATTTCTTATTTTCTATTAAAGTAATCTATTTTGTGACTTGAAAATATCTTCTGATACAAAATATCAACTGATTGTTTGAATAAAAGGTAAATAGTTAATGGTTTCATAATTTTTAATAATAAAATCAGATGTAATGTAAAATACATATTTACCAATATTTTTGGAATGTATTTTCCACTAATTTAATAAATGCAAAAAAAACCAACAGTGATAAATGAATGTAATATGTGATTATAGTCTAGTTTACAGATTAGCATAGTTTTTTC